>JANJXV010000664.1:227500-242500 GCA_024803745.1 Megascapheus bottae
AACCCTAACCCTAACCCTAACCTAAACCTAACCTTAACCCTAACACTTATCCTTTCCCTAAACCCTAACCCTAACCCTAACCCTAACCCTAACCCTAACCCTAAACCTAACCCTTACCCTTACCTTTACCCTAACCCTAACCCTAACCCTAACCTTAACCCTTAACCTTACCCTTACCCTAACCCTAACCCTAACCCTAACCCTAACCCTTACCCTAAACCTAACCCTAACCCTAAACTAACCCTTATCCTTACCCTAACCCTAACCCTAACCTTAACCCTAAACCTAACCCTAACCCTAACCCTAACCCTTACCCTTACTCTAACCCTAAACCTAACCCAAAACCTAAACCTTACCCTTACTCTAAACCTAACCCTAACCCTTACTCTAAATCTAATCCTAACCCTAACCCTAACCCTTACCCTTACCTTCAACCTAATCCTAACCCTACACCATACCCTTACCCTTACCCTAACGCTAAACCTAACCCGAAACCAAACACATACCCTAACACATACCCTTACTCTGATCCTAACACTAACGCTAGCAGTAACCCTAAACCTAACACTAAACCTAACCCTAACCCTAAACCTAACCGTAACCCTAACCCTAACCTTAACCCCAACACTAAACCTAACCCTAACCCTAAACCTTATCCTTACCATAACCCTAACCCTAAACCTAACCCCAAATCTAACCATAAACCTAACCCTTACCCTAACCCTAACCCTAACCCTAACAATTAACCTTACCCTAACCCTAACCCTTACCCTAACCCTAAGCTTAACCCTAAACTTAACCCTTACCCTAACCATAACCCTAATCCTAACTCTAACCCTTAACCTTACCCTAACACTAACCCTAATCCTAACCCTAACCCTAACCCTAACCTTAACCCTAACCCTTACCCTTACCCTAACCCTAACCCTAAACCTAAACATAACCCTAACCCTAACCCTTATCCTTACCCTAACCCTAACCCAAAACCTAACCCTAACCCTTACCCATACCCAAACCTAACCCTCACGTTAACCCTAACCCTAACCCTAAACTTAACCCTAACCGTAACCCTTATCCTTTTCCTAACCCTAACAGTAACCCTAATCCTAAACCTAACCCTTACCCTAACCCTAACCCTTATCCTAACTTTAACCCTAACCCTAACCCTAACCCTTAACCTAACCCTAACCCTAACCCTGCCCTAACCCTTAACCTTATCCTAACCCTCACCCTAACCCTAACCCTAATCCTAACCCTAACCCTTATCCTTACCTAAACCCTAAACCTTACCCTAACCCTTACCCTTACCCTAGTTAAACCTAACCCTAACCCTAACTCTAACCTTCAACATGCCCTTACCCTATCCCTAACCCTAACCCTAACCCTAACCGTAACCCTAAACCTACCCAAATCCTAACCCTAACCCAAACCCTAACCCTTACCATAACCCTAATATTAACCCCAACACTAAACCAAACCCTAACCCTAACCCTAAACCTAACACTTACCCTTACCCTAACACTAACCCTAAACCTAACCATAACCCTTAGCCTAACCCTAACCCTAACCCTAAACATAACCCTAACCCTAAGCTAAACCTAACCCTTACCCTTACCCTAATCCTAAACCTAACCCTAAACCTAAACCTAACCCTAAACCTAACCCTAACCCTTACCCTTACCCTAACCCTATCCCTAAACTTAAACCTAACCCTTAGTCTTACCCTAAACCAAACCTTAACCTTAACCCTAACCTTAACACTAAACCTAAACTTAACCCTAACCCTTATGCTTTCCCTAACCCTAATCCTAACCCTAACCCTAAACCTAACCCTAACCCTAAACCTAAGCCTTATCCTTACCCTAACCCTAACCCTAAACCTAACACTAAACCTTCATCTTACCCTAACCCTAACCCTAACACTAACCCTAACCTTAACCCTAACCCTTACCCTTACCCGAACCCTAAACCTAACCCTAACCCTAAACCTAACCCTAACCCTAACCCTAACCCTTACCCTAACCCTCAACCTAACCCTAACCCTATCTCTAAACCTAACCATAACCCTAACCCTTACTCTAAACCTAATCATAACCCTAACCTAATCCTTACCCTTACGCTAACCCTAACCCTAACCTTAACCATAACCCTAACCCTAACCTAACCCTTACCCTTACCCTAACCCTAATGATAAACCTAACCCTAACCCTAACACTATACCTAACCATACCCTTTACCCTTACTCTAACCCTAACCCTAAAGCTAATTCTAACCGTAACGCCTAACCCTAAACCTAACCCTAACCCTTTCGCTTACCCTAACCCTAAACCTAACCATAACCCTAACCCTTAACCTAACCCTAACACTAACCCTAACACTAACAATTACCCTTACCCTAACCCTAACCATAACCATAACCATGACCCTTACCGTAACCCAAAACCTTACAATATCCCTAACCCTAACACTAACCATAACCCTTACCCTAACCATAAACCTATCCCCTAACCCTATCCCTTACCCGAACCCTAACCTTAAACCTAAACCCTAACCCTAACACTTACTCGAACCCTAACCCTAAACCTAACCCTTACCCTTAACCTAACCCTAACTTTAACTCTAACCCTAACCATAACCCAACACTAAACCTAACAATAACCCTGACCCTAACCCTGACACTTACCCTAACCCTAATCGTAACCCTAACCCTAAACCTTACCATAACCTAACCCGAACCCTAACCCTAACCCTAACACTTACCCTAAACCTAACCCTAACCCTAATCCTAGCCCTAACCCTTACACTAACCCTAACACTAACCCTAAAGCTAACCCTTATCCTAACCCTAACCCTAACCCTTAACCTAACCCTAACACTAAGTCTAAACTCTAACCCTAACACTTACCCTAAACCTAACCCTAAGCTAACCCCAACCCTAACTTATAACCCTAACCCTTACCCTAACCCCTAACACTAAACCTAACCTTAACCCTTATCCTTATCCTAAACCTAACCCTAACCCTAACACTTACCCTTACCCTAACCGCTACCCTAACCCTAACCCTAACCCTAACCCTTACCCTAACCCTAACCCTAATTCTAACCCTAAGCTTTACCCTTACCCTAACCCTAAACCTAACCCTAACCCTAACCATAACCCCAGTCCTTACCCTAACCCTAACCCTTACCCTAACCTAAACCTAATACTTACCCTTACCCTATCCCTAACCGTAAACCTATCCCTAACCCTTCCCCTTCCCCTAATCCTAAACCTAACCCTAACCCTAAACCTAACCCTAACCCTAACCCTTACCCTTACCCTAACCCTAACCATAAACCTAAACCTAACCCTTACTCTTACCCTAACCCTAACCCTAACCTTAACCCTAAACCTAACCTTAACCCTAACCCTTATCCTTTCCCTAACCCTAACCCTAACTCTAACCCTACCATAAACCTAAGCCTTACCCTTACCCTATCCCTAACCGTAAACCTAACCCTAACCCTTCCCCTTACCCTAACCCTAACCCTAACCCTAACCTTAACCATAACCCTTACTCTTACCCTAACCCTAAACCTAACTCTAACCCTAAACCTAACCCTAACCCTAACCCTAACCCTTCCCTAACCCTAACCTAACCCTAAGCCTAACTCTAAACCTAACCCTAAACCTAACCCTTACCCTAACCCTAACCCTAACCTAATCCTTACCTTTACCCTAACCATAACCCTAAACTTAACCCAAAACTACACCTAACCCGAATCCTTACCCTTACCCTTACCCTAACCATAAACCTAACCCTAAATCTAACACTATACCTAACCCTACCCTTTACACTTACTCTAACCCTAACCCTAACCCTAACCCTAACTCTAACCCTTACCCTAACCCCTACCCTAACCCTAACCCTAATCCTTACCCTAACCCCAACCCTAACCCTAACCCTAACCTTTACCCTTACCCTAACCCTAAACCTAACCCTAACCCTGACCCTAACCCTAACCCTTACCCTAAACCTAACCCTAATCCTAACCCTAACCCTTCCCTTATCCTAACCCCAAAACTAACCCTAACACTTACCCTTACCGTAACCCCAACCCTAACCATAACCCTTACCCAAAACCTAACCCTAACACTAAACCTTACCATTACCCTAACCCTAACCCTAAACCTAAACCTAACCCTTACCCTTACCCTAACCGTAAACCTAACCGCAAGCCTAAACCTAACCCTAACCCTAACCCTAACCCTTACCCTCACCCTAACCCTACACCTAAACCTAACCTTTACTCTTACCCTAAACCTAACCCTAACCTTAACCCTAACCCTAAACCTAAACCTAACCTTAACCCTAACCCTTATCTTTCCCTAACGCCAACCCTAACCCTAAGCCTAAACCTAACCCTAACCATAAACTTAAGCCTTACCCTTACCCTAAACCTAACCGTAAACCTAACCCTAACCCTTCCCCATACCCTAACCCTAACCCTAACCTTAACCCTAACCCTTACTCTAACCCTAACCCTAACCCTAACCCTAACCCTTAACCTAACCCCTACCCTAAACCTAAACCTAACCCTTACCCAAACCCCAACCCTAACCCTAACCCTAACTTTTACCTTTACCCTAACCCTAAACCTAAACCTAACCCTGACCCTAACCCTAAACCTTACCCTAATCCTAACCCAAACCCTTCCCTTATCCTAACCCCAAACCTAACCCTAACACTTACCCTTACACTAACCCCAACCCTAACCCTAACCCTAACGCTAACCCTATCCCTAACCCTAACCCTTACCCTTACCCTAACCCTAAACCTAACCCTAAACCTAACCCTAACCCTAACCCTTACCCTTACCCTACCCCTAACCCTAACCCTCACCCTAAACCTTACCCTTACACTAAACCTAACCATAACCCTTACCCTAACACTTCCCCTTATCTTAACCCTTATCCTAACCCTTACCCTAAACCTA
Organism: Megascapheus bottae; assembly: GCA_024803745.1. Taxonomy (NCBI): domain Eukaryota; kingdom Metazoa; phylum Chordata; class Mammalia; order Rodentia; family Geomyidae; genus Megascapheus; species Megascapheus bottae. The sequence continues at coordinate 232,478 of JANJXV010000664.1, forward strand.
AACCTAAACCTTAACCTAACCCTAACACTAACTCTAACCTCTAACCCTAAACCTTACCCCAAACCTAACCCTAAACCTAACACTTACCCTATCCTCTAACCCTAACCCTTACCTAACCCCTAACATTAACCCTAATCCTAAACCTAAACCTTACCCTTACCCTAACCCTACCCCTAACTCTAAACCTAACCCTTACCCTTACCCTACCCATAACCCAATACCTAACCCTAACCATAAACCTAACCCTTACCCTAACCCTAACCCTAATCCTAACCCTAACCCTTACCCTTACCCTAACCCTACCCCTAACTCTAAACCTAACCCTTACCCTTACTCTTACCCTAATCCTAAACCCAAACCTAACCCTAAACCTAACCCTAACACTAACCCTAACGCATCCCTAACCCTAACCCTAATCCTAAGCCTAACTCTAAACCTAACCCTAACCATAACCCTTACCCTAACCCTAACCCTAACCCTAACCTAATCCTAACCTTTACCCTAACCCTAACCGTAAACTTAACCCTAAACCTAAACCTAACCCAAATCCTTACCCTTACCCTAACCCTAACCATAAACCTAACCCTAACTTTAACACTATACCTAACCCTACCCTTTACCCTTACTCTAACACTAATCCTAATCCTAACCCTAACCCTTAACCTAACCCCTACCCTAACCCTAACCCTAACCCTTACCCTAACCCCAACCCTAACCCTAACCCTAACCTTTACCCTTACCCTAACCCTAAACCTAACCCTATCCCTGACCCTAACCCTGACCCTTACCCTATCCCTAATCCTAATCCTAACCATAACCCTTCCCTTATCCTAACCCCAAACCTAACCCTAACACTTACCCTTACACTAACCCCAACCCTAACCCTAACCCTTACCCTAAACCTAACCCTATCCCTAACCCTAACCCTTACCCTTACCCTAACACTAAACCTAACCCTAAACCTAACCCTAACCCTAACCCTTAACCTTACCCTAACCCTAAACCTAACCCTCACCCTAAACCTTACCCTTACCCTAAACCTAACCATAACCGTTACCCTAACCCTTACCCTTATCCTAACCCTTATCCTAACACTAACCCCAAACCTAACCCTAACCCTTAACCTAACACTAGCACTTACTCTAACCTCTAACCCTAAACTTTACCCTGAACCTAACCCTAAACCTAAGACTTACCCTATCCTCTAACCCTAAACCTTACCTTTACACAAACACTAACCCTAAACTTAACCTAACTCTAACTCTAAACCTAACCCTTACCCTTACAATAACCCTAACCCTAAACCTAACCCTAACACTAACCCTAAACCTATTCCTAACCCTATCCCTTAACCTTACCCTAACACTAACCCTAAACCTAACTATAACCGTAACCCCTATCCCTAAACCTAACCCTAACCCTTACCCTTACCCTAACTCCTACACTAACCCTAACCCTAACCCTTACCCTACCCGTAACCCTAACCCTAACCTTAAACCCAACCCTAAACCTAATTCTAACCCTAAGCCTAACCCTTCCCCTAACCCTAACCCTAACACTAACACTTACCCTTACCCTAAACTTAACACTAACCCTAACCCTAAGCATAACCCTTACCCTAACCCTAAACCTAACCGTAACCTTTAACCTAACCCTAACCCTAACACTAACCCTAATCCTTACCCTAATCCTAAACCTAACCTTAAACCTAACCCGAACCCTTACCCTAACCCTAACCCTAATCCTAACTTAACCCTTACCCTTACCGTAACGCTACCCTAAACCTAAACCTATACCTCACCCTAACCTTAAACCTAAACCTTACCCTTACCGTAACCCTAACCCTAAACCTAACAGTAACCCTAACCCTAACCCTTACCCTTAACCTAACCCTAACCCTAAACCTAACCCAAACCCTTACCCTTACACTAACCCTAACCCTAACCTTAACCCAAACCCTAACCCTAAACCTAACCTTAACCCTAACGCTTATCCTTTCCCTAAACCCTAACCCTAACCCTAACCATAAACCTAAGCCTAACCCTATACCTAACTCTTACCCTTACCTTAACCTTAACCCTAAACCTAACCCTAACCCTTACACTTACCCTAACCCTAACCCTAACCCTAACCTTAACTATAAACCTTACCCTTACCCTAACCCTAACCCTAATCCTAACCCTAAACCTAACCCTAACCCTAACCCTAACCCTAACCCTAACCTAACCCTTATCCTTACCCTAACCCTAAACCTAAACTTAATCCTAAACCTAACCCTAACCCAAACCCTAACCTTACACTAACCCTAACCCTAACCTTAACCCTAAACCTAACCCTAAACCTAACCTTAACCCTCACCCTTATCCTTTCCCTAAACCCTAACCCTAACCCTAAACCTTACCCTTACTCTAAACCTAACCCTAACCCTTACTCTAAATCTAACCCTAACCCTATTCCTAACCCTTACCCTTACCTTAACACTAATCCTAACCCTACACCTTACCCTTACCCTTACCCTAACGCTAACCCTAACCCAAAACCAAACACATACCCTAACACATACCTTACTCTAATCCTAAAACTGACCCTAACAGTAACCCTAAACCTAACACTAAACCTAAACCTAACCCTAACCGTTACCCTAACCCTAACTTTAACCCCAACACTAAACCTACAACTAACCCTAACCCTATACCTTACCCTTACCCTAACCCTAACCCTAAACCTAACACTAACGCTTACCCTTACCCTAACCCTAATTCTAACCCCTAATCCTTATCCTAACCCTAACCCTAACCCTAACCCTAACTCTAACGCTTACCATTACACTAACCCTAACCCTAACCCTAACCCTTCACCTTACCCTAACCCTAAACCTTAACCTAACCCTAACCTTCACCCTAAACTTAACCCTTACGCTAACCATAACCCTAATCCTAACTCTAACCCTTAACCTTACCCTAACACTAACCCTAACCCTAACCCTAACCCTAAACTTAACCCTAACCCTTACCCTTACCCTTACCCTAACCCTAACCCTCACCCTAAACCTAAACATAACCCTAACCCTAACCCTTATCCTTACCCTAATCCTAACCCAAAACCTAACCCTAAACCTAACCCCTACCCTAACCCTAACCCTAACCCTAACCCTTACCCTAACCCTAATCCTAATCCTATCCATAACCTTTATCCTTACCCTAACCCTAAACCTAACCCTAACCCTAATTCTAACCCTAACCCTTACCCTTACTCTAACTCTAACCCTAACCCTAAACCTTACCCTTCCTCTAAACCTAACCCTAACCCTTACTCTAAATCTAACCCTAACCCTAACCCTACACCTTACCCTTACCCTTACCCTAACGCTAACCCTAACCCGAAACCAAACACATAACCTAACACATACCCTTACTCTAATCCTAACACTAACCCTAACAGTAACCCTAAACCTAACACTAAACCTAAACCTAACACTAACCCTAACCGTTACCCTAACCCTAACCTTAACCCCAACACTAAACCTAACCCTAACCCTAACCCTAAACCTTACCCTTACCCTAACCCTAACCCTAAACCTAATACTAACCCTAAACCTATCCCTAAGCCTCCACTTAACCCTAATCCTAACACATACCCTTACCCTTACCCTAACTCTAACCCTAAAACGAACCCTAACCCTAACCTTAACCTTAACCCTTACACTTACCCTAACCCTAACCCTAACCTAACCCTAAACTTAACTCTAACCCTAACACATACCCCTACCCTAACCCTAAACCTAACCCTCACCCTAACATTTACACTTAAACTAACCCTAACACTAACGCTACCCCTTACCCTAACCCTAACACTAACACTAACCCTAACCCTTCCCTAACCCTAACTCTAACCCCTAATCCTTACCCTAACCCTAACCCTAACCCTAACTCTAACGCTTACCCTTACCCTAACCCTAACAATTAACCTTACCCTAACCCTAACCCTTACCCTAACCCTAAGCTTAACCCTAAACTTAACCCTTACCCTAACCATAACCCTAATCCTAACTCTAACCCTTAACCTTACCCTAACACTAACCCTAATCCTAACCCTAACCCTAACCCTAACCTTAACCCTAACCCTTACCCTTACCCTAACCCGAACCCTAACCCTAAACCTAAACATAACCCTAACCCTAACCCTTACCCTTACCCTAACCCTAACCCAAAAGCTAACCCTAACCCTTACCCATACCCAAAACTAACCCTCATGTTAACCCTAACCCTAACCCTAAACCTAACCCTAACCGTAACCCTTATTCTTTCCCTAACCATAACAGTAACCCTAATCCTAAACCTAACCCTTACCCTAACCCTAACCCTAACCCTTATCCTAACTTTAACCCTAACCCTAACCCTAACCCTTAACCTAACACTAACACCAACCCTAACCCCAAAAGCTAACCCTTACACTATCCATAACACTAACCCTAACCCTAAACCCTAACACTAACCCTAACTCTAACCCTAACCCTGCCCTAACCCTTAACCTTATCCTAACCCTCACCCTAACCCTAACCCTAACCCTTACCCTTACCTTAACCCTAACCCTTAACCTAACCCTTACCCTTACCCTAGTTAAACCTAACCCTAACCCTAACTCTAACCTTCAACATGCGCTTACCCTAACCCTAGCCCTAACCCTAACCGTAACCCTAAACCTAACCCTAAACCTAACCCTAACCCAAACCCTAACCCTTACCATAACCCTAATCTTAACCCCAACACTAAACCAAACCCTAATCCTAACCCTAACCCTAACCGTAACCCTAAACCTAACCCAAAACCTAACCCTAACCCTAACCACTACCCTAACCCTAACCCTAAGCCTAACCCTTACCCTAACTCTAACCCTAAACCTAACCCTAACCTTTACCCTTACCCTAACCCTAAACCTAACCCTAACCCTAACCCTTACCCTTACTCTAACCCTAACCCCAAACCTAAACCTTATCCTTACTCTAAACCTAACCCTAACCCTTACACTAAATCTAATCCTAACCCTAACCCTAACCATTACCCTTGCCTTAACCCTAATCCTAACCCTACAACTTACCCTTACCCTTATCCTAATGCTAACCCTAACCCGAAACCAAACACATACCCTAACACATACCTTACTCTAATCCTAACACTAACCCTAACAGTAACCCTAAACCTAACACTAAACCTAACCCTAACCGTTACCCTAACCCTAACCTTAACCCCAAAACTAAACCTACCCCTAACCCTAACCCTAAACCTTACCCTTACCCTAACCCTAACCCTAAACCTAACCCTAACCCTAACCCTATCCCTAAGCCTCAACTTAACCCTAACCCCAATCCTAACCCTAACCCATACCCTTACCCTAACCCTAACCCTAACCCTAACCCTAAAACTAACCCTAACCCTAACCTTAACCCTAACCCTTACACTTACCCTTACCCTAACCCTAACCCTAACCCTCACCCTAACATTTACACTTAACCTAATCCTAAATCTAACGCTACGCCTTACCCTAACCCTAACCCAAACACTAACCCTAACCCTTACCCTAACCCTAACTCTAACCCCTAATCCTTATCCTAACCCTAACCCTAACCCTAAATCTAACCCTAACTCTAACGCTTACCTTACCCTAACCCTAAACCTAACCCTTAACCTTACCCTAACCCTAAACCTTCCCCTAACCCTAACCTTAACCCTAAACTTAACCCTTACCCTAACCATAACCCTCATCCTAACTCTAACCCTTAACCTTACCCTAAACCTAACCCTAACCCTAACCCTAACCTTAACCCTAACCCTTACCATTACCCTAACCCTAACCCTCACCCTAAACCTAAATATAACCCTAACCCTCAACCTTACCTTTACCCTAACACGAACCCAAAACCTAACCCTAACCCTAACCCCTACCCTAACCCTAACCCTAACCCTTACCCTAACCCTAACCCTAATCCTAACCCTAACCTTTACCCTTACCCTAACCCTAAACCTAACCCTAACCCTAATCCTAACCCTAACCCTTACACTAATCCTAACCCTAACCCTAACCCTAAACCTTATCCTTACTCTAAACCTAACCCTAACCCTTACTCTAAATCTAACCCTAACCCTAACCCTAACCCTTACCCTTAACTTAACCCTAATCCTAACCCTACACCTTACCCTTACTCTTACCCTAACGCTAACCCTAACCCGAAACCAAACACATACCCTAACACATACCCTTACTCTAATCCCAACACTAACCCTAACAGTAACCCTAAACCTAACACTAAACCTAACCCTAACCCTAACCCTAACCGTTACCCTAACCCTAACCTTAACCCCAACACTAAACCTAACCCTAACCCTAACCCTAAACCTTACCCTTACCCTAACCCTAACCCTAAACCTAACCCTAACCCTAACCCTATCCCTAATCCTCAACTTAACCCTAACCCCAATCCTAACCCTAACCCTAACCCTAACCCTTAACCTTACCCTAACCCTAACCCTAACCGTAACCCTAACCCTAACCCTAACCTTAACCCTAACCCTTACCCTTACCCTAACCCTAACCCTAACCCTAAACCTAAACATAACCCTAACCCTAACCCTTACCCTTACCCTAACCCTAACCCAAAACCTAACCCTAACCCATACCCATACCCAAACCTAACCCTCACGTGAACCCTAACCCTAACCCTAACCCTAACCCTAACCCTAACACTTATCCTTTCCCTAACCCTAACTGTAACCCTAATCCTAAACCTAACCCTTACCCTAACCCTAACCCTTATCCTAACTTTAACCCTAACCCTAACCCTTAACCTAACCCTAACGCTAACCCTTACACTAACCATAACCCTAACCCTAATCCTAACCACTAACACTAAGCCTAACCCTCCCCTAACCCTTAACCTTATCCTAACCCTCACCCGAACCCTAACCCTTACCCTTGCCTTAACCCTAACCCTTACCCTAACCCTTACCCTAACCCTTACCCTTACCCTAGCTAAACCTAAACCTAACCCTAACTCTAACCTTCAACATGCCCTTACCATAACCCTAACCATAACCATAACCCTAAACCTAACCGTTACCCTTACCGTAAACTTAACCCCAACACTAAACCTAACCCTAACCCTAAAACTTACCCTAAACCTAACCCTAAACCTAACCCTAACCCTAACCCTATCCCTAAGCCTCAACTTAACCCTAACCCCAATTCTAACCCTAAAACATACCCTTACACTAACCCTAACCCTAACCCTAAAACTAACCCTAACCCTAACCTTAACCCTAACCCTTACACTTACCCTAACCCTAACCCTAACCTAACCCTAAAGTTAACTCTAACCCTAACACTTACCCTTACCCTAACCCTAACCCTAACCCTGACCCTAACATTTACACTTAACCTAACCCTAACCCTAACACTAACCCTAACCCTTACCCTAACCCTAACTATAACCCGTAATCCTTAACCTAACCCTAACCCTAACCCTAACTCTAACGCTTACCCTTACCCTTACCCTAACCCTAACCCTAACCCTTAACCTTACCCTAACCCTAACCCTTACCCTAACCCTAACCTTAACCCTAAACTTAACCCTTACCCTAACCATAACCCTAATCCTAACTCTAACCCTTAACCTTACCCTAACACTAACCCTAATCCTAAACCTAACCCTAAACCTTACCTTAACCCTAACCCTTAACCTAACCCTAACCCTAACCCTAACTCTAATCCTAAACATAACACTAACCCTAACCCTTACCCTTACCCTTACCCTAACCCTAACCCAAAACCTAACCATAACCCTTACCCATACCCAAACCTAACCCTCATGTGAACCCTAACCCTAACCCTAAACCTAACCCTAACCCTAACCCTTATCCTTTCCCTAACCCTAACTGTAACCCTAATCCTAAACCTAACCCTTACCCTAACCCTAACCCTTATCCTAACTTTAACCCTAACCCTAACACTAACCCTTAACCTAACCCTAACAACAAACCCTAACCCCTAATGCTAACCCTTACACTAACCATAACCCTAACCCTAACCCCTAACACTAACCCTCACCCTAACCCTAACCATTACCCTTGCCTTAACCCTAACCTTTACCCTAACCCTTACCCTTACCCTAGCTAAACCTAACCCTAACCCTAACTCCAACCTTCAACATGTCCTTACCCTATCCCTATCCCTAAACCTTAGCCTAACCCTAAACATAAACCTAAACCTAACTCTAAACCAAACCCTAAACCTTACCATAACCCTAATCTTAACCCCAACATTAAACCTAACACTAACCCTAACCATAACCCTAACACTTACCCTTACCTTAACACTAACCCTAACCCTAACCCTAACCCTTAGCCTAACCCTAACCCTAAAAATAACCCTAACCCTAAGCTAAAACTAACCCTTACCCTTACCCTAACCCTAAAGCTAAACCTAAACCTAAACCTAACCCTAACCCTAACCCTAACCCTTACCCTTACCCTAACCCTAACCCTAAACTTAAACCTAACCCTTAGTCTTACCCTAAACCTAACCCTAACCTTAACCCTAACCCTAACACTAAACCTAAACTTAACCCTAAATCTTATCCTTTCCCTAACCCTAATCCTAACTCTAACCCTAAACCTAACACTAACCCTAAACCTAAGCCTTACCCTTACCCTAACCCTAACCCTAAACCTAACCCTAAACCTTCACCTTACCCTAACCCTAACCCTAACACTAACCCTAACCTTAACCCTAACCGTTACCCTTACCCGAACCCTAAACCTAACCCTAACCCTAAACCTAACCCTAACCCTAACCCTAACCCTTACCCTAACCCTAAACCTAACCCTAACCCTATCTCTAAACCTAACCATAACCCTAACCCTTACCCTAACACTAACCCTAACCTAATCCTTACCCTTAACCTAACCCTAACCCTAACCTTAACCATAACCCTAACCCTAACCTAAACCTTACCCTTACCCTAAACCTAACGATAAACCTAACCCTAACCCTAACACTATACCTAAACCTACCCTATACCCTTACTCTCACCCTAACCCTAAACCTAACTCTAACCTTAACCCCTAACTCTAAACCTAAACCTAACCCTTACCCTTACCCTAACCCTAAACCTAATCCTAACCCTAACCCTTCACCTAACCCTAACACTAACCCTAACACTAACACTTACCCTTACCCTAACCCTAACCCTAACTATAACCATAACCCTTACTCTAACCCAAAACCTTACCCTAACCCTAACCCTAACACTAACCCTAACCGTTACCATAACCATAAACCTAACCCCTAACCCTATCCCTTACCCGAACCCTAACCTTAAACCTAACTCCTAACCCTAACACTTACTCGAAACCTAACCCTAACCCTAACCCTTACCCTTAACCTAACCCTAAATTTAACTCTAACCCTAACCCTAACCCTAACCGTTACCCTAACCCTAACCTTAAACCCAACACTAAACCTAACCCTAACCCTAACCCTAACCCCTAACACTAACCCTAACCCTAACCCTAACCCTAACACGAACACTTACTCTGACCCTTACCCTAAACCTAACCCTAACCCTGACCCTAAACCTGACACTTACCCTAAACCTAACCCTAACCCTAATCCTAACCCTAACCCTTACCCTAACCCTAACACTAACCCTAAAGCTAACCCTTATCCTAACCCTAACCCTAACCCTAACCCTTAACCTAACCCTAACACTAACTCTAAACTCTAACCGTAACACTTACCCTAAACCTAACCATAACCCTAACCCGAACCCTAACCTCTAACCCTAACCCTTACCCTAACCCCTAACACTAACCCTAACCCTAACCCTTACCCTTATTCTAACCCTAAACCTAACCCTAACACTTACACTTACCCTAACCGCTACCCTAACCCTAACCCTAACCCTAACCCTTACCCTAACCCTAACCCTAATTCTAACCCTAAGCTTTACCCTTACCCTAACCCTAAACC
>JANJXV010000664.1:247500-285000 GCA_024803745.1 Megascapheus bottae
TAACCCTGACACTTACCCTAACCCTAATCCTTACCCTAACCCTAAACCTTACCCTAACCTAACACGAACCCTCACCCTAACCCTAACACTAACCCTAAACCTAACTCTAACCCTAATCCTAACCCTAACCCTTTCCCTAACCCAAACACTAACCCTACAGCTAACCCTTATCCTAACCCTAACCCTAACCCTAACCCTTAACCTAACCCTAACACTAACTCTAAACTCTAACCCTAACACTTACCCTAAACCTAAACCTAACCCTAACCACAACCCTAACCTCTAACCCTAACCCTTACCCTAACCTCTAACACTAACCCTAACCCTAACCCTTACCATTATAATAACCCTAACCCTAACCCTAACACTTACCCTTACCCTAACCGCTACCCTAACCCTAACCCTAACCCTAACCCTTACCCTAACCCTAACCCTAATTCTAACCCTAAGCTTTACCCTTACCCTAACCCTAAACCTAACCCTAACCCTAACCATAATCCTAACCCTTACACTTACCCTAACCCTAACCCTAACCCTAATCCTAACCCTAACCTAAACCTATCCCTTACCCTTACCCTAACCCTAAACCTAACCCTAACCCTAACCCTTACCCTTACCCTATCCCTAACCCTAAACGTAAACCTAACTCTTACCCTTACCCTAACCCTAATCCTAACTCTAACCCTAAACCTAACCCTAACCATAACCCTAACCCTTACCCTAACTCTAACCCTAAATCTAAACCTCACCCTTACTCTTACCCTAAACCTAACGCTAACCTTAACCCTAACCCTAAACCTAACCTTAACAATAACTCTTATTCTTTCCCTAACCCTAACCTTAACCCTAACCCTAAACCTAACCCTACCATAAACGTAAGCCTTACCCTTACCCTATCCCTAATCGTAAACCTAACCCTAAACCGTCACCTTACCCTAACCCTAAACCTAACCCTAACCTTAACCCTAACCCTTACTCTTACCCTAACCCTAACCCTAACCCTAACCCTAAACCTAACCCTAACCTTAACCCTAACCCTTCCCTAACCCTAACCCTAACCCTAAGCCTAACTCTAAACCTAACCCTAACCCTAACCCTTACCTTAACCCTAACCCTAACCTAATCCTTACCTTTACCTAATCCTAACCCTAAACTTAACCCTAAACCTAAACCTAACCCGAATCCTTACCCTTACCATAATCCTAACCATAAACCTAACCCTCACTCTAACACTATACCTAACCCTACACTTTACTCTTACTCTAACCCTAACCCTAACCCTAACCCCAACCCTTACCCTAACCCCTACCCTAACCCTAAACCTAATCCTTACCCTAACCCCAACCCTAACCCTAAACCTAACTATTACCCTTACCCTAACCCTACACCTAACCCTAACCCTGACCATAACCCTAACCCTAACCCTAACCCTAATCCTAACCCTAACCCTAACCCTTCCTTTATCCTAACCCCAAACCTAACCCTAACACTTACCTTTACCCAAACCCAAACCCTCGCCCTATCCCTAATCCTAACACTTACCCTAAACCAAACCCTAACCCTAACCCTTAGCCTTACCCTAACCCTAAACCTAAACCTAAACCTAACCCTTACCCTTACCCTAACCCTAAACCTAACCCTAACCCTAACCCTTACCCTAACCCTAACCCTAAACCTAAACCTAACCCTTACTATTACCCTAAACCTAACCCTAACCTTAACCCTAACCCTAACCCTAAACCTAACCTTAACCCTAACCCTTATCCTTTCCCTAACCCTAAACTTAAACCTAACACTAACCATAAACCTAAGCCTTACCCTTACCCTCAACCTAACCGAAAACCTAACCCTAACCCTTCCCCTTACCCTAACCCTAACACTAACCTTAACCCTAACCCTTACTCTGACCCTAACCCTAAACCTAACCCTAACTCTAGCCGTAACCCCTAACCGTAAACCTAACCGTAAGTCTTACCCTTACCCTAACCCTAACCCTAATCCTAACCCTAACCCTTACCCTTACCATAACCCTAAACCTAACCCTAACCCTAACCTTAACCGTAACCCTAACCCTAACCCTAACCCTGAACCTAACCCCAACCCTAACCCTAACCCTAAACCTAACCCTAACCCTAACCCTAACCCTTAAACCTAACCCTAAACCTAACTCTAATGCTAACCCTAACACCTAACGCTAACCCTAACCCTTAACCTTAACCATAACCCTAACCCTAACCCTAATCCTAACACTTACCCTTACCCTAACCCTAACCCTAACCTTAACCCTAACCCTAATCCTAAACCTAACCCTAACCCTAATCCTAACACTTACCCTTACCCTAACCCTAACCCTAACCCTAACCCTAACCCTAACCCTAACCCTTACAATTATCCTAACCCTAACCCTAACACTAACACTTACCCTTCCCCTAACCCCTACTCTAACGCTAACCCTAACCCTAACCCTTCCCCTAAACCTAACCCTAACCCTAACACTAACCCTACGCCTCACCCTAATCCTAACACTAACCGTAAACCCTAAATCTACCCTACCCCTAACCCTTACCCTTATCCTAACCCTAACCCTAACCCTAACCTTACCCTTACCCTAAACCTAACCCTAACCATTACCTAAACCTAACCCTTCCCTAACCCTAACCCTAATCCTAACCCTAACCGCTAACCCTAACCCTAACCCTAACCCTTACCCTTATCCTAACCCGAACCCTAACCCTAACACTTACTCTTTCCCTAACCCCTACCCTAATGCTAACCCTAACCCTAACCCTTAACCTAAACCTAACCCTAACACAAACCCTTACCCTTACCCCAAACCTAAACCTAAACCTAACCCTAACCCTAACCCTTACCCTTAGCCTAAACCTAACCCTAACCCTAACCATAACCCTTGCCCTTACCCTAACCCTAAACTTAACCCTAACCTTAACCCTTATCTTAACCCTAACCCTAACCCTAACCCTTAACATAACACTAGCACTAACTCTAATCCTAACCCTAACACTAACCCTTAACCTAACACTTACCCTACCCCTAACCGTAATCCTAAACCTAACACTAACCAATAACCCTAACCCCTAACCCCTACCCTAACCCTAACCCTAACACTTTCCCTTACCCTAACCCTAACCCTAACCCTTATCCTAACACCAACCCTAACCCTAAACCTTAACCTAACACTAACACTAACCTTAACCCCTAACCCTAACCCTTACCCTAACCCTAACCCTAACCCTAAACCTAACCTTTACCCTTACCCCAACCCTAACCCTAACTCTAACCCTAACCCTAATTCTAAACCTAACCCTAACCCTTACTCTAACCCTAACCCTAAATCTTACTCTAACCCTAACCCTAAACTCAACCTGAACCCTAAACCTTGCCCTAACCCTAACCCTAAACTTAACCCTAACCCTAACCATCACCCTTACCCTTTCCCTAACCCTAATCTTAAACCTAACCCTAACCCTAACCCTAAACCTTAACATAACCCTAACACTAACCCTAACCCGTAACCCTACCTCAACCTTAAACCTAACCCTAACCCTTACCCTAACCTTAACCCTAACCTTATTCTAACCCTAACCCTAACCTCAAACTTAACCCTAACCCTAACCCTTACCCTAACCCTAAACCTTACTCTAACCCTAACCCTAACATCAACCTTAACCCTAACCCTACCCCTATCCCTTACCCTTACCCTAACCCTAATCCTAACCCTACCCCTAACCCTAACCTTTACCCTAACCCTAACCCGTACCCTAACTCTAACCATAACCCTACCTCAACCTTAACCCTAAACCAAACCATTACCCTAACCCTAACCCTAACGTCAACCTTAACCCTAACCCTAACTTTAAACCTTACCCTAACCCTAACCCTAAACCTAACCCTAACCCTAAACCTAACCCTTACCCTTACCCTAACCCTATCCCTAAACCTAACCCTATCCCTAACCCCTAACCCAAACCCTAAACCTAACCCTAACCCTTACCTTACCCTAACCCTAAACCTAACCCTAACACTTACCCTAACACTAACACTAAACCTTACCCTTACCCTAACCCTAACATTACCTGAACCCCAACCCTAAACCTAACCCTAAACCTGACCCTTACCCTAACACTTACTCTAACTGTAACCCTAACCGTAACCCTAAACTTATCCTTACCCTAACCCTAACCCTATCCCTAACCCTTACCCTAACCCTAAACCTAACCCTAACCATAATACTTAGCGTTACCCTAACCCTAACCCTACCCCTAACCCTTACCCTTACGCTAACCCTAACCTTAAACCTAACCCTAAAAATAACCCTAAAAGTTACCCCTACCCTAACCCTAACCCCTAACACTAACCCTAACCCTAACCCTTACCTTTAACCTAACCCTAACCCTTACCCTAACCTTAGCGCTTACCATTACCCTAACCCTAACCTTATCCTTAACCTCAACAATAAACCTAACCCTAACCCTAACCCTTACCCTAACACTTACCCTAACCATAACCCTAACCATAACCCTAACACTTACCCTTCCCCTAACCCTAACCCTAACCCTAACACTTACCCTAAATCTAACACTAACCCTAACCCTAACCCTAACTCTTATCCTTACCTTAACCCTAAACCTAACCCTAAACCTAACACTAACCCTAACCCCTAACCCTAACCGTAACCCTAACCCTAACCCTAACCCTTAACCTTACCCTTACCATACCCTAATCGTAAACTTAATGCTAACCATAACCCTAACCTAACCCTTACCCTAACACTTACCCTAAAAATAACTCTAACCCTAACCCTAACACTTACCCTTACCCTAACCCTAACATTAACCCTAACACTTAACCTAACCCTAACCCTAACCATAACCCTAACCCTTACCCTTATCCTAAGCCTAACCCTAAGCATAATACTTACCCTTTCCCTAACCCCTACCCTAACGCTAACCCTAACCCTAACCCTTACCCTAACCCTAACCCTAATCCTTACACTTACCCTTTGCCTAACCCTAACCCTAAACATAACCCTTGCCCTTACCCTAACCCTAAATCTAACCCCAACCCTAACCCTTATCCTAACCCTAAAGCTAACCCTAACCCTAACCCTAACCCTTACCTTAGCCTAACCCTAACCCTAACCCTAAAACTTACCCTTACCCTAAACCTAAACTTAACCCTAAGCCTTAACTTCACGCTTACTCTTACGCTAACCCTAACCCTAACACTAACCCTAACACATACCCTTACCCTAACCTTAAACCTAACCCTAACCGTAACCCTTACCCTAACCCTAACCCCTAACCCTAACCCTAACACTAATCCTAACCCTTACACTAACCCTAAACTTAACCCCAGAACTAAACCTAACCCTAACCCTAACCCTAACCCTTATCCTAACTCTAACCCTAACCCTAAACCTAACACTTACCCTAACCCTAACCCTAACCCTAACCCTTACACTTACCCTAACCCTAAACCTAAACTTAACTCCAACCTTAAACCTAACCCTAATCCTAAACCTTACCCTAACCCTAACCCTAACCCTAACCCTAACACTTATCCTTACCCTAAACCTTACCGTAACCCTTATCCTAACCCTAACCCTAACCCTAATCCTTAACCTAACAATAACACTAACCCCAACCGCTAAACCTAACCCTTACCCTAACCCTAACCTTAACCCTAACGCTTACCCTTACCCTAACCCTAACCCTTACCCTTACCCTTTCAATAAACCTACACTAACCTTAAGCCTAACCCTTACCCTTACCCAAACCCTAACCCTAAACCTAACCCTAACCCTCACCCTAACCCTAACCATAACCTTAACGCTAAACCTAACCCTTAACCTAACCCGTACCCTAAACATAACCCTAATCCTAACCCTTACCATAACCCTAACCCTAACCCTAACTGTAACCCTATCTCTAACACTTACCCTCACCCTAACCCTAAACCTAACCCTAACCATTACCCAAACCCTAACACTTAACCCTAACCCTAAACCTAACCCTTACCCTAACCCTAACCCTAACCCTTCCCCTTACCCTAACCCTAACCCTAACCGTTACCCTATCAATAAACCTACCCTAACCCTAACCGTCACCCTACCTCAACTTTAAACCTAACCCTAACCCTAACCCTAACGCTAACCCAAACCTTTACCCTAACCCTAACCCTAAACCTAACCCTAACCCTAAACCTAACCCTTACCATTACCCTAAACCTAACCCTAAACCTAACACTAAACCTAACCCCTAACCCTACCCGTAACCCTAACCCTAACCCTAACACTTAATCTTACCCTTAACCTAACCCTAACCCTAAACTTAATGCTAACCATAACCCTAACCCTAACCCTTACCCTAACCCTAAACCTAACCCTAATCCTTATCCTAACCCTAACCCTAACCCTAACCCATACCCTTTCCCTAAACCTACCCTTACTCTAACCCTAACCCTTACCCTTACACAAACACTAACCCTAAACCTAACCCTTACCCTTACCCTAACCCTAACCCTAACCCTAACT
This sequence comes from Megascapheus bottae, assembly GCA_024803745.1. Taxonomy (NCBI): domain Eukaryota; kingdom Metazoa; phylum Chordata; class Mammalia; order Rodentia; family Geomyidae; genus Megascapheus; species Megascapheus bottae. The sequence continues at coordinate 254,054 of JANJXV010000664.1, forward strand.
CTTACCTAACCCTAACCCTAACCCTAACCCTTACTGTTACCCTAACCCTAACCCTAACCTTAACCCAAATATTAAACCTAACCCTAACCCTAACCCTAACCCTTACCATTACCCTAAGGCTAAACCTAACCCTAACCCTAACACTTTCCCTTACCCTAACCCTAACCCTAACCCTTACCCTAGCCCTAACCCTAAACTTAAGGCTAACCATAACCCTAAACCTAATCCTTAGCCTAACCCTAACCCAAACCCTAAACCTTATCCAAACCCTAACCCTAAACCTAACCCATACCCTTTCCCTAAACCTACCCTTAATCTAACCCTAACCCTTACCCTTACCCAAACCCTAACCCTAATCCTAACCTTAACCCTAACCCTAACCCTAACCGTAACACTTATCCTTAGCCTAACCCTTACCGTAACCTTTATCCTAACCCTAACCCTAACCCTAACCCTTAACCTAACAATAACACTAACCCTAACCCCTAAACCTAACCCTTACCCTAACCCTAACCTTAACCCTAACGCTTACCCTTACCCTAACCCTAACCCTAACCCTTACCCTTTCAATAAACCTACACTAACCCTAAGCCTAACACTTACCCTTTCCCAAACCCTAAACCTAAACCTAACCCTAACCCTCTCCCTAATCCTAACCATAACCTTAACGCTAAACCTAACCCTTAACCTAACCCGTACCCTAAACCTAACCCTAATCCTAACCCTTACCATTACCCTAACCCTAACCCTAACTGTAACCCTATCACAAACTCTTACCCTCACCGTAACCCTAAACCTAACCCTAACTCTTACCCAACCCTAACACTTAACCCTAACCCTAAACCTAACGCTTACCCTAACCCTAACCCTAACCCTTACCCTTACCCTAACTGTAACCCTAACAGTTACCCTATCAATAAACCTACCCTAACCCTAACCATCACCCTACCTCAACTTTAAACCTAACCCTAACCCTAACGTCAACCTAAACCCTAACCCTAAACCTAACCCTAACGCTAACCCTAACCCTTACCCTAACCCTAACCCTAAACCTAACCCTAACCCTAAACCTAACCCTTACCATTACCCTGACCCTAACCATAAACCTAACACTAACCCTAAACCCTAACCCTACCCGTAACCCTAACCCTAACCCTAACACTTAATCTTACCCTTACCCTAACCCTAACCCTAAACTCAATGCTAACCATAACCCTAAACCTAACCCTTACCCTAACCCTAACCCTAACCCTAATCCTTATCCTAACTCTAGCCCTAACCCTAACCCACACCCTTTCCCTAAACCTACCCTTACTCTAACCCTAAACCTAAACCTAAACCTAACCCTAAACCTAACCCTTACCCTTACCCTAACCCTAACCCTAAACCTAACACTAACCTTAACCCCTAACCCTAACCGCAACACTAACGCTAACCCTAACAATTAACCTTACCCTTACCCTAACCCTAACCCTAAACTTAATGATAACCATAACCCTAAACCTACCCTTGCACTAACCCTAACCCTTACCCTTACCCAAACCCTAAACCTAAAGCTAACCCTAACCCTAACCCAAACCCTAACCCTAACCCTAAACTTAATACTAACCCTAACCATAACACTTACCCTTTCCCTAACCCAAACCTAAACCTAACCCTAACCCTAACCCTAACCTTATCCTTACCCTCACCCTAACTCTAACCTAACCCTAACACTAACCATAATCCTAACACTTAACCCTAACCCTAAACCTAATCCTTACCCTTACCATAAACCTAACCCTAACCCTTACTCTTACCCTAACCCTAACCCTAACCCTAACCCTAAACCTTACCCTAACTCTTAACCTAACCCTAACCCTAACCCTTACCGTTACCCTAATCCTAACCATAACCTTAACCCCAATCGTAAACCTAAACCTCACCCTAACCCTAACCCTTACACTTACCTTAACGCTAAACCTAACCCTAACCCTAAAACTTTCCATTACCCTAACCCTAAACCTAACCCTTATGCTAACCCTAACACTAACCCTAACCCTAACCCATAACCTAACCCTAACACTAACTCTAACCCCTAACCCTAACCCTTACCCTAACACTAACCCTAACCATAACCCTAACCCTTACCCTAACCCTAACCCCAACTCTAACCCTAACCCTAACCCTAACCCTAAACCTTACCCTAACCCTAACCCTAACCCCAACTCTAACCCTAACCCTAACCTCAACCTTAACCCTAACACTAACCCTATTCCTTAACCTTACCCTAACCCTAACCCTAACCCTACCCCTGACCCTAACCCTTACCCTAACCCAAACCCGTACCCTAACACTAACCGTAACCCTACCTCATCTTTAAACCTAACCCTAAACTTTACCCTAACCCAAACCCTAACGTCAACCTTAACCCTAACCCTAACCCTAACCCTAACCCTTACCCTTACCCTAACCCTAACCCTAAACCTAACACTAACACTAACCCCTAACCCTAACCATAACCCTAACCCTAACCCTAAAACTTAACCTTAGCCTTACCCTACCCCTAACCCTAAACTTAATGCTAAACATAACCCTAAACCTAACCCTTACCCCAACCCTAACCCTAACACTAATCCTTACCCTAACCCTAACCCTAACCCTTACCCTTACCCAAACTCTAATCCTAAACCTAACCCTAACCCTAACCCAAACCCTAACCCTTTCCCTAACCCTAAACCTAAACCTAACCCTAACCCTAACCCTAAACCTTACCCTTACCCTCACCCTAACTCTAACCTAACCCTAACACTAACCCTAATCCTAACATTTAACCCTAACCCTAAACCTAACCCTTACCCTTAAACTAAACCTAACCCTAACCCTAACCCTAACTCTAACCCTAATCTAACCCTAACCCTAACCATTACCGTTACCCTAACCCTAACCCTAACCTTAACCCAAATCCTAAACCTTACCCTAACCCTAACCCTAACCCTTACCCTTACCCTAACGCTAAACATGACCCTAACCCTAACACTTTCCCTTGCACTAACCCTAACCCTAATCCTAACCCGTATCCTAACCCTAACCCTAACCCTAACCCTTAACCTAACCCTAACACTAACACTAACGTCTAACCCTAAGCCTTACCCTAACCTAACCCTAACTATAACCCTAATCCTTACCCTTACCATAAACCTAACCCTAACTCTAACCCTAACCCTAAATCTAACTCTAACCCTAACCCTTACCCTAACCCTAAACCTTACTCTAACCCTAACCCTAACCTCAACCTTAACCTAACCCTAACCCTACCCATTACTCTTACCCTAACACTAACCATAACCCTAACCTGTACCCTAACCCTAATCATAACCCTAACCTCAACCTTAACCCTAACCCTAACTCTAACCCGAACCCTTACCGTAACCCTTACCCTAACCCTAAAGCTTACACTAACCCTAAACCTTACCCATACGCTAACCCTAACCCTAACCCTAACCCTAACTCTTACCCTAACCCTAAACCTAACCCTAAACCTTACCCTTACCATAACCCTAACCCTAACCTTAACCCCGACCCTAAACCTAACCCTAACACTAACGCTAACCCTTACCCTTACCCTAACGCTAAACCTATCCCTAACACTAACACTTTCCCTAATCCTAACCCTAACCCTAACCCTTATCCTAAACCTAACCCTAACCCTTAACCTAACCCTAACTCTAACCCTAACCCTAAACCTTATCCTTACCCTCACCCTAACTCTAACCTAACCCTAACACTAACCATAATCCTAACACTTAACCCTAACCCTAAACCTAATCCTTACCCTTACCATAACCCTAACCCTAACCCTTACTCTTACCCTAACCCTAACCCTAACCCCAACCCTAAACCTTACCCTAACTCTTAACCTAACCCTAACCCTAACCCTTACCGTTACCCTAACCCTAACCATAACCTTAACCCCAATCCTAAACCTAACACTCACCCTAACCCTAACCCTTACACTTACCTTAACGCTAAACCTAACCCTAACCCTAAAACTTTCCATTACCCTAACCCTAAACCTAACCCTTATGCTAAACCTAACCCTAACCCTAACCCTAACCCATAACCTAACCCTAACACTAACTCTAACCCCTAACCCTAACCCTTACACTAACACTAACCCTAACCATAACCCTAACCCTTACCCTTACCCTAACCCTAACCCCAACTCTAACCCTAACCCTAACCCTAACCCTAAACCTTACCCTAACCCTAACCCTAAACCTTGCTCTAAACCTAACCCTAACCTCAACCTTAACCCTAACCCTAACCCTATCCCTTACCCTTACCCTAACCCTAACCCTAACCCTACCCCTAAACCTAACCCTTACCCTAACCCAAACCCGTACCCTAACACTAACCGTAACCCTACCTCATCTTTAAACCTAACCCTAACCTTTACCCTAACCCAAACCCTAACGTCAACCTTAACCCTAACCCTAACCCTAACCCTAACCCTTACCCTTACCCTAACCCTAACCCTAAACCTAACACTAACACTAACCCCTAACCCTAACCATAACCCTAACCCTAACACTTAATCATAGCCTTACCCTACCCCTAACCCTAAACTTAATGCTAAACATAACCCTAAACCTAACCCTTACCCCAACCCTAACCCTAACACTAATCCTTACCCTAACCCTAACCCTAACCCTTACCCTTACCCAAACTCTAATCCTAAACCTAACCCTAACCCTAACCCAAACTCTAACCCTTTCCCTAAACCTAACCCTAAACCTAACCCTAAACCTAACCCTAAACCTTACCCTTACCCTCACCCTAACTCTAACCTAACCCTAAAACTAACCCTAATCCTAACATTTAACCCTAACCCTAAACCTAACCCTTACCCTTAAACTAAACCTAACCCTAACCCTAACCCTAACTCTAACCCTAATCTAACCCTAACCCTAACCATTACCGTTACCCTAACCCTAACCCTAACCTTAACTCAAATCCTAAACCTTACCCTAAGCCTAACCCTAACCCTTACCCTTACCCTAACGCTAAACATGACCCTAACCCTAACACTTTCCCTTGCACTAACCCTAACCCTAATCCTAACCCTTATCCTAACCCTAACCCTAACCCTAACCCTAACCCTTAACCTAACCCTAACACTAACACTAACGTCTAACCCTAAGCCTTACCCTAACCTAACCCTAACTATAACCCTAATCCTTACCCTTACCATAAACCTAACCCTAACTCTAACCCTAACCCTAAATCTAACTCTAACCCTAACCCTTACCCTAACCCTAAACCTTACTCTAACCCTAACCCTAACCTCAACCTTAACCTAACCCTAACCCTACACATTACTCTTATCCTAACACTAACCATAACCCTAACCTGTACCCTAACCCTAACCATAACCCTAACCTCAACCTTAACCCTAACCCTAACTCTAACCCGAACCCTTCCCGTAACCCTTACCCTAACCCTAAAGCTTACACTAACCCTAAACCTTACCCATACCCTAACCCTAACCCTAACCCTAACCCTAACTCTTACCCTAACCCTAACCCTAACCCTAAACCTTACCCTTACCATAACCCTAACCCTAACCTTAACCCCGACCCTAAACCTAGCCCTAACACTAACCCTAACCCTTACCCTTACCATAACGCTAAACCTATCCCTAACACTAACACTTTCCCTAATCCTAACCCTAACCCTAACCCTTATCCTAAACCTAACCCTAACCCTTAACCTAACCCTAACTCTAACCCTAACCCTAAACCTTATCCGTACCCTCACCCTAACTCTAACCTAACCCTAACACTAACCATAATCCTAACACTTAACCCTAACCCTAAACCTAATCCTTACCCTTACCATAACCCTAACCCTAACCCTTACTCTTACCCTAACCCTAACCCTAACCCTAAACCTTACCCTAACTCTTAACCTAACCCTAACCCTAACCCTTACCGTTACCCTAACCCTAACCATAACCTTAACCCCAATCCTAAACCTAACACTCACCCTAACCCTAACCCTTACACTTACCTTAACGCTAAACCTAAACCTAACCCTAAAACTTTCCATTACCCTAACCCTAAACCTAACCCTTATGCTAACCCTAACCCTAACCCTAACCCTAACCCATAACCTAACCCTAACACTAACTCTAACCCCTAACCCTAACCCTTACACTAACACTAACCCTAACCATAACCCTAACCCTTACCCTTACCCTAACCCTAACCCCAACTCTAACCCTAACCCTAAACCTAACCCTAAACCTTACCCTAACCCTAACCCTAAACCTTGCTCTAAACCTAACCCTAACCTCAACCTTAACCCTAACCCTAACCCTATCCCTTACCCTTAACCTAACCCTAACCCTAACCCTACCCCTAAACCTAACCCTTACCCTAACCCAAACCCGTACCCTAACACTAACCGTAACCCTACCTCATCTTTAAACCTAACCCTAACCTTTACCCTAACCCAAACCCTAACGTCAACCTTAACCCTAACCCTAACCCTAACCCTAACCCTTACCCTTACCCTAACCCTAACCCTAAACCTAACACTAACACTAACCCCTAACCCTAACCATAACCCTAACCCTAACACTTAATCATAGCCTTACCCTACCCCTAACCCTAAACTTAATGCTAAACATAACCCTAAACCTAACCCTTACCCCAACCCTAACCCTAACACTAATCCTTACCCTAACCCTAACCCTAACCCTTACCCTTACCCAAACTCTAATCCTAAACCTAACCCTAACCCTAACCCAAACTCTAACCCTTTCCCTAAACCTAACCCTAAACCTAACCCTAAACCTAACCCTAAACCTTACCCTTACCCTCACCCTAACTCTAACCTAACCCTAACACTAACCCTAATCCTAACATTTAACCCTAACCCTAAACCTAACCCTTACCCTTAAACTAAACCTAACCCTAACCCTAACCCTAACTCTAACCCTAATCTAACCCTAACCCTAACCATTACCGTTACCCTAACCCTAACCCTAACCTTAACCCAAATCCTAAACCTTACCCTAACCCTAACCCTAACCCTTACCCTTACCCTAACGCTAAACATGACCCTAACCCTAACACTTTCCCTTGCACTAACCCTAACCCTAATCCTAACCCTTATCCTAACCCTAACCCTAACCCTAACCCTAACCCTTAACCTAACCCTAACACTAACACTAACGTCTAACCCTAAGCCTTACCCTAACCTAACCCTAACTATAACCCTAATCCTTACCCCTTACCATAAACCTAACCCTAACTCTAACCCTAACCCTAAATCTAACTCTAACCCTAACCCTTACCCTAACCCTAAACCTTACTCTAACCCTAACCCTAACCTCAACCTTAACCTAACCCTAACCCTACCCATTACTCTTACCCTAACACTAACCATAACCCTAACCTGTACCCTAACCCTAACCATAACCCTAACCTCAACCTTAACCCTAACCCTAACTCTAACCCGAACCCTTCCCGTAACCCTTACCCTAACCCTAAAGCTTACACTAACCCTAAACCTTACCCATACCCTAACCCTAACCCTAACCCTAACTCTTACCCTAACCCTAACCCTAACCCTAAACCTTACCCTTACCATAACCCTAACCCTAACCTTAACCCCGACCCTAAACCTAGCCCTAACACTAACCCTAACCCTTACCCTTACCATAACGCTAAACCTATCCCTAACACTAACACTTTCCCTAATCCTAACCCTAACCCTAACCCTTATCCTAAACCTAACCCTAACCCTTAACCTAACCCTAACTCTAACCCTAACCCTAAACCTTATCCTTACCCTCACCCTAACTCTAACCTAACCCTAACACTAACCATAATCCTAACACTTAACCCTAACCCTAAACCTAATCCTTACCCTTACCATAACCCTAACCCTAACCCTTATTCTTACCCTAACCCTAACCCTAACCCTAACCCTAAACCTTACCCTAACTCTTAACCTAACCCTAACCCTAACCCTTACCGTTACCCTAACCCTAACCATAACCTTAACCCCAATCCTAAACCTAACACTCACCCTAACCCTAACCCTTACACTTACCTTAACGCTAAACCTAAACCTAACCCTAAAACTTTCCATTACCCTAACCCTAAACCTAACCCTTATGCTAACCCTAACCCTAACCCTAACCCTAACCCATAACCTAACCCTAACACTAACTCTAACCCCTAACCCTAACCCTTACACTAACACTAACCCTAACCATAACCCTAACCCTTACCCTTACCCTAACCCTAACCCCAACTCTAACCCTAACCCTAACCCTAACCCTAAACCTTACCCTAACCCTAACCCTAAACCTTGCTCTAAACCTAACCCTAACCTCAACCTTAACCCTAACCCTAACCCTATCCCTTACCCTTACCCTAACCCTAACCCTAACCCTACCCCTAAACCTAACCCTTACCCTAACCCAAACCCGTACCCTAACACTAACCGTAACCCTACCTCATCTTTAAACCTAACCCTAACCTTTACCCTAACCCAAACCCTAACGTCAACCTTAACCCTAACCCTAACCCTAACCCTAACCCTTACCCTTACCCTAACCCTAACCCTAAACCTAACACTAACACTAACCCCTAACCCTAACCATAACCCTAACCCTAACACTTAATCATAGCCTTACCCTACCCCTAACCCTAAACTTAATGCTAAACATAACCCTAAACCTAACCCTTACCCCAACCCTAACCCTAACACTAATCCTTACCCTAACCCTAACCCTAACCCTTACCCTTACCCAAACTCTAATCCTAAACCTAACCCTAACCCTAACCCAAACCCTAACCCTTTCCCTAAACCTAACCCTAAACCTAACCCTAAACCTAACCCTAAACCTTACCCTTACCCTCACCCTAACTCTAACCTAACCCTAACACTAACCCTAATCCTAACATTTAACCCTAACCCTAAACCTAACCCTTACCCTTAAACTAAACCTAACCCTAACCCTAACTCTAACTCTAACCGTAATCTAACCCTAACCCTAACCATTACCGTTACCCTAACCCTAACCCTAACCTTAACCCAAATCCTAAACCTTACCCTAACCCTAACCCTAACCCTTACCCTTACCCTAACGCTAAACATGACCCTAACCCTAACACTTTCCCTTGCACTAACCCTAACCCTAATCCTAACCCTTATCCTAACCCTAACCCTAACCCTAACCCTAACCCTTAACCTAACCCTAACACTAACACTAACGTCTAACCCTAAGCCTTACCCTAACCTAACCCTAACTATAACCCTAATCCTTACCCTTACCATATACCTAACCCTAACTCTAACCCTAACCCTAAATCTAACTCTAACCCTAACCCTTACCCTAACCCTAAACCTTACTCTAACCCTAACCCTAACCTCAACCTTAACCTAACCCTAACCCTACCCATTACTCTTACCCTAACACTAACCATAACCCTAACCTGTACCCTAACCCTAACCATAACCCTAACCTCAACCTTAACCCTAACCCTAACTCTAACCCGAACCCTTCCCGTAACCCTTACCCTAACCCTAAAGCTTACACTAACCCTAAACCTTACCCATACCCTAACCCTAACCCTAACCCTAACCCTAACTCTTACCCTAACCCTAACCCTAACCCTAAACCTTACCCTTACCATAACCCTAACCCTAACCTTAACCCCGACCCTAAACCTAACCCTAACACTAACCCTAACCCTTACCCTTACCATAACGCTAAACCTATCCCTAACACTAACACTTTCCATTACCCTAACCCTAACCCTAACCTTTATCCTAACCCTAACCCTAACACTTAACATAACCCTAACACTAACACTAACCCCTAACCCTAACCCTTACCCTAACATTAACCCTAACCCTAAACCTAACCTTTACCCTTACCCTAACTCTACCCTAAATCTAACCATAAACCTAAGCCCAACCGTAACCCTTACCCTAACCCTAACCCTAAAACTTACTCTAACCCTAACCCTAACCTCAAACTGAACCCTAATCCTAACCCTAACCCTAATCTTACCCCTAACCCTAACCCTCACGCTTACCCTTTCCCTAACTCTAATCCTAAACCTAACCCTAACTCTAACCCTAACCCTAACCCTTAACCTAACCCTAACACTAACCCTAACCTCTAACCCTAACCCTTACCCTAACCCTAACCCTAATCCTAACCCTAACCCTAACCTGTACCCTAACCCTAACCGTAACCATACCTCAACCTTAAACATAACTCTAAGCCTTACCCTAACCCTAACCCTAAACCTTACTCTAAACCTAACCCTAAGTCAACCTTAACCCTAACCCTTACCCTAACACTAAACCTTACTCTAACCCTAAACCTAACATCAACCTTAACCCTAATCCTAACCCTATCCCTTACACTTACTCTAACCCTAACCCTAACCCTAACCTTAACCCTAACCCTAACCCTAACCTTTACCCTAACCCTAAACCTAACACGTACCCTAACCCTAACCGTAAACCTACCTCAACCTTAACCCTAACCCTAACCCTTACCCTAACCTTAACCCTAACGTCAACCTTAACCCTAACCCTAAACCTAACCCTAACAATTACGCTAACCCTAACCCTAAACCTAACCCTAACCCTAAACCTAACTCTTACCGTTACCCAAACTCTAACCCTAAACCTAACACTAACCCTAACCGCTAACCCAAACCCTAAACCTTACCCTAACCCTAACCCTTACCCTTACCCTAACCCTAACCCTAACCCTAACCCTAACCCTAACCCTAACACTTACCCTAACCCTAACCCTAACCCTTACCCTTACCCTAACCCTAACATTACCTGAACCCCAAACCTAAACCTAACCCTAACCCTAAACCTTACCCTAACAATTACCCTAACCGTAGCCCTAACCATTACCCTAAACTTACTCTTACCCTAACCCTAATCCTAACCCTAACCCTTACCCTAACACTTACACTAACCCTAACCCTAACCCTTACCCTAACCCTAACACTTACCCTAACCCCAGCCCTTACCATTACCCTAACCCTAACCTTAACATTAACCTCAACCCTAAACCTAACCCTAACCCTTACCCTTACCGTAACACTTACCCTAACCCTAACCCTAACCAAAACCCTAACACTTACCCTTACCCTAACCCTAACCCTAACCCTAAACCTTACCCTTACCATAACCCTAATCCTAACCTTAACCCCGACCCTAAACCTAACCCTAACACTAAACCTAACCCTTACCCTTACCCTAACCCTAACCCTAACCCTAACACTTACTCGAACTGTAACACTAACCCTAAACCTAACTCTTATCCTTACCCTAACCCTAACCCTAAAACTAACACTAACCCTAACCCCTAACCCTAAACGTAACCCTAACCCTAACCCTAACCATTAACCTTACCCTTACCATACCCTAACCCTAAACTTAATGCTAACCATAAACTTAACCATAAACCTTACCCTAACATTTACCCTAACAGTAACCCTAACCCTAACACTTACCCTTACCCTAACCCTAACCCTAACACTTACCCTAACCCTAACCCTAACCATAACCCTAAACCTAACCCTAACCCTAACCCTAACCGTTACCCTTATCCTAACCCTAACCCTAACCATAACACTTACCCTTTCCATAACCCCTACCCTAACACTAACCCTAATCCTAACCCTAACCACTAACCCTAACCTCTAAACCTAACCCTAACCCTAACAATTAACCTAACCCTTAACCTAAACCAAACGTAACCCTAACCCTAAAACTCACCCCTACCCCTAAACATAACCACTAACCCTAACCATAACCGTAACCCTTACCTTTAACCTAACCCTAACCCTTACCCAAACCCTAACTCTAAACCTAACCCTAACCCTAACCCTAACCCTTACCCTAACACTTACCCTAACCGTAACCCTAACCCTTACCCTAAACTTACTCTTACCCTAACCCTAACCCTAACCCTAACCCTTACCATAACACTTACCCTAACCCTAAACCTAACCCTTATCCTAACCCTAACGCTTACCCTAACCCTAACCCTTACCATTACCCTAACCCTAACCTTAACCTTAACCTCAACCTTAAACCTAACCCTAACCCTAACCCTTACCCTAACACTTACCCTAACCCTAACCCTAACCATAACCCTAACACTTACCCTTACCCTAACCCTAACCCTAACCCTAACACTTACTCGAACTCTAACACTAACCCTAAACCTAACTCTTATCCTTACCCTAACCCTAACCCTAAAACTAACAATAACCCTAACCCCTAAACTTAACCGTAACCGTAACCCTAACCCTAACCATTAACCTTACCCTTAGCATACCCTAACCCTAAACTTAATGCTAACCATAAACCTAACCATAAACCTTACCCTAACATTTACCCTAACAGTAACCCTAACCCTAACACTTACCCTTACCCTAACCCTAACCCTAACCCTAACACTTACCCTAACCCTAACCCTAACCCTAACCCTAACCCTAACCCTTACCCTTATCCTAACCCTAACCCTAACCATAACACTTACCCTTTCCATAACCCCTACCCTAACACTAACCCTAATCCTAACCCTAACCACTAACCCTAACCCCTAACCCTAACCCTAACCCTAACAATTAACCTAACCCTTAACCTAAACCAAACGTAACCCTAACCCTAAACCTCACCCCTACCCCTAAACATAACCACTAACCCTAACCATAACCGTAACCCTTACCTTTAACCTAACCCTAACCCTTACCCAAACCCTAACCCTAAACCTAACCCTAACCCTAACCGCTAACCCAAACCCTAACCCTAACCCTAAACCTTACCCTTACCCTAACCCTAACCCTAACCCTAACCCTAAAACTTACCCTAACCCTAAACCTAACCCTTACCCTTACTCTAACCCTAACCCTAACCCTAACCCTAACCCTACCCTAACACTTACCCTAACCCTAACCCTTACCCTAACACTTACCCTGACCGTAACCCTAACCCAAACCCAAAACTTACTCTTACCCTAAACCTAACCCTAACCCTAACCCTTAACCTAACACTTACCCTAACACTAACCCTAACCCTTACCCTAAACCTAACGCTTACCCTAACCCTAAACCTTACCATTACCCTAACCCTAACCTTAACCTTAACCTCAACCCTAAACCAAACCCTAACACTCACCCTTACCCTAACACTTACCCTAACCCTAATCCTAACCATAACCCTAACACTTACCCTTACCCTAACCCTAACCCTAACCCAAAACCTTACCCTTACCATAACCCTAACCCTACCCTTAACCCCGACCCTAAACCTAACCCTAACACTAACCCTAACCCTTACCCTTACCCTAACGCTAAACCTACCCCTAACCCTAACACTTTCCCTTACCATAACCCTAACAGTAACCCTTATCCTAAACCTAACCCTAACCCTTAACCTAACCATAACACTACCCCTAACCCCTAACCCTAACCCTTACCCTGACCCTAACCCTAAACCTAACCTTTACCCTTACCCTAACCCTAACCCTAAATCTAACCCTAAACCTAAGTCTAAGAGTAACCCTAATCCTAAACCTTACTCTAACCCTAACCCTAACCTCAAACTGAACCCTAACCCTAACCCTAACCTTAACCCTAACCCTAACACTCACCCTTACCCTTTCCCTAACTCTAATCCTAAACCTAACCCTAACCCTAACCCTTAACCTAACCCTAACACTAACCCTAACCCCTAACCCTAAAACTACCCCTAAACCTAACCCTAACCATAACCCTAACCCTAACCCGTACCCTAACCCTAACCGTAACCATACCTCAACCTTAACACTAACTCTAACCCTTACCCTAACCCTAACCCTAAACCTTACTCTAACCCTAACCCTAACGTCAACATTAACCCTAACCCTAACCCTAACCCTAACCCTAAAAATAAACCTTACTCTAACCCTAACCCTAACATCAACCTTAAACCTAACCCTAACCCTATCCCTTACCCTTACCCTAACCCTAACCCTAACCCTAACCCTAACCTTTATCCTAACTCTAACCCGTACCCTAACCCTAACCGTAACCCTACCTCAACCTTAACCCTAACCCTAACCCTTACCCTAACCTTAACCCTAACGTCAACCTTTACCCTAACTCTAACCCGTACCCTAACCCTAACCGTAACCCTACCTCAACCTTAACCCTAACCCTAACCCTTACCCTAACCTTAACCCTAACGTCAACCTTAACCCTAACCCTAACCCGAACCCTAACCATTACCCTAACCCTAACCCTAAACCTAACCCGAACCCTAAACCTAACTCTTACCCTTACCGAAAACCTAACCCTAAACCGAACCCTAACCCTAACCCCTAAACCAAACCCTAACCCTAACCCTAACCCTTACCCTTACCCTAATCCTAACCCTAACCTTACCCTTACGCTAACCATAACATTACCTGAACCCCAAACCTAAACCTAACCCTAACCCTACCCTTACCCTAACACTTACCCTAACTGTAACCCTAACCCTTACCCTAAACTTACTCTTACCCTAACCCTAACCCTAACCCTTACCCTAACACTTACCCTAACCCTAACCCTAACAATTACCCTAACCCTAACGCTTACCCTAACCCTAACCCTTACCATTACCCTCACCCTAACCCTAACCTTAAAGCTAACCCTAAACCTAACCCTGACCTTAACCCTAACCCTTATTCTTACCCTAACCCTAACCGTAACCCTAAATCTAATATTAACCCTAAACTTAACCCTTACCCTAACCCTAAACCTAACCCTAACCCTAACCCTAACCCTAACTCTAACACTAACCCTAACCCTAAACCTAACCCTAACCCTAACCCTAACCGTAACCCTAACCCTAACCCTAACCCTTAACCTTACCCTTACCCTACCCTAACCCTAAACTTAATGGTAACCATAACACTAAACCTAACCCTTACCCTAACAGTTACCATAACAGTAACCCTAACCTAACCATAACACTTACCCTTACCCTAACCCTAACCCTAACCCTAACACTTATCCTAACCCTAACCCTAACCATAACACTTCCCTTTCCCTAACCCCTACCCTAATACTAACCCTAATCCTAACCCTAACCACTAACCCTAACCCCTAACACTAACCCTAACCCTAACCCTTAACCTAATCCTTAATCTAACCCTAACTGTAACCCTAACCCTAGACCTCACCCCTAACCCTAAATATAACCCCTAACCCTAACCCTAACTGTAACCCTTACCCTTAACCTAACCCTAACACAAACCCAAATCCTAACCCTAATCCTTACCCTTACCCTAACCCTAACCCTAACCCCAACCCTAAACCTAACACTAACCCTAACGCTAACACTAACCCTAACAACTAACCCTACCCTAACCCTAACCCTTAAGCTAATCCTAACCCTAACCCTAACCCTAACACTTACCCTTACCCTAACCCCAACCCTAACCCTAATCATAACCCTTACCCTTACCCTAACCCTAAACCTAACCCTAACACTAACCCTAACCCTAAGCCTAACCCTTACCCTTAGCCTAACCCTAAACCTAACCCTAACCCTAAACCTTACCCTTACCCTAAACCTAACCTTAACCCTAACCCTAACCCTTAACTTACCCTTACGCTAATCCTAACCTTAACCCTAAACCTAACCCTAACACATACCCTTATCCTAATCCTAACCCTAACCCTAAGTATAACCCTAAAATTAACCCTAACCCCTAACCCTAACCCTAACCCCAACACTTATACTAACCCTAAACTTAACCCCAGCACTAAACCTAACCCTAACCCTAACCCTAACCCTTATCCTAACTCTAACCCTAACCCAAACCTTAACCCTAACACTTACCCTAAACCTAACCCTAACCCTAACCCTTACACTTACCCTAACCCTAACGCTAACCTTAATTCCAACCTTAAACCTAACCCTAAACCTAACCGTAAACCTTACCCTGACCCTAATCCTAACCCTAACCCTAACACTTACCATTACCCTAACCCTAACTCTAACCCTTATCCTAATCCTAGCCCTAACCCTAACCCTAAACCTTAAAATAACAATAACACTAACCCTAGCCCCAAAACCTAACCATTACCCTAACCCTAACCCTAACTCTAAAGCTTACCCATACCCTAACCATAACCCTAACCCTTACCCTTTCAATAAACCTACCCTAACCCTAAGCCTAACCCTTACCCTTACCCAAACCCTAACCCTAAACCTAACCCTAACCCTCACCCTAACCCTAACCATAACCTTAACCCTAAACCTAACCATTAACCTAACCCTTACGCTAAACCTAACACTAACCCTAAGCCTTACCATTACCCTAACCCTAACCCTAACTCTAACCCTATCCCTAACACTTACCCTCACCCTAACCCTAAACCTAAACCTAAACCTTATTCTAACCCTAACACTTAACCCTAACCCTAAACCTAACCCTTACCCTAACCCTAACCCTAACGCTAACCCTAACCCTAACCCTTACCCTTACCATAACACTAACCCTAACACTTACCCTAACAATAAACCTACCCTAACCCTAACCCTCACTCTTACCCTTACCCAAACCCTAACCCTAAACCTAAACCTAACCCTCACCCTAACCCTAACCCTAAACTTACACCTAACCCTAATCCTTAACCTAACCCATACCCTAACCCTAACCCTTACCCTTACCCTAACCCTAACCCTAACTCTAAACCTACTCCTACCCTTACCCTCACCGTAACCCTAAACCTAACCCTAACCCTTAACCTACCCCTATCCCTAAACCTAACCCTCACTCTTACCCTAACCCTAACCCTAACCCTAAACCTTACCTTTACCCTAACCCTATCCCTAACCTTAACCCCAACCCTAAACCTAACCCTAACAGTAACCCTAACCCTTACCCTTACCCTAACGCTAAACCTACCCCTAACCCTAACACTTTCCCTTACCCTAACCCTCTCCCTAACCCTTATCCTAACCCTAACCCTAACCCTTAACCTAACACTAACACTAACCCTAACCCCTAATCCTAACCCTTACCCTAACCCTAACGCTAAACCTAAACCTAACCTTTACCCTTACTCTAACCCTAACCTTAACCCTAACTCTAACCCCAACCCTAACACTAACCCTTACCCTAAAACTAACCCTAAACCTTACTCTAACCTTAACCGTTACCTCAACCTTAACCCTAACCCTAACCCTAACCCTATCCCTTACCCTTACCCTAACCCTAAACCTAACCCTAACCCTAACCCCAACCCTTACCCTAACCCTAACCCGTACCCTAACCCTAACCGTAACCCTACCTCAACCTTAACCCTAACCCTAGCCCTTACCCTAACCTAACCCTAATGTCAAACTTAACCCTAACTCTAACCCTAACCCTAACCCTAACCCTTACCCTTACACTAACCCTAAACCTAACCGTAATCCTAAACCTAACCCTTACCCTTACCCTAACCCTAACCCTAACCCTAACCCAAACCCCTAACCCTAACCCTAACCCTAACATGTAGCCTAACCCCAAACTTAACCCTAACCTCAACCTTAACCCTAACCCTAATCCTAACCCTAACCCTAACCCGTACGCTAACCCTTACCCTAACCCTAACCCATACCCTAACCCTAAACCTAACCCTAACCCTAACCCTTACCCTAACCCTAACCCTAAACCTAAACCTTACCCTTACCCTAACACTAAAACTAACACTAACCCTAACACCTAACCCTAATTGTAACCATAACCCTAACCCTAACACTTAACCTTACCCTTACCCTAACCCTAATCCTAAACTTAATGCTAGCCATAACCCTAAACCTAACCCTTAACCTAACCCTAACCCTATCCCTAATCCTTACCCTAACCCTAACCCTAACCCTAACCCTAACCCATACCCTTTCCCTAAACCTACCCTTACACTAACACTAACCCTTACTTTAAACAAACCCTAAACCTAAACTTAACCCTAAACCTAACCCAAACCCTAAGCCTAACCCTAAACTTAACCCTAACCCTTACCCTTTCCCTAACCCTAACCCTAAACCTAACCCTAACACTAACCCTAAACCTTACCCTACGCTCACCCTAACTCTAACCTAACCCTAACACTAAGGCTAATCCTAACACTTAACTCTAACCCTAAACCTAACCCTTACCCTTACCCTAAACCTAACCATATCCCTAACTCTTACCCTAACCCTAACAATAACCCTAACCCTAACAATAACTCTTACCCTAACCCTAACCCTAACCCTTACCGTTACCCTATCCCTAACCATAACCTTAACCCCAATCCTAAACCTATCCCTAACCATAACCCTTAACCTTACCCTAATGCTAAACCTAACCCTAACCATAAAACTTTCCCTTATCCAACCCTAACCCTAACCCTTATGCTAACCCTAAACCTAAACCTAATCCTAACACTTAACCTAACCCTAACACTAACTCTAACCCGAACCCTAACCCTAAACCATACCCTAACCCTAACCCTAACCTTAACCCAAAAACTAACACTAACCCTAACCCTTATTCTAACCCTAACCCTAACTCTAAACCTAACCCTTACCCTAACCCTAACCTAAACCTTACCCTTACCCTCACCCTAACCCTAACCCTAACCTAATCCTAACCCTAACCCTAACCTTTACCCTTACCTTAACCCTAACCCTAACCCTAACACTTACCCTTACCCTAATACAAAACCTAACCCTAACACTAACCTTAACCCAAACCTTACTCTTAACCTAACCCTAACCCATACCCTCACCCTAACCGTAACCCTACCTCAACCTTAACTATAACCTTAACCCTAAACCTTACTCTTACCCTAACCTAACCCTACCCTAACCCTAACCATAACCATTACCCTAACCCTAACCCTAAACCTAAGCCTAACCCTAAACCTAACTCTTACCCTTACCAAAACCCTAACCTAAACCTAACCCTAACCCTAACCCTTACCCTTACCCTAACAATAACCCTAACCCTAACCCTAACCCTAACCCTAACACTTACCCTAACCCTAACCCTAACCCTTACCCTTACCTGAACCCTAACATTACCTGAACACCAAACCTAAACCTAACCCTAACCCTAACCCTTACCCAAACACTTACCCTAAATGTAACCCTAACACTTACCCTAAACTTACTCTTACCCTAACCCTAACCCTAACCCTAACCCTAACCCTTACCCTAACACTTACCCTAACCCTAACCCTAACTCTTATCCTAACCCTAACGCTTACCCTAACCCTAACCCTTACCATTACCCTAACCCTAACCTTAACCTTAACCTCAGCCCTAAACCTAAACCTAACAATAATCCTTACCCTAACACTTAACCTAACCCTAACCCTAACCATAACCCTAACACTTACCCTTACCCTAACCCTAACCCTAACACTTACCCGAACTCTAACACTAACCCTAAGCCTAACTCTTATCCTTACCCTAACCCTAACCCTAAACCTAACACTAACCCTAACCCCTAACCCTAACCGTAACCCTAACCCTAAACCTAAACCTTAACCTTACCCTTACCCTACACTAACCATAAACTTAATGCTAACCATAACCCTAACCCTAACCCTTACCCTAACATTTACCCTAACAGTAACCCTAACCATAACCCTAACACTTACCCTTACCCTAACCCTAACCCTAACCCTGAACCTAACACTTACCCTAACCCTAACCATAACCCTAACCCTAACCCTAACCCTAACCCTTACCCTTATCCTAACCCTACCCCTAACCATAACACTTACCCTTTCCATAACCCCTACCCTAACACTAACCCTAATCCTAATGCTAACCACTAACCCTAACCCCTAACCCTAACCCTAACCCTAACCCTTAACCTAACCCTTAACCTAACCCTAACCGTAACCCTAACCCTAAACCTTATACCTAACCCTAAACATAACCGCTAACCCTAACCCTAACCGTAATCCTTACCCTTAACCTAACCCTAAACCAAACACAAACCCTAACCCTAATCCTTACCCTTACCATAACCCTAACCCTAAAATTAACCCCAACCTTAAACCTAACCCTAACCCTAACCCTAACACTAAACCTAACCCCTAACCCTACCCTAACCCTAACCCTTAAGCTAATCCTAATCCTAAACCTAACACTTACCCTTACCCTATCCCCAACCCCAAACCTAATCATAACCCTTACCCTAACCGTAACCCAAAGCCTAACACTAACCCTTCCCATTACCCTAACCCTAAACCTAACCCTAACACTAACCCTAAACCTAAACCTAACCATTACCCTTAGCCTAACCCTAACCCTAACCCTTACTCTAACCCTAACAGTAACCCTAACCCTTACCCTAACCCTAACCCTAACCCCTAACCCTTAACTTAACCCTAATTCTAACCCTAAAACTTACCCTTAACCTTACCCTAACTCTAACCCTAACCCTAACCCTAACCCCTAACACTAACCCTAACCCTTACCCTCACCGTAACCCTACTCCTCACTCTAATTCTTACCCTTACCCTAACCCTAACCCTAACCCTAACCCGAAACCTAACCCTAACCCGACCCTTAACACTTACCCTTACCCGAAACCTAACCCTAAACCTAACCGTAACCCTTACCCTTACGCAACACTAACAATCACCTTAAACCTAACCATAACCCTAACACTAACCCTAACACATAACGCTAACCCTTACCCTAACCCTAACCCTAACCTTAACCCTAAACCTTACCCTAACCAAACCCTAACCCTAACCCTAACCCTAACACTTACCCTAACCCTAACCCTAACACTAAACCTTAACCTAATCCCAACTCTAAACCTTATCCTAACCCTACCACTTACCCAAAAAATAAACCTAACCCTAACCCTAACACTAACACTAACACATAACGCTAACCCTAACCCTAACCCTAACCCTAACCCTTAACCTAACCCTAACACTAACTCTAACCCCTAACCCTAACCCTTACCCTAAACCTAATCCTAACACTAACCATAATCCCTAACCCTAACCCTAACCATAACCATAACCCTTACCCTAACCCTACAACTAACCCTAACCATAACCATAACCCATAACCCTAACGCTAACCTTAACCCTAAACCTTATCCTTACCCTAACCTAACCCTAACCCTAAATCTAACCCTAAGCCTAACCCTAAGCCTTACCCTTACCTAACAATAACCCTAAACCTAACCCTAACCATAAACCTAACCCTAACCCTTATCCTTTCCCTACTCTCTAACCCTAACCCTAACCCTAAACCTAACACTAACCCTAAACCTATCCCTTAACCTTACCCTAACCCTAACCCTAAACCTAACCCTAACCTTTACCCTGAACCTAACCCTAACCCTAACCCTAAACTTAACCCTAACCCTTACCCTTAACCTATCCCTAACTCTAAACCTAACCCTAAACCCATCCCTAACCCTAACTCTTACCCTAACCATAACCCTAACACTAACCTAACCCTTACCCTTACCCTAACCCTAACTCTAACCCTTACCCTAAACCTAATCCTAACCCTAACTCTAACCCTTACCCTAACCCTAACACTAAACCTAAACCTAACCCTAACCTTCACCCTCAAACTTACCCTTACCCTAACCCTAACCCTAACACTAACCCTAACCCTAAACCTAACCCTAACCCTAATCCTAACCCTTACCCTTACCCTAACCCTAACCCTAAACCTAACTCTATCCCTTACCCTAACTCTAACCTTAACCCTAACCCTAACTCTAAACCTAACCTTAACACAAACCCTTACCTTTCCCTATACCTAACCCTAACCCTAACCCTAAACCTAACCCTAACACTAAACCTAACCCTTATCCTTACCCTAACCCTAACCCTAACCCTAAACCTAACCCTAACACTTACCCTTACCCTAACCATAACCCTAACCCTAACCCTAACGCTAAACCTAACCCTAACCCTTAACCTAATCCTAACACTAACTCTAACCCCTAACCCTAAGCCTTACCCTAAACCTAACCCTAATCCTAACCCTAACCCCTAACCCTAACCCTAATCCCTAACCCTAACCCTAACCCTAAACCTAACCCTTATCCTTATCCTAACCCTAACCCTAACCCTAACACTTACTCTTACCGTAAACCCTACCCTAACCCTAACTCTAAACCTTACCCTAACCCTAAACCTAACCCTAACACTTACCCTTACCCTAACCCTAAACCTAACCCTAACCCTAACCCTAACCCTTACCATTATCCTAACCCTAACCCTAACCCTAAACCTAACCCTTATTCTAAACCTAACCCTAACCCTTACCCTAAATCCAACCCTAAAACTAACCCTAACAATTACCCTTACATTAACCCTAACTCTAAACCTAAACCTTACCCTTAGCCTTACCCTAACGCTAACCGTAACCCTAACACATACCCTAATAAATACCCTTACACTAATCCTAACCCTAACCCTAACCGTAACCCTAAACCTAACCCTAACACTAATCCTAAACCTTACCCTTACCCTAACCCTAACCGTAAACCTAACCCTAACCCTCAGTCTATCCCTAACCCTAACCTTAACCCTAACCCTAAAAATAACCCTAACCCTAACCTTAACACTAACACTTACACTTACCCTACCCATACCCCTAACCCTAACACTTACCCTTAACCTAACACTAAACCTAACCCTAACCCTTACCCTAACCCTAACCCTAACCCCTAACCCTTACCTTAACCCTAACTCTAACCCTAAACCTTACCCTTACCCTTACCCTAACCCTAACCCTAACCCTTACCCTAACCCTAACCCTAACCCCTAACACTAACCCTAACTCTTACCCTCACCGTAACACTAATCCTAACTCTAATTCTTACCCTTACCCTAACCCTAACCCTAACCCAAACCCTAACCCTAAACCTAACCCTAACCCTAACCTTAACCCTTACTCTTACCCTAAACCTAACCCGAACCTTAACCCCAACACTAACCCTAACCCTAACCCTAACCCTATCCCTAACCCTTACCCTAACCCTAACCCTAAACCCTAACACTAACCCTAACCTTACCCTCACCGTAACACTAATCCTAACTCTAATTCATACCCTTACCCTAACCCTAACCCTAACCCAAACCCTAACCCTAAACCTAAACCTAACCCTAACCTTAACCCTTACCCTTACCCTAAACCTAACCCTAAACCTAACTCTAACCCTTACCCTTACCCAACCCTAACAATCACCTTAAACCTAACCCTAACCCTAACAGTAACCCTAACACATAATGCTAACCCTTACCCTAACCCTAACCGTAACCTTAACCCTAAACCTTATCCTAACCAAAACCTAACACTAACCTTAACCGTAACGCTAAACCTAAACCTAAACCTAAACCTAACCCTAACCCTAACCTTAACCCTAACCGTAACCCCTAACCCTAACCCTTACCCTAAACCTAAGCCTAACCCTAACCCTAACCCTAAACCTAACCCTAAACCTAAACTTAACCCTAACCCTTACCCTTACCCTAACCCTAACCCTAACACTAAACCTAACCCTAACCCTAACCCTAATTCTTACCATTAATCCAAACCTAACCCTAAACCTAACTCTAAACCTTACCCTTACCCTAACCCTAACCTTAACCTTAACCCTAATCCTAACCCTAAACCTAACCTTAACCGTAACCCTTATCCTTTCCCTAACCCTAAACCTAAACCTAACCCTTACCCTTACCCTAACCCTAACCCTACACCTAACCCTAACCCTTACCCTTACCCTAAACCTAACCCTAACCCTAACCGTAACCTTAACCCTAACCCTTACCCTAACCCTAACCCTAAACCTAACCTTAACATTAACCCTTATCCTTTCCCTAACCCTAACCCTAACCCTAAACCTAAACCTAATCCTAAGCCTAAACCTATGCCTTACCCTTACGCAAAACCTAACCCTAAACCTAACACTAACCCTTTCCCTTACCCTAACCCTAAACCTAACCTTATCCCTAACCCTTACCCTTACCCTAACCCTAAACTTAACCCTAACCCTGAACCTAACGCTAACCCTAACCCTAACCCTTACCCTAACCCTAACCCTAACACTAACCCTAACCTAACCCTTACCCTTACCCTAACCCTAAACCTAACCTTAACCCTAACCCTAACCCAAACCCTAACCCTACACTTACCCTAACCCTAACCATAAACCTAACCCTAACCCTAAACCTATACCTAAACCTACCCCTTACCTTTACTCTAACCCTACCCCTAAACCTAACTCTAACAGTAAGCCCTGACCCTAAACCTAACCCTAACCCTTCCCCTTACCCTAACCCTAAACCTAACCCTAACCCTAACCCTAACCGTTACCCTTACACTAACCCTAACCCTAACCTTAACCCCAACCTTAAACCTAACCCTAACCCTAACCCTAATCCTTACCCTAACCCTAACCCTAACCCTAACACTTACCCTTACCCTAACCCTAACCCTTACCCTAACCCTAACCCTAACACTAACCCTAACCCTTACCCTAACCTTAAAACTAACCCCTAAACGTAACCCTTACCCGAACCCTAACTTTAAACCTAACCCCTAACCCTAACCTATACCGGACACTAACCCTAACCCTAATCTAACCCTTATCCTTAACCTAACCCTAAATTTAATTCTAACCCTAACCCTTACCCTAACCCTTACCCTAACCCTACCCCTAACTCTAAACCTAACCCTTACCCTTACCCTAACCCTAAACCTAAATCTAACCCTAACCCTAAACCTAACCCTTACACAAACCCTAACCCTTATCCTTACCCTAACCCTAACCCTAACCCTAAACCTAACCCTAACACTTACCCTTACCCTAACCATAATCCTAACCCTAACCCTAACGCTAAACCTAACCCTAACCCTTAACCTAATCCTAACACTAACACTAACCCCTAACCCTAAGCCTTACCCTAAACCTAACCCTAATCCTAACCCTAACCCCTAACCCTAACCCTAATCCCTAACCCTAACTCTAACCCTAAACCTAACCCTTATCCTTATCCTAACCCTAACCCTAACCCTAACACTTACTCTTACCCTAAACCCTACCCTAACCCTAACTCTAAACCTTACCCTAACCCTAAAACTAACCCTAACACTTACCCTTACCCTAACCCTAAACCTAACCCTAACCCTAACCCTAACCCTTACCATTACCCTAACCCTAACCCTAACCCTAAACCTAACCCTTATTCTAAACCTAACCCTAACCCTTACCCTAAATCTAACCCTAAAACTAACCCTAACAATTACCCTTACATTAACCCTAACTCTAAACCTAAACCTTACCCTTAGCCTTACCCTAACGCTAACCGTAACCCTAACACATACCCTAATAAATACCCTTACACTAATCCTAACCCTAACCCTAACCGTAACCCTAAACCTAACCCTAACACTAATCCTAAACCTTACCCTTACCCTAACCCTAACCGTAAACCTAACCCTAACCCTCAGTCTATCCCTAACCCTAACCTTAACCCTAACCCTAAAAATAACCCTAACCCTAACCTTAACACTAACACTTACACTTACCCTATCCATACCCCTAACCCTAACACTTACCCTTAACCTAACACTAAACCTAACCCTAACCCTTACCCTAACCCTAACCCTAACCCCTAACCCTTACCTTAACCCTAACTCTAACCCTAAACCTTACCCTTCCCTTACCCTAACTCTAACCCTAACCCTTACCCTAACCCTAACCCTAACCCCTAACACTAACCCTAACCCTTACCCTCACAGTAACACTAATCCTAACTCTAATTCTTACCCTTACCCTAACCCTAACCCTAACCCAAACCCTAACCCTAAACCTAACCCTAACCCTAACCTTAACCCTTACTCTTACCCTAAACCTAACCCGAACCTTAACCCCAACACTAACCCTAACCCTAACCCTAACCCTATCCCTAACCCTTACCCTAACCCTAACCCTAACCCTAACCCTAACCCTTACCCTAACCCTAACCCTAACCCAAACCCTAACCCTAAACCTAAACCTAACCCTAACCTTAACCCTTACCCTTACCCTAAACCTAACCCTAAACCTAACCCTAACCCTTACCCTTACCCAACCCTAACAATCACCTTAAACCTAACCCTAACCCTAACAGTAACCCTAACACATAATGCTAACCCTTACCCTAACACTAACCGTAACCTTAACCCTAAACCTTATCCTAACCAAACCCTAAACCTAACCTTAACCGTAACGCTAAACCTAAACCTAAACCTAAACCTAACCCTAACCCTAACCTTAACCCTAACCGTAACCCCTAACCGTAACCCTTACCCTAAACCTAAGCCTAACCCTAACCCTAACCCTAAACCTAACCCTAAACCTAAACTTAACCCTAACCCTTACCCTTACCCTAACCCTAACCCTAACCCTAAACCTAACCCTAACCCTAACCCTAATTCTTACCATTAATCTAAACCTAACTCTAAACCTAACTCTAAACCTTACCCTTACCCTAACCCTAACCTTAACCTTAACCCTAATCCTAACCCTAAACCTAACCTTAACCGTAACCCTTATCCTTTCCCTAAACCTAAACCTAAACCTAACCCTTACCCTTACCCTAACCCTAACCCTACACCTAACCCTAACCCTTACCCTTACCCTAAACCTAACCCTAACCCTAACCGTAACCTTAACCCTAACCCTTACCCTAACCCTAACCCTAAACCTAACCTTAACATTAACCCTTATCCTTTCCCTAACCCTAACCCTAACCCTAAACCTAAACCTAATCCTAAGCCTAAACCTATGCTTTACCCTTACGATAACCTAACCCTAAACCTAACACTAACCCTTTCCCTTACCCTAACCCTAAACCTAACCTTATCCCTAACCCTTACCCTTACCCTAACCCTAAACTTAACCCTAACCCTGAACCTAACGCTAACCCTAACCCTAACCCTTACTCTAACCCTAACCCTAACACTAACCCTAACCTAACCCTTACCCTTACCCTAACCCTAAACCTAACCTTAACCCTAACCCTAACCCAAACCCTAACCCTACACTTACCCTAACCCTAACCATAAACCTAACCCTAACCCTAAACCTATACCTAAACCTACCCCTTACCTTTACTCTAACCCTACCCCAAAACCTAACTCTAACAGTAAACCCTGACCCTAAACCTAACCCTAACCCTTCCCCTTACCCTAACCCTAAACCTAACGCTAACCCTAACCCTAACCGTTACCCTTACACTAACCCTAACCCTAACCTTAACCCCAACCTTAAACCTAACCCTAACCCTAACCCTAACCCTAACCCTTACTCTAACCCTAACCCTAACACTAACACTTACCCATACCCTAACCCTAACCCTTACCCTAACCCTAACCCTAACACTAACCCTAACCCTTACCCTAACCTTAAAACTAACCCCTAAATGTAACCCTTACCCGAACCCTAACTTTAAACCTAACCCCTAACCCTAACCTTTACCGGACACTAACCCTAACCCTAATCTAACCCTTATCCTTAACCTAACCCTAAATTTAATTCTAACCCTAACCCTTACCCTAACCCTTACCCTAACCCTACCCCTAACTCTAAACCTAACCCTTACCCTTACCCTAACCCTAAACCGAAATCTAAACCTAACCCTAAACCTAACCCTTACACTAACCCTAACCCTTATCCTAACCCTAACCCTTACCCTTACCCTAACCCTACCCTAACCCTAAACCTAAACCTATCCCTAACCAAACCCTAACTCTAAACCTAACCCTAACACTAACCCTAACCCTTACCCGTACCCTAACAATAACACTAAACCTAACCCTAACTCTTACCATTACCGTAACCTAACCATAAACTTAACCCTATCCCTAACCCTAAACCTAACCCTAACACTTATCCTTTCCCTACTCCCTAACCCTAACCCTAACCTTAAACCGAACCCTAACATTAAACCTATCACTTATCCTTACCCTAACCTTAAACCTAAACGTAATCCTAACCCTTACCCTTACCCTTACCCTAACCTAAACCTAACCCTAACCCTTACCCTAACCCTAAACCTAAGCTAATCCTTACCCTTACCGTAACGCTAACCATAAACTTACCCCTAAAACTAACCCTAGCCCTAACCCTTACCATAACCCTAACCCTAACCGTAAACCTATCCCTAACCCTAACCCTAACCCTAAACCTAACCCTAACCTAACCCTAACCCTTACCCTAACACTAACCCTAACACTAACACTTACCCTTTCCCTAACCATAACCCTAACCCTAACCCTAACCCTTATCCTAACCCTAACCCTAACTCTATCCCTAAAGCTAATCCTAACCCCAACCCTGAACTTGACCCTTACTCTAACCCTAACCCTAAACCTACACATTACCTTAACCCTCACCCTAACCCTAACATGTACCCTAACCGTAACCCTAACCCTAAACCTTACCCTAAACATAACCCTAAACCTAACCCTAAAACTTACCCTAATCCTACCCCTAACCCGAACCCTAAACCTTACCCTAACCCTAACCCTAAACCTAACCCTATCGCTAAACCTTATCCTCATCCTAACCCTAACCCTTACTCTAATCCTAAACCTAACCCTAACCCTAGCCCTAACCCTTACCCTTAACCTAACAATAAAATTAACTCTAATCCTAACCCTAACCATAAAAGTTACTCTAACCCTAACCCTAACCCTAACCCTTACACTTACCCTAACCCTACCCCTAAATCTAAACCTAACCCTTACCCTTACCCTAACCCTAAACCTAACCCTAACACTAAACCTAACCCTTACTCTAACCCTAACCCTAATCCTAAACCTAACCCTTACCTTACCCGAAACCTACCCTAACCCTAAACCTAACCCTAACCCTAACCTGAACCCTAAACCTTACCCTTAGCCTAACCCTAACCCTAACCCTAAACCTAACCCAAATCTAATCCTAAACCTTAACCTTACCATAACCCTAAACTTAACACTAATCCTAACCCTAACCCTAACCCTTAGTCTTACCCTTACCCTAACACTAACCCGAACCATAAACATAACCCTAACCCTAACCCTATGTCTACCACTATCCTTTAACCTTACCCTAAACCTAAGCCTAAACCTAACACTAACCGTAAGTCCTAACCCTAACCCTAACCCTAACACATACCCTTAACCTAACCCTAACTCTAACCCTAACCCTAACACTAACCCTTACCCTAACCCTAACCCTAACACTTACCCTTACACTAATCCTAACCCTAACCCTACCCTAACAATATACCGAACCCTAACCCTAAGCTTAAACCTAAACCTTACCCTTACTCTAAACCTAACCCTAACCCTGACCCTAAACCTAACCCTAACACTAACCCTAACAGTTACCCTTACCCTAACCCTAACCTTAAACCTAACCCTTACCCTAACCCTAACACTAACCCTTACCCTAACCCTACCCCTAACCCTTACCCTTACACTAACCCTAACCCTAACCCTAACCCTAACACTAAACCTAACCCTAACCCTAACCTTAACCCTAAACCTTACCCTTATTCTAACCCTAACCCTAACCCTAACCATAAACCTAACCCTAACCCTAACCCTAACCCTTACCCTTACCCTAACCCTAACTCTAAACCTAACCCTAAACCTTACCCTTACCCTAACCATAACCCTGACCCTAACCCTAATCGTAACCCTAAACCTTACGCTTACCTTAACCCTAACTCTACCCTAACACTTACCCTTACCCTAATGCTAAACCTAACGCTAACGCTAACCCTAACCTTTACACATACCCTTACCCTAACCCTGACCCTAAACCTAACTCTAACCGTAACCCCAAACTCTAAACCTAACACTAACCCTAAGCCTAACCCTAACCCTAGCACTTACCCTTACCCTAACCCTAACCCTAACCCTAACCCAAACCCTAACATTAACCCTAACCCTAACCCTAACCCTAACCTAAACCCTAACCCTAACCCTAACCCTGACCCTAAACCTAACTGTAACCGTAACCCCTAACTCTAAACCTAACCCTAACCCTAACCCTTACCCTAACCCTAACCCTTACCCTAACTCTAACCTCTCCCTAAACTTAACCCTAACCCTAACCCTAACTCTAACCCTAAACCTAACCCTAACCCTAACCCTAACCCTTACACTTGCTTTTAACCTAACCGTAACCGTAACCCTAACCCTAACCCAAAACCTAACCCTAACTCTAACCCTAACCCTAACCCTAACCTCTCCCTAAACCTAACCCTAACCCTAACCCTAACTCTAACCCTAAACCTAACCCTAACCCTAACCCTAACCCTAACCCTAACCTAACCCTAACCCTTACCCTAACGCTTACCCTAACCCCAACCCTTACCCTAACCCTAACCCTAACCCTTACCCTTAACCTAACCCTAACCCCAACCTTAAACCCAACCCTAAACCTAACCCTAACCCTAAACCTTACTCTAACCCTAACCCTAACCCTAACCTTAACCCTAACCCTGACGCTAACTCTTACACTTTTCCTAACCCTAACCCTAAACCTTACCCTAAACCTAACCCTAACCCTAACACTTACGCTTACCCTTACCCTAACCGTAATCCTAACCCTTACCCTAACCCTAACCCTAACACTTACGCTTACCCTTACCCTAACCCTAACCCTAACCCTTACCCTAACCCTAAACCTAAACCTTACTCTAACCCTAACCCTAACCTCAATCTTAACATTAACCCTAACCTTAACCCTAACCCTAACTCTTATCCTTACCCTAACCGTAACCCTAAACCTAACACTAACCCTAACCCCTAACCCTAACCGTAACCAAAACCCTAACCCTAACCTTTACCCTTATCCTTACGCT
>JANJXV010000664.1:290000-320000 GCA_024803745.1 Megascapheus bottae
ATCCCTAACCCTTACCCTTACCCTAACCCTAAACTTAACCCTAACCCTGAACCTAACGCTAACCCTAACATTAACCCTTACCATAACCCTAACCCTAACACTAACCCTAACCTAACCCTTACCCTTACCCTAACCCTAAACCTAACCTTAACCCTAACCCTAACCCAAATCCTAACCCTACACTTACCCTAACCCTAACCATAAACCTAACCCTAACCCTAAACCTATACCTAAACCTACCCCTTACCTTTACTCTAACCCTACCCCTAAACCTAACTCTAACAGTAAGCCCTGACCCTAAACCTAACCCTAACCCTTCCCCTTACCCTAACCCTAAACCTAACCCTAAATCTAACCCTAACAGTTACCCTTACACTAACCCTAACCCTAACCTTAATCCCAACCTTAAACCTAACCCTAACCCTAACCCTAACCCTAACCTTAAACCGAACCCTAACATTAAACCTATCACTTATCCTTACCCTAACCTTAACCCTAAACGTAATCCTAACCCTTACCCTTACCCTTACCCTACCCTAAACCTAACCCTAACCCTTACCCTAAACCTAAACCTAAGCTAATCCTTACCCTTACCCTAACGCTAACCATAAACTTACCCCTAAAACTAACCCTAGCCCTAACCCTTACCATAACCCTAACCCTAACCGTAAACCTATCCCTAACCCTAAACCTAACCCTAAACCTAACCCTAACCTAACCCTAACCCTTACCCTAACACTAACCCTAACACTAACACTTACCGTTTCCCTAACCATAACCCTAACCATAACCCTAACCCTTACCCTAACCCTAACCCTAACACTAATACTTACCCTTACCCTAACCCTAACCCTTACCCTAACCCTAACCCTAACACTAACCCTAACCCTAACCCTAACCATAAACCTAACCCTAACCCTAACCCTAACCCTTACCCTTACCCTAACCCTAACTCTAAACCTAACCCTAAACCTTACCCTTACCCTAACCATAACCCTGACCCTAACCCTATCCATAACCCTAAACCTTACGCTTACCTTAACCCTAACCCTACCCTAACCCTTACCCTTACCCTAATGCTAAACCTAACGCTAACGCTAACCCTAACCTTTACACATACCCTTACCCTAACACTGACCCTAACCTAACTCTAACCGTAACCCCTAACTCTAAACCTAACCCTAAACCTAACCCTGACCCTAACCCTGACACTTACCCTTACCCTAACCCTAACACTAACACTAACATTAACCCTAACCCTAACCCTAACCCTAACCTAAACCCTAACCCTAACCCTAACCCTGACCCTGAACCTAACTGTAACCGTAACCCCTAACTCTAAACCTAACCCTAACCCTAACCCTTACACTTGCTTTTAACCTAACCCTAACCCTGACACTTACCCTTACCCTAACCCTAACACTAACCCTAACATTAACCCTAACCCTAACCCTAACCCTAACCTAAACCCTAACCCTAACCCTAACCCTGACCCTAAACCTAACTGTAACCGTAACCCCTAACTCTAAACCTAACCCTAACCCTAACCCTTACACTTGCTTTTAACCTAACCGTAACCCTAACCCTAACCCTAACCCAAAACCTAACCCTAACTCTAACCCTAACCCTAACCCTAACCTCTCCCTAAACCTAACCCTAACCCTAACCCTAACGCTAACCCTAAACCTAACCCTAACCCTAACCCTAACCCTAACCCTAACCTAACCCTAACCCTAACCCTTACCCTTAACCTAACCCTAACCCCAACCTTAAACCCAACCCTAAACCTAACCCTAACCCTAAACCTTACTCTAACCCTAACCCTAACCTCAACCTTAACCCTAACTCTAACCCTAACCCTAACCCTAACCTTAACCCTAACCCTGACGCTAACTCTTACCCTTTTCCTAACCCTAACCCTAAACCTTACCCTAAACCTAACCCTAACCCTAACACTTACGCTTACCCTTACCCTAACCCTAACCCTAACCCTTACCCTAACCCTAACCCTAACACTTACGCTTACCCTTACCCTAACCCTAACCCTAACCCTTACCCTAACCCTAACCCTAAACCTTACTCTAACCCTAACCCTAACCTCAATCTTAACATTAACCCTAACCTTAACCCTAACCCTAACTCTTATCCTTACCCTAACCGTAACCCTAAATCTAACACTAACCCTAACCCCTAACCCTAACCGTAACCAAAACCCTAAACCTAACCCTAACCCTAACCCTATTCTTACCATTAATCTAAACCTAACCCTAAACCTAACTCTAAACCTTACCCTTACCCTAACCCTAACCTTAAACTTAACCCTAATCCTAATCCTAAACCTAACCTTAACCGTAACCCTTATCCTTTCCCTAACCCTAAACCTAAACCTAACCTTTACCCTTACCCTAACCCTAACCCTACACCTAACCCTAACCCTTACCCTTACCCTAAACCTAACCCTAACCCTAACCGTAACCTTAACCCTAACCCTTACCCTAACCCTAACCCTAACCCTAACCTTAACATTAAACCTTATCCTTTCCCTAACCCTAACCCTAACCCTAAACCTAAACCTAATCCTAAGCCTAAACCTATGCCTTACCCTTACGCTAAACCTAACCCTAAACCTAACACTAACCCTTTCCCTTACCCTAACTCTAAACCTAACCTTATCCCTAACCCTTACCCTTACCCTAACCCTAAACTTAACCCTTACCCTGAACCTAACGCTAACCCTAACATTAACCCTTACCATAACCCTAACCCTAACACTAACCCTAACCTAACCCTTACCCTTACCCTAACCCTAAACCTAACCTTAACCCTAACCCTAACCCAAACCCTAACCCTACACTTACCCTAACCCTAACCATAAACCTAACCCTAACCCTAAACCTATACCTAAACCTACCCCTTACCTTTACTCTAACCCTACCCCTAAACCTAACTCTAACAGTAAGCCCTGACCCTAAACCTAACCCTAACCCTTCCCCTTACCCTAACCCTAAACCTAACCCTAAACCTAACCCTAACAGTTACCCTTACACTAACCCTAACCCTAACCTTAATCCCAACCTTAAACCTAACCCTAACCCTAACCCTAACCCTAACCTTAAACCGAACCCTAACATTAAACCTATCACTTATCCTTACCCTAACCTTAACCCTAAACGTAATCCTAACCCTTACCCTTACCCTTACCCTAACCTAAACCTAACCCTAACCCTTACCCTAAACCTAAACCTAAGCTAATCCTTACCCTTACCCTAACGCTAACCATAAACTTACCCCTAAAACTAACCCTAGCCCTAACCCTTACCATAACCCTAACCCTAACCGTAAACCTATCCCTAACCCTAACCCTAACCCTAAACCTAACCCTAACCTAACCCTAACCCTTACCCTAACACTAACCCTAACACTAACACTTACCGTTTCCCTAACCATAACCCTAACCCTAACCCTAACCCTTACCCTAACCCTAACCCTAACACTAATACTTACCCTTACCCTAACCCTAACCCTTACCCTAACCCTAACCCTAACACTAACCCTAACCCTAACACTAACCTTAAAACTAACCCCTAAACGTAACCCTTACCCGAACCCTAACTTTAAACCTAACCCCTAACCCTAACCTTTACCGGACACTAGCCCTAACCCTAATCTAACCCTTATCCTTAACCTAACCCTAAATTTAATTCTAACCCTAACCCTTACCATAACCCTTACCCTAATCCTACCCCTAACTCTAAACCTAACCCTTACCCTTACCCTAACCCTAAACCTAAATCTAACCCTAACCCTAAACCTAACCCTTACACTAACCCTAACCCTTATCCTAACCCTAACCCTTACCCTTACCCTAACCCTACCCTAACCCTAAACCTAAACCGATCCCTAACCAAACCCTAACTCTAAACCTAACCCTAACACTAACCCTAACCCTTACCAGTACCCTAACAATAACAATAAACCTAACCCTAACTCTTACCATTACCGTAACCTAACCATAAACTTAACCCTATCCCTAACCCTAAACCTAACCCTGACACTTATCCTTTCCCTACTCCCTAACCCTAACCCTAACCTTAAACCGAACCCTAACATTAAACCTATCACTTATCCTTACCCTAACCTTAACCCTAAACGTAATCCTAACCCTTACCCTTACCCTTACCCTAACCTAAACCTAACCCTAACCCTTACCCGAACCCTAAACCTAAGCTAATCCTTACCCTTACCCTAACGCTAACCATAAACTTACCCCTAAAACTAACCCTAGCCCTAAACCTTATCATAACCCTAACCCTAACTGTAAACCTATCCCTAACCCTAACCCTAACCCTAAACCTAACCCTAACCTAACCCTAACACTAACCCTAACACTAACACTTACCCTTTCCCTAACCATAACCCTAACCCTAACCCTAACCCTTATCCTAACCCTAACCCTAACTCTATCCCTAAAGCTAATCCTAACCCCAACCCTTAACTTGACCCTTACTCTAACCCTAACCCTAAACCTACACATTACCTTAACCCTCACCCTAACCCTAACATGTACCCTAACCATAACCCTAACCCTAAACCTTACCCTAAACATAACCCTAAACCTAACCCTAAAACTTACCCTAATCCTACCCCTAACCCGAACCCTAAACCTTACCCTAACCCTAACCCTAAACCTAACCCTATCGCTAAACCTTATCCTCATCCTAACCCTAACCCTTACTCTAATCCTAAACCTAACCCTAACCCTAGCCCTAAACCTTACCCTTAACCTAACAATAAAATTAACTCTAATCCTAACCCTAACCATAAAAGTTACTCTAACCCTAACCCTAACCCTAACCCTTACCCTTACCCTAACCCTACCCCTAAATCTAAACCTAACCCTTACCCTTACCCTAACCCTAAACCTAACCCTAACACTAAACCTAACCCTTACTCTAACCCTAACCCTAATCCTAAACCTAACCCTTATCTTACCCGAAACCTACCCTAACCCTAAACCTAACCCTAACCCTAACCTGAACCCTAAACCTTACCCTTAGCCTAACCCGAACCCTAACCCTAAACCTAACCCCAAATCTAATCCTAAACCTTAACCTTACCATAACCCTAACCCTAACCCTAACCCTAACCCTAACCTAACCCTTACACTTACCCTAACCCTAACCCTAAACTTAACACTAATCCTAACCCTAACCCTAACCCTTAGTCTTACCCTTACCCTAACACTAACCCGAACCATAAACATAACCCTAACCCTAACCCGATGTCTACCACTATCCTTTAACCTTACCCTAAACCTAAGCCTAAACCTAACACTAACCTTAAGCCCTAACCCTAACCCTAACCCTAACACATACCCTTACCCTTACCCTAACCCTAACCTTAAACCTAACCCTTACCCTAACCCTAACACTAACCCTTACCCTA
Source organism: Megascapheus bottae (assembly GCA_024803745.1). NCBI lineage: Eukaryota > Metazoa > Chordata > Mammalia > Rodentia > Geomyidae > Megascapheus > Megascapheus bottae. The sequence continues at coordinate 295,446 of JANJXV010000664.1, forward strand.
ACCCTACCCCTAACCCTTACCCTTACACTAACCCTAACCCTAACCCTAACCCTAACACTAAACCTAACCCTAACCCTAACCTTAACCCTAAACCTTACCCTTATTCTAACCCTAACCCTAACCCTAACACTAAACCTAACCCTAACCCTAACCCTAACCCTTACCCTTACCCTAACCCTAACTCTAAACCTAACCCTAAACCTTACCCTTACCCTAACCATAACCCTGACCCTAACCCTAATCGTAACCCTAAACCTTACGCTTACCTTAACCCTAACCCTACCCTAACACTTACCCTTACCCTAATGCTAAACCTAACGCTAACGCTAACCCTAACCTTTACACATACCCTTACCCTAACCCTGACCCTAAACCTAACTCTAACCGTAACCCCAAACTCTAAACCTAACACTAACCCTAAGCCTAACCCTAACCCTAACACTTACCCTTACCCTAACCCTAACCCTAACCCTAACCCAAACCCTAACATTAACCCTAACCCTAACCCTAACCCTAACCTAAACCCTAACCCTAACCCTAATCCTGACCCTAAACCTAACTGTAACCGTAACCCCTAACTCTAAACCTAACCCTAACCCTAACCCTTACCCTAACCCTAACCCTTACCCTAACCCTAACCTCTCCCTAAACCTAACCCTAACCCTAACCCTAACTCTAACCCTAAACCTAACCCTAACCCTAAGCCTTACACTTGCTTTTAACCTAACCGTAACCGTAACCCTAACCCTAACCCAAAACCTAACCCTAACTCTAACCCTAACCCTAACCCTAACCTCTCCCTAAACCTAACCCTAACCCTAACCCTAACTCTAACCCTAACCCTAACCCTAAACCTAACCATAACCTAACCCTAACCCTTACCCTAACACTAACCCTAACACTAACACTTACCCTTTCCCTAACCATAACCCTAACCCTAACCCTAACCCTTATCCTAACCCTAACCCTAACTCTATCCCTAAAGCTAATCTTAACCCCAACCCTTAACTTGACCCTTACTCTAACCCTAACCCTAAACCTACACATTACCTTAACCCTCACCCTAACCCTAACATGTACCCTAACCGTAACCCTAACCCTAAACCTTACCCTAAACATAACCCTAAACCTAACCCTAAAACTTACCCTAATCCTACCCCTAACCCGAACCCTAAACCTTATCCTAACCCTAACCCTAAACCTAACCCTATCGCTAAACCTTATCCTCATCCTAACCCTAACCCTTACTCTAATTCTAAACCTAACCCTAAACCTAGCCCTAACCCTTACCCTTAACCTAACAATAAAATTAACTCTAATCCTAACCCTAACCATAAAAGTTACTCTAACCCTAACCCTAACCCTAACCCTTACCCTTACCCTAACCCTACCCCTAAATCTAAACCTAACCCTTACCCTTACCCTAACCCTAAACCTAACCCTAACACTAAACCTAACCCTTACTCTAACCCTAACCCTAATCCTAAACCTAACCCTTATCTTACCCGAAACCTACCCTAACCCTAAACCTAACCCTAACCCTAACCTGAACCCTAAACCTTACCCTTAGCCTAACCCGAACCCTAACCCTAAACCTAACCCCAAATCTAATCCTAAACCTTAACCTTACCATAACCCTAACCCTAACCCTAACCCTAACCCTAACCTAACCCTTACACTTACCCTAACCCTAACCCTAAACTTAACACTAATCCTAACCCTAACCCTAACCCTTAGTCTTACCCTTACCCTAACACTAACCCGAACCATAAACATAACCCTAACCCTAACCCTATGTCTACCACTATCCTTTAACCTTACCCTAAACCTAAGCCTAAACCTAACACTAACCTTAAGCCCTAACCCTAACCCTAACCCTAACACATACCCTTACCCTAACCCTAACCCTAACCCTAACCCTAACACTAACCCTTACCCTAACCCTAACCCTAACACTTACCCTTACACTAACCCTAACCCTAACCCTACCCTAACAATATACCGAACCCTAACCCTAAGCTTAAACCTAAACCTTACCCTTACTCTAAACCTAACCCTAACCCTGACCCTAAACCTAACCCTAACACTAACCCTAACAGTTACCCTTACCCTAACCCTAACCTTAAACCTAACCCTTACCCTAACCCTAACACTAACCCTTACCCTAACCCTACCCCTAACCCTTACCCTTACACTAACCCTAACCCTAACCCTAACCCTAACACTAAACCTAACCCTAACCCTAACCTTAACCCTAAACCTTACCCTTATTCTAACCCTAACCCTAACCCTAACCATAAACCTAACCCTAACCCTAACCCTAACCCTTACCCTTACCCTAACCCTAACTCTAAACCTAACCCTAAACCTTACCCTTACCCTAACCATAACCCTGACCCTAACCCTAATCGTAACCCTAAACCTTACGCTTACCTTAACCCTAACCCTACCCTAACACTTACCCTTACCCTAATGCTAAACCTAACGCTAACGCTAACCCTAACCTTTACACATACCCTTACCCTAAACCTGACCCTAAACCTAACTCTAACCGTAACCCCAAACTCTAAACCTAACACTAACCCTAAGCCTAACCCTAACCCTAACACTTACCCTTACCCTAACCCTAACCCTAACCCAAACCCTAACATTAACCCTAACCCTAACCCTAACCCGAACCTAAACACTAACCCTAACCCTAATCCTGACCCTAAACCTAACTGTAACCGTAACCCCTAACTCTAAACCTAACCCCAACCCTAACCCTTACCCTAACCCTAACCCTTACCCTAACCCTAACCTCTCCCTAAACCTAACCCTAACCCTAACCCTAACTCTAACCCTAAACCTAACCCTAACCCTAACCCTTACACTTGCTTTTAACCTAACCGTAACCGTAACCCTAACCCTAACCCAAAACCTAACCCTAACTCTAACCCTAACCCTAACCCTAACCTCTCCCTAAACCTAACCCTAACCTTAACCCTAACTCTAACCCTAAACCTAACCCTAACCCTAACCCTAACTCTAACCCTAAACCTTACCCTAACGCTTACCCTAACCCCAACCCTTACCCTAACCCTAACCCCAACCTTAAACCCAACCCTAAACCTAACCCTAACCCTAAACCTTACTCTAACCCTAACCCTAACCCTAACCTTAACCCTAACCCTGACGCTAACTCTTACCCTTTTCCTACCCCTAACCCTAAACCTTACCCTAAACCTAACCCTAACCCTAACACTTACGCTTACCCTTACCCTAACCCTAACCCTAACCCTTACCCTAACCCTAACCCTAACACTTATGCTTACCCTTACCCTAACCCTAAACCTAACCCTTACCCTAACCCTAACCCTAAACCTTACTCTAACCCTAATCCTAACCTCAATCTTAACATTAACCCTAACCTTAACCCTAACCCTAACTCTTATCCTTACCCTAACCGTAACCCTAAACCTAACACTAACCCTAACCCCTAACCCTAACCGTAACCAAAACCCTAACCCTAAACTTTACCCTTATCCTTACGCTAACACTAACCCTAAACTTAATGCTAACCATAACCATAAACCTAACACTTACCCTAACCCAAAACCTAACCCTAATCCTTACCCTAACCCTAAACCTACCCCTATCCCATACCCTTTCCCTAAACCTACCCTAACCCTAACCCTAACCCTAACCCTTACCCAAACCATAACCCTAAACCTAAACCTAAACCTAACCCTAACCCTAACCCAAACACTTACCCTAACCCTAACTCTAACCCTAACCCTAACCCTAATCCTAACCCTTACTCTTACCCTAAACCTAACCCGAACCTTAACCCCAACACTAACCCTAACCCTAACCCTAACCCTATCCCTAACCCTTACCCTAACCCTAAACCTAACCCTAACACTTAGCGTTACACTAACCCTAACCCTATCCCTAACCCTTACCCTAACCCTTACGCTTACCCTAACCCTAACACTTACCCTTACCCTAACGCTAACCTTAATCATAACGTCAACCCTAAACCTAACCCTAACCCTAACACTTACCCTAACACTAACCCTACCCTAAACCTAACCCTAACCCTAACACTTACCCTTACCCTAACCCTAACAATAACCCTAACCATACCCCTAACACCCTAACCCTAACACTAACCCTAACCTTAACCCTAACTCTTATCCTTACCCTAACCCTAACCCTAAACCTAACACTAACGCTAACCCTAACCCTAACCGTAACTGTAACCCTAACCCTAAACCATAACTTACCCTTACCCTAACACTAACCCTAAACTTAATGCTAACCATAACCCTAAACCTAACACTTAGCCTAACCCTAACCCTAATCCTTACCCTAACCCTAACCTGACCTTTACCCTTACCCTAACGCTAACCCTAATCCTAACCCTAACCCTAAAGCTAACACTAACACATATCCTTACCCTAACCCTAACTCTAACCGCAGGACTAAACCTAACTTTAACCCTAACCCTAACCCTAACCCTAACCCTTAACCTAACCCTAACACTAATGCTAACCCTTACCCTTAACCTAACCCCAACCCTAAACTTAACCCCAACTTGAAACCAAACCCTAAACCTAACCCTAACACTTACCCTTACCCTAATCCTAAACCTAAACCTAACCCTAACCCTAACCTTAACCCTAACCCTAACCCTAACCCTAACCCTTGCCCTTACCCTAACCTTAACCCTAACATAAACCCCAACCCTAAACCTAACCCTAACCCTAAACCTTACTCTAACCCTAACCCTAACCTCAACCTTAACCCTAACCCTAACCCTAAACCTAACCCTTACCCTATCCCTAACCCTAACCCTTACCCTAACCCTAACGCTTACCCTAACCCTAACCCTTACCCTTAAACTAACCTTAACCTTAACCTTAACCTCAACCCTAACCCTAATCCTAAACCTAACCCTTACCCTAACACTTACCCTAACCCTAAACCTAACCCTTACCCTAACACTTACCCTTACTCTAACCTTAACCCTAACCCTAACACTTACCCTAACACTAACCCTAAACCTAACCCTAACCCTAACCCTAAACCTAACTCTTATCCTTACCCTAACCCTAACGCTAAACCTAACACTAACCCTAAACCCTAACCGTAACCCTAACCCTAACCCTAACCCTAACCATAACCCTAACCTTTACCCTTATCCTTACCCTGACCCTAACCCTAAACTTAATGGTAACCATAACCCTAAACCTAAACTTACCCTAACCCTAACCCTAACAATAATCCTTACCCTAACCCTACCCCTACCCCTAACCCGTACCCTTTCCCTAAACCTACCCTAACCCTAACCCTAACCCTTACCCTTACCCAAACCCTAACCCTAAACCTAACCCGAACCCTAACCCTAACCCTAACCCTAACCTTAACACTAACCCTAACTCTAACCCTTATCCTTTCACTAACCCTAATCCTAACCCTAACACTAACCCTAACCCTAAACCTTACCCTTACCCTCACCCTAACTCTAAACCTAACCCTAACACTAACCCTAACATTAACACTTAACCCTAACCGTAAACCTAACCCGTACCATAACCCTAACCCTAACCCTAACCATAACCATAACATTAACAATAACACTTACCGTAACCCTAATCCTTACCCTTAACCTAACCCTAACCCTAACCTTAACCTCAACCCTTACCCTAAACCTATCCCTAACCCTAATCCTTACCCTAACCCTAACCCTTACCATTTCCCTAAACCAACTCTAACCATAACCCTGAACCTTACCCTTACCCAAACACTAACCCTAAACCTAACCCTAACTCTAACACAAATCCTAACACTAACCCTAACCTTAACCCTAACCCAAACCCTGACACTTACTCTTTCCCTAACCCTAACCCTAAACCTAACCCTAACCCTAACCCTAAACCTTACCCTTACCCTCACCCTAACTCTAAACCTAACCCTAACACTAACCCTAATCCCAACACTTAAACCTAACCCTAAACCTAACACTTACCCTTACCCTAAACCTAACCCTAACCCTAACCCTCACTCTAACCCTAAATCTTACCCTAACCCTAACACTAACACTAACCCTTACCGTTACCCTAACCCTAACCCTAACCTTAACCCCAATCCTAAACCTAACCCTAACCGTAACACTAACCCTAACCCTTACCCTTACCCTAACCCTAACCCTAAATCTAACCCTAATGCTAACCCTAACCCTAACCCTTACCCTAACCCTAAACCTTACTCTAACCCTAACCCTAACCTCAACCTTAACCCTTACCCTAACCCTAACCCTAACCCTAACCCTTACCCTTACCCTAAACCTAAACCTAAGCTTATCCCTAACCCTAACCCTTACCCAAAATCTAACCCTAACCCTAACCCTAACCCTAACCCTAACCCACACGCTTGCATTTAACCTAACCATAACCGTAACCCTAACCCCTAACCCTAACCTAATCCTAACTCTAATCCTTCCCCTTACCCTAACCCTAACCCTAACCCTAACCCTTCCCCTAACCCTATCCCTAACCCTAACCCTTACCCCAACCCTAACCCTAATGCTAACCCTGACACAACCTAATCCCAACCCGAAACCTAACCCTAAACCTAACCCTAACGCTTACCCTTACCCTAATCCTAAACCTAAACCTAACCCTTACCCTTAACCTAACCCTAACCCTAACCTTAACCCCAAACCTAAACCTAACCCTAAATCTAAACCTAACTCTAACCCTAACCCTAAACTCAACCTTAACCCTAACTCTAACCCTAACCCTAACCCTAACCTTAACCCTAACCCTGACGCTAACCTTTACCCTTTTCCTAACCCTAACCCTAAACCTTACCCTAAACCTAACCCTAACCCTACACTTACCCTTACCCTAAACCTAACCCTAAACCTAACCCTAACATTTAACCCTAACCCTAAACCTAACCCTTACCATAACTCTAACCCTAACAATAACCCTAACTCTTACCCTAACCTTAACCCTAACCCTTACCTTTATGTAACCCTAACCCTAACCTTAACCCCAATCCTAAACCTCACCCTAACCCTAACCCTAACCCTTACCCTTACCCTAACGCTAAACCTAACCCTAACCCTAACACTTTCCCTTACCCTAACCCTAACCCTAACCCTTATCCTAACCTAACCCTAACTCTTAACATAACCCTAACACTACTGTTAACCCCTAACCCTAAACTTTACCCTAACCCTAACCCTAACCACAACCCTAAACCTTACCCTTACCCTAACCCTAACACTAACTCTATCCCTAACCCTAACCCTAACCCTAACCCTTACCCTAACCCTAACCCTACACCTTATTCTAACCCAAATCCTTACCTCAACCTTAACCCTAACGCTAACCCTAACCCTAACCCTAACCCCTAACCTTAACATTTACCCTAACCCTAACCTTAACCATAACCCTAAACCTTACCCTTAACCTAACCCTAACCCTAACTCTAACCCTAACCCCAACCCTAACCCTAACCCTTACCATAACCCTAAACCTTACTCTAACCCTAACCCTAAACTCAACCTTAACCCTAACCCTAACCCTACCCCATACCCTTACCCTAACACTAACCCTGACCGTACCCCTAACCCTAAACCTTACACTAACCCTAACTTGTACCCTAACCCTAACCGTAACACTAACCTCAACCTTAACCCTATCCCTAACCCTTACCCTAACCCTAACCCTAACGTCAACCTTAACCCTAACCCTAACCCTAACCCTAAATTTAACCCTAAACCTAAACCTAACCCTTACCTTTACCCTAACCGTAACCCTACACCTAACCCTAACCCTAACCCTTACCCATACCCTAAACCTAAGCCTAACCTGAACCCCAATCATAAACCTAACCCTAACCCTAACCCTTACCGTAAAACTTACCCTAACCCTAACACTTACCCTTACCCTAACCGTAACCCTATCCCTAACCCTTACCCTAACCCTAACACTAACCCTAACCGTAACACTTACCTTTACCCTAACCCTAACCCTATCCCTAACCCTTACCATTACCCTAACCCTACCCTTAACCCTAACCTTAACAATAACCCTAAACCTTATCCTTAACCTAAACCTAACCCTAACCCTTACCCTAAACTAACCCTACCCTAAACCTAACCCTAACCCCAACCCCTAACCCTAACCCTAATCCAAACCCCTAACCCTAACCCTAAACCTAACACTTACCCTAACTCTAACCCTAACCCTTACACTTACCCTAACCCTAACCCTAACCTTAACCCCAACCTGAAACCTAACCCTAACCCTAACCGTAAACCTTACCCTAACCCTAACCCTAAACCTAACCCTAACTCTAACCCTTACCCTTACCCTAACCCTAACACTAACCCTAACCCTAACCCTAACCCTAACCCTAACCTTAAACCTAAACCTAACCCTAACCCTTACCCTTACCCTAACCCTAACCCTAAACCTAACACTAACCCTAACCCTAACCCTAACCCTTACTCTTACACTAACCCTAACATTAAACCTAATCAAAACCCTAAACATAACCCCTACATTTAACCCTAACCCTAACCCCTACCATTATCCTAACCCTAACTCTAACCCTAACACTTACCCTTCCCCTAACCCCTACCCTAACCCTAACCCTAACCCTAAATCTAACAATTACCCTTAACCTAACCCCAACACTAAACTTAACCCCAGCGCGAAACTTAAACCTGAACCTAAACCTAACCCTTACCCTGACCCTAATCCTAAACCTAACCCTAACACTAACCCTAACTTTAACCCTAACCCTAACCCTAACCCTTACCCTTACCCTAACCCTAACCCGAAACTTAACCCCAACCCTAAACCTAACCCTAAACCTAAACCTTACTCTAACACTAACCCTAACCTCAACCTTAACCCTAACCCTAAACCTAACCTTAACCATAACCCTAACCCTAACCCCTACCCTTTTCCTAACCCTAACCATAAACATTACCCTAACCCTAACCCTAACCCTAACCCTAACCGTTACCCTATCCCTAACCCTAACACTTACACTTACCCTTACCCTAACCCTAACCCTAACCCTAACACTTACGCTTACCCTTACCCTAACCCTTACCCTAACCATAACCCTATCCCTAACCCTAACCCTATGTTAACCCTAACCCTAACCCTAACACTTACCCTTTTCCTAACCCTAACACTAAACCTAACCCTAACCCTAACCCTAACCCTTACCCTTACCCTCACCCTAACTCTAAATCTAACCCTAACCCTAACCCTAACACTTAACCCTACCCCTAACCCTAACCCTTACCCTAACCCTAATCCGTACCCTAACCCTAACCGAAACCCTACCTCAACCTTAACCCTAACCCTAACCCTTACCTTAACCCTAACCCTAACGTCAACTTTAACCCTAACTCTAACCCTAACCCTAACCCTAACACTTACCCTAACTATAACACTAAACCTAACCCAAAACCTAAACCTAACCCTTACCCTTAACCTAACCCTAACCCTAAACCTAACCATAACCTTAACCCTAACCCCTAACCCAACCCTAACCATAACCCTTACGCTTACCATAACCCTAACCCTAACCCTAACCCTAACACCCTAAACCTTACCCTAACCCTAACACTTACCCTAACACTTACCCAAACCCTAACCCTAACCCTAACAATCACCCTTATCCTAACACTTACCCTAACCCTAACACTTACCCTAAACCTAACCCTAACCCTAAAACTTAAACTGACCCTAACCCTAACATTACCTGAACCCCAACCCTAAACCTAACCCGAACCATAACCCTTACCCTAACACTTACCCTAACCCTAACTCTAACCCTAACACTTACCCTAAACCTAACCCTAATCCTAACCCTTACCCTAACACTTACCCAAACCCTAAACCTAACCCTAACCCTAACCCTAAACTTACCCTTACCCTAACCCTAACCCTATCCCTAACCCTTACCCTAACCCTAACCCTAACCCTAATACTTACCGTGACCCTAACTTTAACCATATCCCTAACCCTTACCCTTACCCTAACCCTAACCTTAACCCTAACTCTAACAATAACACTAAACCTTTCCCTTACCCTAACTCTAACCCATAACCCTAATCCTAACCATAACCCTAACCCTTACCTTTACCCTTACCCTAACCCTTACCCTAACCCTAATGCTTACCCTAACCCTAACCCTTACCCTTAAACTAACCTTAACCTTAACCTTAACCTCAACCCTTAACCTAACCCTAAACCTAACCCTTACCCTAACACTTTCCCTAACACTAAACCTATTCCTAACCCTAACCCTAACACTAACTCTTATCCTTACCCTAACCCTAACCGTAAACCTAACACTAACACTAACCCTAACCCTCACCCTAACCCTAACACTTATCCTTACCCTAACCCTAACCCTAAACCTAACACTAACCCTAACCCCTAACCCTAACCATAACCCTAACGCTAACCCTAACCTTTACCCTTATCCTTACCCTAACCTAACCCTAAACTTAATGCTAACCATAACCCTAAACCTAACAATTACCCTAACCCAAAACCTAACCCTAATCCTTACCCTAACCCTAACCCTAACCCTTACCCAAACCCTAAACCTAAACCTAACCCTAACCCTAACCCTAAACCTAACCTTAACCCTAACCCTAAACCTAACCCTTACACTTTCCCTAACCCTAACCCTAAACCTAACACTTACCCTAACCCTAAACCTTACCCTTACCCTCACCCTAACTCTAAACCTAACCCTAATACTAACCCTAACATTAACACGTAACCCTAACCCTAAACCTAACCCGTACCCTAACCCTAACCCTAACCCTAACCCTAACGCTAAACGTAATCTTAACAATAACACTTACCGTAACCCTAATCCTTACCCTTACCCTAACCATAACCCTAACCTTAACTTCAACCCTAAACCTAACCCTAACCCTAACACTCACCCGAACACTTACCCTAACCCTAATATTAACCCTAACACTTACCCTTACCCTAACCCTCACTCTAACACTAACACTTACCCTAAACCTAACCCTAACTCTTATCCTTACCCTAACCCTAACCCTAAATCTAACACTAACCCTAACCCCTAACCCTATCCGTAACCCTAACCCTAACCCTAAACCTTACCCTTGTCCTTATCCTAACCCTAACCCTAATCCTTACCCTAACCCTAATCCTTACCCTTTCCATAAACCTACTCTAACCCTCACCCTAAACCTTACCCTTACCCAAACCCTAACCCTAAACCTAACCCTAACCCTAACCCTAACCATAACCCTAAACCTAACCGTTACCCTTACCCTAACTCTAACCCTAAACCAAACCCTAACCCTAACCCTAACCCTTAACCTAACCTTAACCCTAAACCTATCCCTAACCCAAAACCTAACCCTTACTGTTACCCTAACCCCAACCCAAACATAACCCTAAACCTAACCCTTACCCTTACCCTAACCCTAACCCTAACCCTAACACTTACCTAACCCTAACCCTAACCCTAACACTTACCCTTACCCTTACCCTAACCCTAACCCTAACCTGAACCCCAACCCAAAACCTAACCCTAACCCTAACCCTTACCCTTAACCTAACCCTAACCCTAACCCTTACACTTACCCTAACCCTAACCCTAACTCTAACCCTAACCCTAACCCTAACCCTTACTCTTACCCTAAACCTAACCCTAACCTTAACCCCAACCCTAACCCTAACCCTAACCCTATCCCTAACACTTACCCTAACCCTAACCCTAACACTAACACTTACCGTTACTCTAACCCTAACCCTGTCCCTAACCCTTACCCTAACCCTATCCTTAACCGTAACCATAAAAATAACCCTAAAACTTACCCTTACCCTAACCCTAACCCCTAACCCTAACCCTAATCCTAACCCTTACCCTTACCCTAACCCTAACCCTTACCCTAAAACTAACGCTTACCCTAATCCTAACCCTTACCCTTACCCTAACCCTAACCTTAATCTTAACGTCAACCCTAAGCCTAACCCTAACCCTAACCCTTACCCTAACACTTACCCTACACTAAACCTAATCCTAACCCTAACACTTACCCTTACCGTAACCCTAACAGTAACCCTAACCCTAAGCATAACACTTACCCTAACCCTAACACTAACCCGAACCTTAACCCTAACTCTTATCCTTACCCTAACCCTAACCCTAAACCTAACACTAACACTAACCGTAACCCTAAACGTAACTGTAACCCTAAACCTAAACCTTAACAATACCCTTACCCTAACCCTAACCGTAAACTTAATGCTAACCATAACCCTAAACGTAACACTTGCCCTAACTCTAACCCTAATCCTTACCCTAACCCTAACCCTAACCCTAACATGACCCTTACCCTTACCCTAACGCTAACCCTAATCCTAACCCTAACCCTAAACCTAACACTAACACATATCCTTACCCTAACCCTAGCCCTAACCGTAAGACTAAATCTAACCTTAACCCTAACACTAACCCAAACCCTAACTCTTACCCTAACCCTAACACTAATGCTAACTCTTACACTTAACCTAACCCCAAACCTAACCTTAACCCCAAACTGAAACCTAAACCTAAACCTAACCCTTACCCTTAACCTAACCCTAACCCTAACCCTTACACTTACCCTAATCCTAACCCTAACTCTAACCCTAACCCTAACCCTAACCCTTACTCTTACCCTAAACCTAAACCTAACCTTAACCCCAACCGTAAACCTAACCGTAACCCTAAATCTTACTCTAATCCTAACCCTAACCTCAACGTTAACCCTAACCCTAACCCTAACCCTAACCCTTACCCTTTTCCTAATTCTAACCCTAAACCTTACCCTAACCCTAACCCTAACCCTAACCCTTACCCTATCCCTAACCCTAACCCTAACCCTAACACTTACGCTTACCCTAACCCTAACCCTAAACCTAACCCTTATCCTAACCCTAAACCTAACCCTAACCCTAACCCTAACCCTTACCCTATCCCTAACCCTAACCCTAACACTTACGCTTACCCTTACCCTAACCCTGACCCTTACCCTAACCCTAACCCTAAACCTTACTCTAACCCTAACCCTAACCTCAACCTTAACCCTAAACCTAACCCTAATCTTAACCCTAACCCTAACCCTTTCCCTTTTCCTAACCCTAACACTAAACCTAACCCTAACCCTAAATTTTACCCTTACCCTTACCCTCACCCTAACTCTAAATCTAACCGTAACCCTAACCCTAACACTTAACCCTAACCCTAAACCTAACCCTTACCCTAACTCTAACCCTAACCCTAACCCTAAACCTAACTCTTACCGTAACCCTAACCCTAATCCTAACCCTTACCGTTAACTAACCCTAACCCTACCCTTAACTCCAATCCTAAACCTAACCCTAACCCTAACCCTAACCCTTAACCTTACCCTAACGCTAAACCTAACCCTAACGCTAACATTTTACCTTACCCTAACCCTAACCCTTATCCTAACCTAACCCTAACCACAACCCTAAACCTTACCCTTACTCTAACCCCAACCCTAACTCTAACACTAACCCTACCCCTAACCCTTACCCTAACCCTGCACCTTACTCTAAACCTAACCCTTACCTCAACCTTAACCCTAACCCTAACCCTAACCCTAAACCCTAACCTTAACCCTTACCCAAACCCTAACCCTAACCATAACCCTAACCCTTACCCTTACCGTAACCCTAGCCCTAACTCTAACCCTAACACCAACTCTAACCTAAACCATTTCCCTAACCCTAAACCTTACTCTAACCCTAACCCTAACCTCAACCTTAACCCTAACCCTAACCCTACCCTTACAATTACCCTAACACTAACGCTAACCCTACACCTAACCCTAAACCTTATCCAAACCATAACTTGTACCCTAATGCTAACCGTAACACTAACCTCAACCTTAACCCTAACCCTAACCCTTACCCTAACCCTACCCCTAACGTCAACCTTAACCCTAACCTTAACCCTAACCCTAACCCTAACACTTACCCTACCCTAACCCTAAACCTAACCCTAAACCTAACCCTAACCCTTACCTTGACCCTAACCCGAACCCTAACCCTAAACCCAACCCTTATCCTTACCCTAACCCTAACCCTAACCCTAACACTTACCCTAACCCTAACCCTTGCATTTACCCTAATCCTAACCCGAACATTAACCCCAACCTTAAACCTAACCCTAAACCTAACCCTAAACCTTACCCTACCCTAACCCTAACCCTAAACCTAACTCTAACCCTTACCCATACCCTAACCCTAACCCTTAACCTAACACTAAACCTAACCCTAACCCTAACCCTTACCCTTACACTAACCCTAACCCTAAATCTAACCCTAACCCTAACCATAGCCCCTACACCTAACCCTAACCCTAACCCCTACCATTATCCTAACCCTAACTCTAACCCTAACACTTACCCTTCCCCTAACCCCTACCCTAACACTAACCCTAACCCTAACCCTAACCCTAACTCTAACCCTTACCCTTAACCTAACCCCAACCCTAACCTTAACCCCAACCCGAACCCTAACCCTAAACCTAACCATAACCCTTACTCTTACCCTAATCCTAAACCTAATCCTAACCCTAACCCTAACCTTAACCCTAACCCTAACCCTAACCCTTACCCTTACCCTAACCCTAACCCTAACCTTAACCCCAACCCTTAACCTAACGATAACCCTAAACCTTACTCTAACACTAACCCTAAACTCAACCTTAACCCTAACCCTAACCCTAACCTTAACCCTAACCCTAACCCTAACCCTTACCCTTTTCCTAACCCTAACCCTAAACTTTACCCTAACCCTAACCCTAACCCTAAGCCTTACCCTATCTCTAACCCTAACCCTAACCCTAACACTTACGCTTACCCTTACCCTAACCCTAACCCTAACTCTAACCCTAACCCTAACCCTAACCCTTACCCTTAACCTAACCCTAACCCTAACCCTTACACTTACCCTAACCCTAACCCTAACTCTAACCCTAACCCTAACCCTAACCCTTACTCTTACCCTAAACCTAACCCTAACCTTAACCCCAACCCTAACCCTAACCCTAACCCTATCCCTAACACTTACCCTAACCCTAACCCTAACCCTAACACTTACGCTTACCCTTACCCTAACCGTAACCCTAACTCTAACCCTAACCCTAACCCTAACCCTTACCCTAACCCTAACCCTAAACCTTACTCTAACCATAACCTCAATATTAACCCTAACTCTAACCCTAAACCTAACCCTAAACTTAAGCCTTACCCTTACCCTAAACCTAACCCTAACCTTAACCCCAAACCTAAACCTAAACCTAACCCTAACCCTAACCCTTACCCTCTCCCTAACCCTAACCCTAACCCTAACACTTACGCTTACACTAACCCTAACCCTAAAACTAACCCTTAACCTAACCCTAAACCTAACCCTAACCCTTACCATAACCATAACCATAATCCTAACCCCTAACCCTTACACTAACGCTAACCCTAACCCTAACCCTTACACTTACCCTAACCCTAACCCTAACGTCAACCTTAACACTAACCCTAACCATAACCCTAAACCTAACCCTTACCCTAACCGTAAACCTAACCCTAAACCTAAACCTAACCCTTACCCATACCCTAACCCTAACCCTAAACCTAAACCTAACCCTAACCCTAACCCTAACACTTACCCTAAACCTAACCCTAATCCTAATCCTTACCCTGACCCTAACCCTAACATTACCAGAACCCCACCCCTAAACCAAACCCTAACCCTAACCCTAACCCTTAACCTAAACTTAACCCTAAACCTATCCCTAACCCAAAACCTAACCCTTACCGTTACCCTAACCCCAACCCAAACATAACCCTAACCTTTACCCTAACCCTAACCACTAACCCTAACCCTAAACCTAACCCTAACCCTTACCCTTACCCTAACCCTAACCCTAACCCTAACACTTACCCTAACCCTAACCCTAACACTTACCCTTACCCTTACCCTAACCCTAACCCTAACCTGAGCCCCAACTCTAAACCTAACCCTAACCCTAACCCTTACCCTTAACCTAACCCTAACCCTAACCCTTACACTTACCCTAACCCTAACCCTAACTCTAACCCTAACCCTAACCCTAACCCTTACTCTTACCTTAAACCTAACCCTAACCTTAACCCCAAACCTAACCCTAACCCTAACCCTATCCCTAACACTTACCCTAACCCTAACCCTAACCCTAACACTTACCGTTACCCTAACCCTAACCCTGTCCCTAACCCTTACCCTTACCCTAACCCTAACCTTAACCGTTTCCATAACAATAACCCTAAAACTTACCCTTACCCTAACCCTAACCCCTAACCCTAACCCTAACCCTAACCTTAACCCTAACCCTATCCGTAACCCTGACCCTAACCTTAACCCTTACACTTACCCTAACCCTAAACCTCAACCTAACCTTTACCCTAACCCTAACCCTAAATCTAACCCTAACCCTAACCCTAACCCTAACCTTAACCCTAACCCTAACCCTAACCGTAACCCTTACCCTTACAATAACCCTAACTCTAAACCTAATCCTAACCCTAACCATAACCCCTACACCTAACCCTAACCCTAACCCCTACCATTATCCTCACGCTAACTCTAACCCTAACACTTACCCTTCCCCTAACCCCTACTCTAACCCTAACCCTAACCCTAACTCTAACTCTTACCCTGAACCTAACCCCAACCCTAACCTTAACCCCAACCCGAAACCTAACCCTAAACCTAACCCTAACCCTTACTCTTACCCTAATCCTAAACCTAAACCTAACCCTAACCTTAACCCTAACCCTAACCCTAACCCTTACCCTAACCCTAACCCTAACTTTAAACCCAACCCTAAACCTAACCCTAATCCTAAACCTTACTCTAACACTAACCCTAGCCTCAACATTAACCCTAACCCTAAACCTAACCTTAACCCTAACCCTAACCCTAAACCTTACCCTTTTCCTAACCCTAACCCTAAACTTTACCCTAACCCTAACCCTAACCCTAACCCTTACCCTATCCCTTACCCTAACCCTAACCCTAAAACTTACTCTAACCCTAACCCTAACCTCAATCTTAACCCTAACCCTAACCCTAATCTTAACCTTAATCCTAACCCTAACCCTAACCCTTACCCTTTTCCTAACCCTAATACTAACCCTAACCCTAACCCTAACCCTAAACCTTAACCTTACCCTCACCCTAACTCTAAATCTAACCCTAACCCTAACACTTAACCCTACCCCTAACCCTAAGCCTTACCCTAACCCTAATCCATACCCTAACCCTAACCATAACCCTACCTCAACCTTAACCCTAACCCTAACCCTTACCCTAACCCTAACCCTAACGTCATCCTTAACCCTAACTCTAACCCTAACCCTAACCCTAACCCTTACCCTAATCCTAACCCAAAACCTAACCGTAAAACTAAACCTAACCCTAAACCTAACCCTTACTCTAACACTTACCCAAAACCTAACCCTAACCCTAACCCTAACCCTAACACTTACCCTAAACCTAACCCTACCCCTAACACTTAACCTGACCCAAACCCTAACATTACCTGAACCCCAACCCTAAACCTAACCCTAACCCTAACCCTTACCCTAAAACGTACCCAAACCCTAACCCGAACCCTAATCCTAACCCTAAACTTACCCTTACCCTAACCCTATCCCTAACCCTTACCCTAACCCTAACACTAACCCTAATACTTACCGTTACCCTAACCCTAACCATATCCCTAACCCTTACCCTTACCCTAAACCTAACCTTAACCCTAACTCTAACAATAACCCTAAACCTTACCCTTACCCTAACCCTAACCCCTAACCCTAATCCTAACCCTAACCCTAACCCTTAACTTTACCCTAACCCTTACCCTAACCCTAACGCTTACCCTAACCCTAACCCTTACCCTTAAACTAACCTTAACCTTAACCTTAATCTCAACCCTAAACCTAACCCTAAACCTAACCCTAACCCTTACCTTACCCTAATCCTAAACCTAAATCTAAACCTAAACGTAAACGTAAACCTAACCCTAACCCTAACCCTAACCCTAACCCTAACCCTTATCCTATCTCTAACCCTAACCCTAACCCTTACACTTACGCTTACCCTTACCCTAAACCTAACCCTAACTCTAAACCTAACCCCAACCCTATCCCTTACCCTAACCCTAACCCTAAAACTTACTCTAACCCTAACCCTAACCTCAATCTTAACCCTAACCCTAACCCTAACCCTAACCTTAATCCTAACCCTAACCCTAACCCTTACCCTTTTCCTAACCCTAATACTAAAATTAACCCTAACCCTAACCCTAAACCTTAACCTTACCCTCACCCTAACTCTAAATCTAACCCTAACCCTAACCCTAACCCTAACACTTAAACCTACCCCTAACCCTAACCCTTACCCTAACCCTAATCCGTACCCTAACCCTAACCATAACCCTACCTCAACCTTAACCCTAACCCTAACCCTTACCCTAACCCTAACCCTAACGTCATCCTTAACCCTAACTCTAACCCTAAACCTAACCCTATCCCTTACCCTAATCCTAACCCTAAACCTAACCGTAACACTAAACCTAACCCTAAACCTAACCCTTACTCTAACAATTACCCAAAACCTAACCCTAACCCTAACCCTAACCCTAACACTTACCCTAAACCTAACCCTAACCCTAACACTTACCCTGACCCTAACCCTAACATTACCTGAACCCCAACCCTAAACCTAACCCTAACCCTAACCCTTACCCTAAAACGTACCCAAACCCTAACCCGAACCCTAATCCTAACCCTAAACTTACCCTTACCCTGCCCTATCCCTAACCCTTACCCTAACCCTAACACTAACTCTAATACTTACCTTTACCCTAACCCTAACCATATCCCTAACCCTTACCCTTACCCTAAACCTAACCTTAACCCTAACTCTAACAATAACCCTAAACCTTACCCTTACCCTAACCCTAACCCCTAACCCTAATCCTAACCCTAACCCTAACCCTTAACTTTACCCTAATCCTTACCCTAACCTTAACGCTTACCCTAACCCTAACCCTTACCCTTAAACTAACCTTAACCTTATCCTTAATCTCAACCCTAAACCTAACACTAAACCTAACCCTAACCCTTACCTTACCCTAATCCTAAACCTAAACCTAAACCTAACCCTAAACGTAACCCTAACCCTAATCCTAACCCTAACCCTAACCCTTACCCTTACCCTAACACTAACCCTAATCTTAACCCCAACCCTAACCCTAACCCTAAACCCAAACCTTACCCTAACCTAACCCTAAACATTACCCTAACCATAACCCTAACCCTAACCTTAACCCTAATCTTAACCCCAACCCTAACCCTAACCCTAAACCCAAACCTTACCCTAACCTAACCCTAAACATTACCCTAACCATGACCCTAACCCTAACCTTAACCCTAACCCTAACCGTAAACCTGACCCTAACCTTAACCCTTAACCTTACCCTAACCCTAAACCTAAACCTAACCCTTACCCTAAACCTAACCCTTACCCTAACCCTAACCCTAACCCTAACCCAAACCTTAACCCTCACCCTAACCCTAACCCTTACCCTTTTCCTAACCCTAACACTAAACCCAACCCTAACCCTAACCCTAACCCTTACCCTTACCCTCACCCTAAATCTAAATCTAACCTTAACCTAACCCTAACCCTAACACTTAACCCTACCCCTACCCCTAACCCTTACCCTAACCATAATCCGTACCCTAACCTAACCGTAACCCTACCTCAAACTTAACCCTAACCCTAACCCATACCATAACCCTAGCCCTAACGTCAACCTTAACCCTAACTCTAACCCTAACCCTATCCCTTACCCTAACCCTAAACCTAACCCTAACCCTAAACCTAAACCTAATTCTTACCCTTACCCTAACCCTAACCCTAAACCTAACCGTAACCCTAACCCTGACCCCTAACCCTAACCCTAATCCTATCCCTTACCCTTACCCTAACCCTAATCCTAAACCTAACCCTAACACTTACCCTAAACCTAACCCTAACCCTAACACTTACCCTGACCCTAACCCTAACGTTACCTTAACCACAAACCTAAACCTAACCCTATCCCTAACCCTTACCCTAACACTTACCCAAAACCTAACCCTAACCCTAACCCTAACCCTAAACTTACCCTTACCCTAACCCTAACCCTATCCCTAACCCTTACCCTAACCCTAACACTAACCCTAATACTTACCGTTACCCTAACCCTAAACATATCCCTAACCTTACCCTTACCCTAACCCTAACCTTAACCCAAACTCTAACAATAACCCTAAACCTTACCCTTACCCTAACCCTAACCCCTAATCCTAATCCTAACCTTAACCCTAACCCTTACATTTACCCTAACCCTAACCCTTACCCTAACCCTAACACTTACACTAACCCTAAACCTTACCCTTAAACTAACCTTAACCTTAACCTTAACCTCAACCCTAAACCTAACCCTAAACCTAACCCTTACCCTAACACTTACCCTTACCCTAACCCTTACCCTAACCCTAACACTTACCCTTACTCTAACCCTAACCCTAACCCTAACACTTACCCTAACCCTAACCCTAACCCTAACTCTTATCCTTTCCCTAACCCTAACCCTAAACCTAACACTAACCCTAACCCCTAACCCTAACCGTAAACCTAACCCTAAACTTTACCCTTATCCTTACCCTAACCCTAACTCTAAATTTAATGCTAACCATAACCCTAAACCTAACACTTACCCTAACCCTAACCCTAATCCTTACCCTAACCCTAAACCTACCCCTAACCCATACCCTTTCCCTAAACCTACCCTAACCCTAACCCTAACCCTTACCCTTACCCAAACCCTAACCCTAAACCTAACCCTAATCCTAACCCTAAACCTAACCCTAAACCTAACCCTAACCCTAAACTTAACCCTAACCCTAACCCTAACCCTTACCCTTTCCCTAACCCTAACCCTAAACCTATCAATAAGCCTAACCCTAAACATTACACTTACCCTCACGCTAACTCTAAACCTAACCCTAACACTAACCCTAACATTAGCACTTAACCCTAACCCTAAACCTAACCCGTACCCTAACCCTAACCCTAACCCTAACCGTAACCATAACAGTAACACTTACCGTAACCCTAATCCTTACCCTTACCCTAACCTTAAACTGAACCCTAACCCTAACCCTAACCCTAACCCTAACCCTAACCCTCACCCTAACGCTTACCCTAACCCTAATCCTAACCCTAACACTTACAATTACCCTAACCCTAACCCTAACCTTAACGCTAACAATAACCCTAAACCTAACCCTAACCCTAACCCTAAACCTTACCCTTACCCTAACTGTAACCCTAACCTTAACGCTAACAATAACCCTAACCCTAACCCTTACCCTAACCCTAACCCTAACCCTAATCCTTACCGTAACCATAACCATTACCCTTTCCCTAAACCTACTCTAACCCTAACCCTATACCTTACCCTTACCCAAACCTTAACCCTAAACCTAACCCTATCCCTAACCCCAACCCTAACCCTAACCCTTACCCTTACCCTAACTCTATCACTAAACCAAACCCTAACCCTAACCCTAACCCTTACCCTAACCCTAAACCTAAAACTAACCCTAACCCTAACCCTAACCCGAATCCAAACCTAACCCTAACCCTATCCCTAACCCTAACCCTAACCCTAAACCTAACCCTAACCCTTACCCTTACCCTAACCCTAACCTTAACCCTCACCCTAACACGTACCTAACTCTAACCCTAACCCTAACCCTAACACTTACCCTTACCCTAACCCTAACCCTAACCTGAACCCCAACCCTAAACCTAACCTTAACCCTAACCCTTTCCCTAACACTTACCCTAAACCTAACCCTAACCCTAAGTCTAACACTTAACCTTACCCTAACCCTAACCCTATCCCTAAACTTTACCCACACCCTAACCCTAACCCTAACACTTACGCTTACAATACCCCTAACCCTAACCCTAACCCTTACCCTAACCCTAAATCTAACCCTAACCCTAACCCTACCCTAACCCTAACCCTAACCCTTACCCTAAACCTAACCCTAACGCTAACCATTACCCTTAACCTAACCCCAAACCTAACCTTAACCCCAACCCTAAACCTAACCCTAACTCTTACCCTTACCCTAATCCTAACCCTAAACCGAACCCTAACCTTAACCCTAAACCTAAGCAAAACCCTTACCCTTACCCTAAACCTAACCCTAATCTTGACCCCAACCCTAAACCTAACCCTAACCCTAACCCTAACCCTAACCCTAACCCTAACCTTAACCCCAACCCTAACCCTAACCCTAACCCCAAACCTTACCCTAACCTAACCCTAAACATTACCCTAACCATAACCCTAACCCTAACCTTAACCCTAACCCTAACCGTAACCCTGACCCTAACCTTAACCCTTACCCTTACCCTAACCCTAAACCTAAACCTAACCCTTACCCTAAACCTAACCCTTACCCTAACCCTAACCCTAATCCTAACCTTAACCCTCACCCTAACCCTAACCCTTACCCTTTTCCTAACCCTAACAATAAACCTAACCCTAACCCTAACCCTAACCCTTACCCTTACCCTCACCCTAAATCTAAATCTAACCTTAACCTAACCCTAACCCTAACACTTAACCCTACCCTTACCCCTAACCCTTACCCTAACCATAATCCGTACCCTAACCTAACCGTAACCCTACCTCAAACTTAACCCTAACCCTAACCCATACCATAACCCTAGCCCTAACGTCAACCTTAACCCTAACTCTAACCCTAACCCTATCCCTTACCCTAACCCTAAACCTAACCCTAACCCTAACCCTAAACCTAAACCTAATTCTTACCCTTACCCTAACCCTAACCCTAAACCTAACCGTAACCCTAACCCTGACCCCTAACCCTAACCCTAACCCTAACCCTTACCCTTACCCTAACCCTAATCCTAAACCTAACCCTAACACTTACCCTAAACCTAACCCTAACCGTAACACTTACCCTGACCCTAACCCTAACGTTACCTTAACCACAAACCTAAACCTAACCCTATCCCTAACCCTTACCCTAACACTTACCCAAAACCTAACCCTAACCCTAACCCGAACCCTAAACTTACCCTTACCCTAACCCTAACCCTATCCCTAACCCTTACCCTAACCCTAACACTAACCCTAATACTTACCGTTACCCTAACCCTAACCATATCCCTAACCTTACCCTTACCCTAACCCTAACCTTAACCCAAACTCTAACAATAACCCTAAAACTTACCCTTACCCTAACCCTAACCCCTAACCCTAATCCTAACCGTAACCCTAACCCTTACATTTACCCTAACCCTAACCCTTACCCTAACCCTAACGCTTACACTAAACCTAAACCTTACCCTTAAACTAACCTTAACCTTAACCTTAACCTCAACCCTAAACCTAACCCTAAACCTAACCCTTACCCTAACACTTACCCTTAACCTAACCCTAACCCTAACCCTAACACTTACCCTAACCCTAACCCTAACCCTAACTCTAATCCTTTCCCTAACCCTAACCCTAAACCTAACACTAACCCTAACCCCTAAACCTAACCGTAACCTAACCCTAAACTTTACCCTTATCCTTACCCTAACCCTAACTCTAAATTTAATGCTAACCATAACCCTAAACCTAACACTTACCCTAACCCTAACCCTAATCCTTACCCTAACCCTAACCCTACCACTAACCCATACCCTTTCCCTAAACCTACCCTAACCCTAACCCTAACCCTTACCCTTACCCAAACCCTAACCCTAAACCTAACCCTAAACCTAACCCTAAACCTAACCCTAAACCTAACCCTAACCCTAAACTTAACCCTAACCCTAACCCTAACCCTTACCCTTTCCCTAACCCTAACCCTAAACCTATCAATAAGCCTAAAATTAAACCTTACACTTACCCTCACCCTAACTCTAAACCTAACCCTAACACTAACCATAACATTAGCACTTAACCCTAACCCTAAACCTAACCCGTACCCTAACCCTAACCCTAACCGTAACCGTAACCATAACAATAACACTTACCGTAACCCTAATCCTTACCTTTACCCTAACCTTAAACCGAACCTTAACCTCAACCCTAAACCTAACCCTAACCCTAACCCTCACCCTAACACTTACCCTAACCCTAATCCTAACCCTAACACTTACAATTACCCTAACCCTAACCCTAACCTTAACGCTAACAATAACCCTAAACCTAACCCTAACCCTAACCCTAACCCTTACCCTTACCCTAACTGTAACCCTAACCTTAACGCTAACAATAACCCTAACCCTAACCCTTACCCTAACCCTAACCCTAACCCTAATCCTTACCGTAACCATAACCATT
>JANJXV010000664.1:327500-372500 GCA_024803745.1 Megascapheus bottae
TAATCCTATCTTAACCCCAACCCTAACCCTAACCCTAACCCTTAACCTATCCCTAACCCTAACCCAAACAATTACGCTTACACTAACCCTAACCCTAACCCTAACCCTTATCCTAACCCTAAACCTAACCCTAAACCTAACCCTTACCCTAACCCTAACCCTAACCCTTAACCCTTACCCTAACCCTAAACCTAACCCTTATTCTTACCCTAACCCTAACCCTAACTCTAACCCTAACCCTAACTCTAACCCTAATCTTAACCCTAATCCTTAACCTAACCCTAACCCTAACACTTACGCTTACAATAACCCTAACCCTAACACTAACCCTTACCCTAACCCTAAATCTAACCCTAACCCTAACCCTAACCCTACCCTAACCCTAACCCTTACCCTAACCCTAATCCTAACGCTAACCCTTACCCTTAACCTAACCCCAAACCTAACCTTAACCCCAACCCTAAACCTAACCCGAACCCTTACCCTTACCCTAATCCTAACCCTAAACCTAACCCGAACCCTAACCTTAACCCTAAACCTAACCCTAACCTTTAACCTTACCCTAAACCTAACCCTAACCTTAACCCTAACCCTAAACCTAACCCTAACCCTAATCCTAACCCTTACCTATCCCTAACCCTAACACTTACGCTTACACTAACCCTAAGCCTAACCCTTACCCTTATCCTAACCGAAAACCTAACCCTAACCCTAACCCTTACCCTAACCATAATCCTAACCCTAACCCCTAACCCTTACCCTAACCAGAACCCTAACCCTAACCCTTACACTTACCCTAACCCTAACCCTAACCCTAACGTCAACCTTAACCCTAACCCTAACCCTAACCCTAAACCTAACCCTTACCCATACCCTAACCCTAACCGTAAAAATAACCCTAAACCTAAACCTAACCCCTAACCCTAACCCCAACCCTAACCCTTACCCTTACCCTAAACCTAACCCTAACACTACCCCTAACACTTACCCTAAACCTAACCCTAACCCTAATCCACACCCTGACCCTAACCCTAACATTACCTGAACCCCAACCCTAAACCTGACTCTTACCCTAACCCTTACCCTAACACTTACCCAAACCCTAACCAAAACCCTAACCCTAACCCTAAACTTACCTTTACCCTAACCCTAACCCTATCCCTAACCCTTACCCTTACCCTAACGTTAACCTTTATCTAACCCTAATAACCCTAAATCTAATCCTTACTCTAACCCTAACACCTAACCCTAATCCTAAAACTAACCGTAACCCTTACCCTTAACCTAACCATAACCCTTCCCCTATCCCTAACGCTTACCCTAACCCTAACCCTTACCCTTCCCCTAACCCTAACCTTAACCTTAACCTCAACCCTAAACGTAACCCTAACCCTAACCCTACCCTAACACTTACCCTAACCCTAACCCTAAACCTAAAACTAACCCTAAACCATACCCTTTCCCTAAACCATCCCTAACCCTAACCCTAACCCTTACCCTTACCCAAACCCTAACCCTAAACCTAACCCTAACCCTAACCCCAAACCTAACCCTAAACCTAACCTTAACCCTAAACCTAACCCTAAGTTTTACCCTTTCCCTAACCCTAACCCTAACCCTAACCCTAACCCTAAACCTTACCCTTACCCTCACCCTAACTCTAAACCTAACCCTAACACTAACCCTAACCCTAACACTTAACTCTAACCCTAAACCTAACCCTTACCCTTACCCTAACCCTAACCCTAACCCTAAACCTAAACCTAATCCTAACAATAACACTTACCCTAACCCTAACCCTTACCCTTACCCTAAACCTAACCCCACCTTAACATCAAACCTAAACCTAACCCTAACCCTGACCTTCATCCTAACACTTACGCTAACCCTAATCCTAACCCTAACACTTACCCTTAGCCTAACCTTAACACTTACCCTAACCCTAACCATAACCTTAACCCTAACTCTTACCCTTACCCTAACCCTAACCCTAAAGCTAACACTAACCCTCACCCCAAACCCTATCCGTAACCCTAACCCTAACCCTAACCCTTACCCTTATCCTAACCCTAACCCTAACCTTAACGCTAACAATAACCCTAACCCTAACCCTTACCCTAACCCTAACCCTAACCTAATCCTTACCCTAACCCTAACCCTAACCCTTACCCTATCCCAAAACCTACCCTAAAACTAATCCTAACCCTTACCCTTACCCAAACCCTAACCCTAAACCTAACCCTAACACTAACCCTAACTCTAAACCTTACCCTTACCCAAACCCTAACCCTAAACCTAACCCTAACCCTAACCCTAACCCTAACCCTAACCCTAACCTTAACCCTAACCCTTATCCTCACCCTAACCCTAACCCTTACCCTTACCCTAACCCTAAACATAACACGAACCCTAATCCTAACCCTAGCACTTACCCTTACCCTAACCCTAAATCTAAACCTAACCTAACCCTAAACCTAACCCCTAAGCCTAACCCTAACCCTAACAATAACCCTAAACCTTACCCTTACCCTAACCCTAACCCCTAAACCTAAACATAACCCTAACCCTAACCCATAACCTTACCCTATCCCTAACCCTTACCCTAAACCTAACGCTTACCCTAACCCTAACCCTTACGCTTACCCTAAACTTAACCTTAACCTCAACCCCAAACTTAGCTCAAACCCTAACCCTTACCCTAACACTTACCCTAAACCTAACCCTAACCCTAACCCTAACCCTTACCCTTACTCTAACCCTAACCCTAAGCCTAACACTTACCCTAACCCTAAACCTATGCCTAACCCTAAACCCTAACCCTAAACGTAACCCTAATCCTTACCCTTATCCTTACCCTAACCCTAAACCTAAACATAATGCTAACCATAACCCTAAACCTAACCCTTACCCTAACCCTAACCCTAACCCTAATATTTACCCTAACCCTAACCCTAACCTTAACCCATACCCTTTCCCTAAACCTACTGTAACCCTAAACCTAACCCTTACCCTTACCCAAACCCTAATCCTAAACCTAACCCTAACCCTAACCCTAATCCTAACCTAAACTTAAACCTAAACCTAACCCTAAACCTTACCCTTACCCTAACCCTAACCCTAACCCTTACCGTTACCCTAACCCTAACCCTAACCTTAACCCCAATCCTAATCCTAACCCTAACCCTTACCCTTAACCTAACGCTAAAACTAACCCTAACCATAACACTTTCCCTTACCCTAACTCTAACCCTAACCCTTATCCTAAACCTAACCCTAAACCTAAACCTAACCCTTAACCTAACCCTAACACTAAACCTAACCCCTAACCCTAACCATTACCCTTACCCTAACCCTATCCCTAACTCTAACCGTAACCCCAACCCTAACCCTAACCCTTACCCTAACCCTAAACCTTACTCTAACCCTAACCCTAAACTCAAACTTAACCCTAAACCTAACCCTACCCCTTACCCTTACTCTAACCCTTACCCTAACCCTAACCGTAACCCTAACCTCAACCTTAAACCTAACCTAACCCTAACCCTAAAGTCAACCTTAACCCTAATCCTAACCCTAACCCTAACCCTTACCCTTATTCTTACCCTAACCGTAAACCTAAACTTAATGCTAAACATAACCCTAAACCTAACCCTTACCCTAACCTTAACCCTAACCCTAATATTTACCCTAACCCTAACCCTAACCCTAACCCATACCCTTTCCCTAAACCTACCCTAACCATAAACCTAATTCTAAACCTAACCCTAAACCTAACCCTAATCCTAACCCTAACCTTAACCCTAACCCTAACCCTAACCTTTACCCTTACACTAAACCTAACCCTAACCCTAACCCTAACTCTTACCCTAACCCTAACCCTAACCCTTACTGTTACCCTAACCCTAACCATAACCCCAACTCTTAACCTAACCCTAACACTAACCCTAACCCCTAACCCTAACCATTACCCTTACCCTAACCCTATCCCTAAGTCTAACCCTAACCCCAACCCTAAACCTAACCCTTACCCTAACCCTAAACCTTACTCTAACCCTAACCCTAAACTCAACCTTAACCCTAAACCTAACCGTACCCCTTACCCTTACCCTATCCCGTACCCTAACCCTAACCGTAACCCTAACATCAACCTTAAACCTAACCTAACCCTAACCGTAACGTCAACCATAACCCTAATCCTAACCCTAACGCTAACCCTTACCGTAACACTAACCCTAAACCTAACCCTACCCCTAACCCTAACCCTTACCCTAACCCCAACTCGTACCCTAACCCTAACCGTAACCCTAACTTGAACCTTAACCCTAACCTAACCCTAACCCTAACGTCAACCATAACCCTAACCCTAACCCTAACCCTAACCCTTACCCTAACCCTAAACCTAAACCTAAACCTAACACTAACCCTGACCCTTACCCTAACCCTAACCCTAAATCTAACCCTAACACTAACACTTACCCTAACACTAACCATAACCCTAACCCTTCCACTTACGCTAACCCTAAGACAAACCTGAACCCCAACCCTAAACCTAAACCTAACCCTAACCCTAACCCTAACAATTACCCTTAACCTAACCCTAAACCTAACCCTAACCCTAACCCTATTCCTTACCCTTACCTTAACCCTAACCCTAACCCTAACCCTAACCCTTACCCTAACGCTAACCCTAACCTAACCCTAACACTAAACCTAACCCTAACACATATCGTTACCCGAACCCTAATCCTAACCCTAACGGTAACACTAAACTTAACCCTAACCCTATTCCTAACCCTAACCCTAACCCATACCCTAACCCTTACCCTAACACTAACCCTTAACCTAACCCCAACACTAACCTCAACCCCAAACCTTACCCTAACCCTAACCCTTACCCTTACGCTAATCCTAACCCTAAACCTACCCCTAACCCTAACCTTTACCCTAACCCTAACCCTAACCCTATCCCTAACCCGTACTCTTACCCTAACCCTAACCATAACCTGAAACCCAACCCTAAACCAAACCCTAACCCTAACCCTAACCCTTACCCTATCCCTAACCCTAATGCTAACCCTAACACTTAGGGTTACACTAACTCTAAACTTAACCCTAACCCTTATCCTAACCCTAAACCTAACCCTATCCCTAATCCTTACCCTAACCATAACCCTAACCATAACCCCTAACCCTTACCCTAAACCTAACTCGAACCCAAACCCTTACCCTTACCCTAAGCCTAACCCTAACCCTAACCCCTAACCCTAACCCTAACCCTTACCCTTACCCTTACCCTAACCCTGACCCTAAGCTTAACCCTAACACTTACCCTAACCCTAACCCTAACCCTAACCCTGACCCTAACCCTAACATTAGGTGAAACCCAACCCTAAACCTAACCCTAAACTTATCCCTTACCCTAACACTTACCCAAACCCTAACAGTAACCCTAACCCTAAACTTACCCTTACCCTAACCCTAACCCTATCCCTAACTCTTCCCCTAACCCTAAACCTAACCCTAACAGTTACAGTTACCCTAACCCTAACCCTATCCCTAACACTTACCCTTACCCTAACCCTAACCTTAACCCTAACCCTAACAATAACCCTAAACCTTACCCTTACCCTAACCCTAACCCCTAAACCTAAACATAACCCTAACCCTAACCCATAACCTTACCCTATCCCTAACCCTTACCCTAAACCTAATGCTTACCCTAACCCTAACCCTTACGCTTACCCTAAACTTAACCTTAACCTCAACCCTAAACTTAGCTCAAACCCTAACCCTTACCCTAACACTTACACTAAACCTAACCCCAACCCTAACCCTAACCCTTACCCTTACTATAACCCTAACCCTAAGCCTAACACTTACCCTAACCCTAACCCTAATATTTACCCTAACCCCTAACCCTAACCGTAACCCTAACCCTAACCCTAACCCTTACCCTTATCCTTACCCTAACCCTAAACTTAAACTTAATGCTAACCATAACCCTAAACCTAACCCTTACCCTAACCCTAACCCTAACCCTAATATTTACCCTAACCCTAACCCTAACCTTAACCCATACCCTTTCCATAAACCTACCGTAACCCTAAACCTAACCCTTACCCTTTCCCAAACCCTAATCCTAAACCTAACCCTAACCCTAACCCTAATCCTAACCTAAACTTAAAGCTAAACCTAACCCTAAACCTTACCCTTACCCTAGCCCTAACCCTAACCCTTACCGTTACCCTAACCCTAACCCTAACCTTAACCCCAATCCTAATCCTAACCCTAACCCTTACCCTTAACCTAACGCTAAAACTAACCCTAACCATAACACTTTCCCTTACCCTAACTCTAACCCTAACCCTTATCCTAAACCTAACCCTAAACCTAAACCT
Source organism: Megascapheus bottae (assembly GCA_024803745.1). Taxonomy (NCBI): domain Eukaryota; kingdom Metazoa; phylum Chordata; class Mammalia; order Rodentia; family Geomyidae; genus Megascapheus; species Megascapheus bottae. The sequence goes on from JANJXV010000664.1 coordinate 333,899, forward strand.
AACCCTTAACCTAACCCTAACACTAAACCTAACCCCTAACCCTAACCATTACCCTTACCCTAACCCTATCCCTAATTCTAACCGTAACACCAACCCTAACCCTAACCCTTACCCTAACCCTAAACCTTACTCTAACCCTAACCCTAAACTCAAACGTAACCCTAAACCTAACCCTACCCCTTACCCTTACTCTAACCCTTACCCTAACCCTAACCGTAACCCTAACCTCAACCTTAAACCTAACCTAACAATAACCCTAACGGCAACCTTAACCCTAATCCTAACCCTAACCCTAACCCTTACCCTTATTCTTACCCTAACCGTAAACCTAAACTTAATGCTAAACATAACCCTAAACCTAACCCTTACCCTAACCTTAACCCTAACCCTAATATTTACCCTAACCCTAACCCTAACCCTAACCCATACCCTTTCCCTAAACCTACCCTAACCATAAACCTAATTCTAAACCTAACCCTAAACCTAACCCTAATCCTAACCCTAACCTTAACCCTAACCCTAACCCTAACCTTTACCCTTACACTAAACCTAACCCTAACCCTAACCCTAACTCTTACCCTAACCCTAACCCTAACCCTTACTGTTACCCTAACCGTAACCCTAACCCCAACTCTTAACCTAACCCTAACACTAACCCTAACCCCTAACCCTAACCATTACCCTTACCCTAACCCTATCCCTAAGTCTAACCCTAACCCCAACCCTAAACCTAACCCTTACCCTAACCCTAAACCTTACTCTAACCCTAACCCTAAACTCAACCTTAACCCTAAACCTAACCGTACCCCTTACCCTTACCCTATCCCGTACCCTAACCCTAACCGTAACCCTAACATCAACCTTAAACCTAACCTAACCCTAACCGTAACGTCAACCATAACCCTAATCCTAACCCTAACGCTAACCCTTACCGTAACACTAACCCTAAACCTAACCCTACCCCTAACCCTAACCCTTACCCTAACCCCAACTCGTACCCTAACCCTAACCGTAACCCTAACTTGAACCTTAACCCTAACCTAACCCTAACCCTAACGTCAACCATAACCCTAACCCTAACCCTAACCCTTACCCTAACCCTAAACCTAAACCTAAACCTAACACTAACCCTGACCCTTACCCTAACCCTAACCCTAAATCTAACCCTAACACTAACACTTACCCTAACACTAACCATAACCCTAACCCTTCCACTTACGCTAACCCTAAGACAAACCTGAACCCCAACCCTAAACCTAAACCTAACCCTAACCCTAACCCTAACAATTACCCTTAACCTAACCCTAAACCTAACCCTAACCCTAACCCTATTCCTTACCCTTACCTTAACCCTAACCCTAACCCTAACCCTAACCCTTACCCTAACGCTAACCCTAACCTAACCCTAACACTAAACCTAACCCTAACACATATCGTTACCCGAACCCTAATCCTAACCCTAACGGTAACACTAAACTTAACCCTAACCCTATTCCTAACCCTAACCCTAACCCATACCCTAACCCTAAACCTAACACTAACCCTTAACCTAACCCCAACACTAACCTCAACCCCAAACCTTAACCTAACCCTAACCCTTACCCTTACGCTAATCCTAACCCTAAACCTACCCCTAACCCTAACCTTTACCCTAACCCTAACCCTAACCCTAACCCGTACTCTTACCCTAACCCTAACCATAACCTGAAACCCAACCCTAAACCAAACCCTAACCCTAACCCTAACCCTTACCCTATCCCTAACCCTAATGCTAACCCTAACACTTAGGGTTACACTAACTCTAAACTTAACCCTAACCCTTATCCTAACCCTAAACCTAACCCTATCCCTAATCCTTACCCTAACCATAACCCTAACCATAACCCCTAACCCTTACCCTAAACCTAACTCGAACCCAAACCCTTACCCTTACCCTAAGCCTAACCCTAACCCTAACCCCTAACCCTAACCCTAACCCTTACCCTTACCCTTACCCTAACCCTGACCCTAAGCTTAACCCTAACACTTACCCTAACCCTAACCCTAACCCTAACCCTGACCCTAACCCTAACATTAGGTGAAACCCAACCCTAAACCTAACCCTAAACTTAACCCTTACCCTAACACTTACCCAAACCCTAACAGTAACCCTAACCCTAAACTTACCCTTACCCTAACCCTAACCCTATTCCTAACTCTTCCCCTAACCCTAAACCTAACCCTAACAGTTACAGTTACCCTAACCCTAACCCTATCCCTAACACTTACCCTTACCCTAACCCTAACCTTAACCCTAACCCTAACAATAACCCTAAACCTTACCCTTACCCTAACCCTAACCCCTAAACCTAAACATAACCCTAACCCTAACCCATAACCTTACCCTATCCCTAACCCTTACCCTAAACCTAACGCTTACCCTAACCCGAACCCTTACGCTTACCCTAAACTTAACCTTAACCTCAACCCTAAACTTAGCTCAAACCCTAACCCTTACCCTAACACTTACACTAAACCTAACCCTAACCCTAACCCTAACCCTAACCCTAACCCTGACCCTAACCCTAACATTAGGTGAAACCCAACCCTAAACCTAACCCTAAACTTAACCCTTACCCTAACACTTACCCAAACCCTAACAGTAACCCTAACCCTAAACTTACCCTTACCCTAACCCTAACCCTATCCCTAACTCTTCCCCTAACCCTAAACCTAACCCTAACAGTTAGAGTTACCCTAACCCTAACCCTATCCCTAACACTTACCCTTACCCTAACCCTAACCTTAACCCTAACCCTAACAATAACCCTAAACCTTACCCTTACCCTAACCCTAACCCCTAAACCTAAACATAACCCTAACCCTAACCCATAACCTTACCCTATCCCTAACCCTTACCCTAAACCTAATGCTTACCCTAACCCTAACCCTTACGCTTACCCTAAACTTAACCTTAACCTCAACCCTAAACTTAGCTCAAACCCTAACCCTTACCCTAACACTTACACTAAACCTAACCCCAACCCTAACCCTAACCCTTACCCTTACTATAACCCTAACCCTAAGCCTAACACTTACCCTAACCCTAACCCTAATATTTACCCTAACCCCTAACCCTAACCGTAACCCTAACCCTAACCCTAACCCTTACCCTTATCCTTACCCTAACCCTAAACCTAAACATAATGCTAACCATAACCCTAAACCTAACCCTTACCCTAACCCTAACCCTAACCCTAATATTTACCCTAACCCTAACCCTAACCTTAACCCATACCCTTTCCATAAACCTACCGTAACCCTAAACCTAACCCTTACCCTTACCCAAACCCTAATCCTAAACCTAACCCTAACCCTAACCCTAATCCTAACCTAAACTTAAACCTAAACCTAACCCTAAACCTTACCCTTACCCTAACCCTAACCCTAACCCTTACCGTTACCCTAACCCTAACCCTAACCTTAACCCCAATCCTAATCCTAACCCTAACCCTTACCCTTAACCTAACGCTAAAACTAACCCTAACCATAACACTTTCCCTTACCCTAACTCTAACCCTAACCCTTATCCTAAACCTAACCCTAAACCTAAACCTAACCCTTAACCTAACCCTAACACTAAACCTAACCCCTAACCCTAACCATTACCCTTACCCTAACCCTATCCCTAACTCTAACCGTAACCCCAACCCTAACCCTAACCCTTACCCTAACCCTAAACCTTACTCTAACCCTAACCCTAAACTCAAACGTAACCCTAAACCTAACCCTACCCCTTACCCTTACTCTAACCCTTACCCTAACCCTAACCGTAACCCTAACCTCAACCTTAAACCTAACCTAACAATAACCCTAACGTCAACCTTAACCCTAATCCTAACCCTAACCCTAACCCTTACCCTTATTCTTACCCTAACCGTAAACCTAAACTTAATGCTAAACATAACCCTAAACCTAACCCTTACCCTAACCCTAACCCTAACCCTAATATTTACCCTAACCCTAACCCTAACCCTAACCCATACCCTTTCCCTAAACCTACCCTAACCCTAAACCTAATTCTAAACCTAACCCTAAACCTAACCCTAATCCTAACCCTAAACTTAACCCTAACCCTAACCCTAACCTTTACCCTTACACTAAACCTAACCCTAACCCTAACCCTAACTCTTACCCTAACCCTAACGCTAACCCTTACCGTTACCCTAACCCTAACCCTAACCCCAACTCTTAACCTAACCCTAACACTAACCCTAACCCCTAACCCTAAACATTACCCTTACCCTAACCCTATCCCTAAGTCTAACCCTAACCCCAACCCTAAACCTAACCCTTATACTAACCCTAAACCTTACTCTAACCCTAACCCTAAACTCAACCTTAACCCTAAACCTAACCGAACGCCTTACCCTTACCCTAACCCGTACCCTAACCCTAACCGTAACCCTAACATCAACCTTAAACCTAACCTAACCCTAACCGTAACGTCAACCATAACCCTAATCCTAACCCTAACGCTAACCCTTAACGTAACACTAACCCTGAACCTAACCCTACCCCTAACCCTAACCCTTACCCTAACCCTAACTCGTACCCTAACCCTAACCGTAACCCTAACTTGAACCTTAACCCTAACCTAACCCTAACCCTAACGTCAACCATAAACCTAACCCTAACCCTAACCCTTACCCTAACCCTAAACCTAACCCTAACCCTGACCCTTACCCTAACCCTAACCCTAAACCTAACCCTAACACTAACACTTACCCTAACACTAACCATAACCCTAACCCTTCCCCTTACGCTAACCCTAAGACAAACCTGAACCCCAACCCTAAACCTAAACCTAACCCTAACCCTAACCCTAACAATTACCCTTAACCTAACCCTAAACCTAACCCCTACGCTAACCCTAACCCTAATGCTAACCCTAACCCTAAACATAACCCTAACCCTAACCCTAACCCTAAACCTTACCCTAACCCAAATCCTAAACTTAACCCTAACTCTATCCCTAACCCTGTCCCTAACCCTAACCCTAACCTAACCCTAACACTAACCCTAACCCTAACCCTAACCCTAACCCTTACCTAACCCTAACGCTAACCCTAACCCTTAACCTAACCATAACACTAACCCTAACCCTATCCCTTAACCAACCCTAACACTAACCCAAACCCCTAACCCTAACCCTTACCCTAACCCTAACACTAACCCTAACCTTAACCCTCACCCTAACCCCTAATCCTAACGCTAACCCATACCCTAACCGTAACCCTAACCTTAACCCTTATCCTAATTCTAACACTAACCCTAACCCTAACACTTACTCTTACCCTAATCCTAAAGCTAACCCTAACCCTAACTATAACCCTAACCCTTACCCTTAACCTAACCCTAACCCTAACGCTAAACATTACCCTTGCCTTAAACCTAACCCTAACTCTTACCCTAAACCTAACCCTAACCCTAACCCTAACCTTACCCTTACCTAACGCTAAAGCTACCCTAACCCTAACCCTAACCCTAACACATACACTTACACTAAGCCTAACCCTAACCCTAACCTAACCCTAAACCTAACCCTAAACCTAACCCTAACCCTTACCCTAACCCTAAACTTAACACCAAAACTAAACCTAACCCTAACCCTTAACCTAAACCTTACCCTTACCCAACACTAACCCTAAACCTAACCCTAACCCTAACCCTAACCCTAACCCTAACCCTTACCCTAACCCTAATCCTAACCCTAACCTTTACCCTTACCCTAGCTCTAATCCTAAACCTAAACCTAACCCTAACCCTAAACTTAACCCTAACCCTAACCTTAACCCTAACCCTTACCCTTACCCTAACCCTAACCCTTACCCTAACCCTAAACCTAACCCTAACCCTAACCCTAACCCTGACCCTTACCCTAACCCTAACCCTAAACCTAACCCTAACACTAACACTTACCCTAACACTAACCATAACCCTAACCCTTCCCCTTACGCTAACCCTAAGACAAACCTGAACCCCAACCCTAAACCTAAACCTAACCCTAACCCTAACCCTAACAATTACCCTTAACCTAACCCTAAACCTAACCCCTACGCTAACCCTAACCCTAATGCTAACCCTAACCCTAAACATAACCCTAACCCTAACCCTAACCCTAAACCTTACCCTAACCCAAATCCTAAACTTAACCCTAACTCTATCCCTAACCCTGTCCCTAACCCTAACCCTAACCTAACCCTAACACTAACCCTAACCCTAACCCTAACCCTAACCCTTACCTAACCCTAACGCTAACCCTAACCCTTAACCTAACCATAACACTAACCCTAACCCTATCCCTTAACCAACCCTAACACTAACCCAAACCCCTAACCCTAACCCTTACCCTAACCCTAACACTAACCCTAACCTTAACCCTCACCCTAACCCCTAATCCTAACGCTAACCCATACCCTAACCGTAACCCTAACCTTAACCCTTATCCTAATTCTAACACTAACCCTAACCCTAACACTTACTCTTACCCTAATCCTAAAGCTAACCCTAACCCTAACAATAACCCTAACCCTTACCCTTAACCTAACCCTAACCCTAACGCTAAACATTACCCTTGCCTTAAACCTAACCCTAACTCTTACCCTAAACCTAACCCTAACCCTAACCCTAACCTTACCCTTACCTAACGCTAAAGCTACCCTAACCCTAACCCTAACCCTAACACATACACTTACACTAAGCCTAACCCTAACCCTAACCTAACCCTAAACCTAACCCTAAACCTAACCCTAACCCTTACCCTAACCCTAAACTTAACACCAAAACTAAACCTAACCCTAACCCTTAACCTAAACCTTACCCTTACCCAACACTAACCCTAAACCTAACCCTAACCCTAACCCTAACCCTAACCCTTACCCTAACCCTAATCCTAACCCTAACCTTTACCCTTACCCTAGCTCTAATCCTAAACCTAAACCTAACCCTATCCCTAACCTTAACCCTAACCCTTACCCTTACCCTAACCCTAACCCTAACCCTAACTCTAACCCCAAACCTAACCCGAACCCTAACCCTTACCCTTACCCTAACCCTAACCCTAACTCTAACCCTAACCCTTACCATAACCCGTACCCTAATCCTAACCCTAACACTTACCCTAACCCTAACCCTAACCATTACCATAACCCCAACCCTAACCCTAACTCTTAACCAACACTTACACTAAACCTAACCCCTAACCCTAACCCTTACCCTAACCCTAACCCTAAAGCTAACCCCTAACCCTAACCCTTGCTCTAACCCTAAACACTAACACTAACCCTAACCCTACCCCTTACCCTTGTCCTAAAACTAACCCTAACTCTAACAATTACCCTTACCCCAACGCCCTAACCTAACCCTAACCCTAACCCTAAACCTTACCCTAAACCTAACCCTAACCCTAACCCTAACTCTTACCATTACCCTAACCCTAAAGCTAACCCTAACCCTAACCCTAAACCTAACCCTTATATTTACCCTAACAATAACCCTAACCCTAAACCTAACCCTTACCCTTACCTTAAGCCTAACCCTAACGCTAACACTTAAACTTACCCTAAACCTAAACTTAACCCTAACACTAACCCTAATCCTAACATTAACCTGAGCACTAAACCTAAACCTAACCCTAACCCTAACCCTTACCCTTACCCTAACCCTAACCCTAAACCTAACCCTAACCCTAACCTTTACCCTAACATTAACCCTCACCCTTACCCTTACCCTAACCCTAACCCTAAAAATAGCCCTAACCCTAACCCTTACCCTTACCCTAACCCTAACTCTAACTCTAACTGTAACACTCTACCCTTAACCTAACAGTAACCCTAACCCAAACCCTTACCATAACCCTAACCCTAACCCTTACCCTAACACTAACACTAACACTTACACTTTCCCTAACCCTAACAATAACCCTAACCCTAACCCTTATCCTAGATCTAACCCTAACCCTAACCCTAACCCTTAACCTAATCATAACACTAACCCTAACCCCTAAACCTAACACTTACCCTAACCCTAACCCTAACCCCTATCCCTAATCCTAACCCTAACCCTAACCCTAACCTCTAACCCTAACTCTAACCCTAACCCTAACCCTTACCCTTATCCTAACCCTAACCCTAACCCTAACGCTAAACTTTACCATTATCTTAAACCTAACCCTAACTCTTATCCGAAAACTCACCCTAACCCTAACCCTAACCCTTACCCTTACCTTAACCCTAACCGTAACCCTAACCCTAACCCTTACCCTTACCTAACGCTAAAGCTACCCTAACCCTAACCCTAACCCTAACACATACGCTTATCCTAACCCTAACCCTAACCGTAAGCTAACCCTAAGCCTAACCTTAACTCCAACACTAAACCTAACCCTAACCCTAACCCTAACAATTACCCTTACCCTAACCATAACCCTAAACCTAACTATAAACCTAACCCTAACCCTTACCCGAACCCTAACCCTAATCCTAACCCTAACCCTTACCCTTACCCTAAAACTAACCCTAAACCTAATCCTTACCCTAACCCTAAACCTAACCCTAAACCTAACCCTAACACTAACCTTAACCCTAACCCTTACCGTTACCCTAACCCTGACGCTAAACTTAACCCTAACCCTAACCCCAACCCTTACTCTTACCCTAATCCTAACCCTAACCCTAACCCTAACCCTTACCCTAACCCTAAACCTAACCCTAACCCTAACATTTACCCTAACCCTAACCCTAACCGTAATCCTAACCCTTACCTTAAACGTAAACCTAACCTAACCCTAACACTTACCCTAACCCTAACCCTAACCCTCACCCTAATCCTTACACTTAACCTAACCCTAACCCTAACTCTAACCCTAACCCTAACATTAACCCTAACCCTAACCCTTAACCTAACTCTAACCCTCACCCTTACCCTTACCCTAACCCTAAACCGAACCCTAAACCTAACCCTAACCCTAACCCTTACCCTTACCCTAAACTAACACTAACCATAACCCTAAACCTTCCGCTTCCCCTTCCCCTAAACCTAACCCTAGCCCTTACCATAAACCTAATCCTAACCCTATCCCTAACCCTTAACCTTAACCTAACCCTAACCCAAACCCTAACCCTAACCCTAAAACATACCCTTCCCTAACCCTAACCGTAACCCTAACCCTTATCCTAATCCTAACCTTAACCCAAACACTAAACCTAACCCTAATCCTAAACCTTACCCTTACCCTAACCCTAACCCAAAATCTAACGCTAACCCTAAACCTAACCCTTAACCGAACCCTAACCCTAATCCTAACCCTAACCCTTACCCTTACCCTAACCATAACCCTACCCCTAACCCTTACCCTTACCCTAACCCTAACCCTAAACCTAACCCTAACACATACCCTTAACCTAACCGTAACCCTAACCCTAACCATTACTCAAACCTAACCCTAACCCTAACCCTAAACCTTACCCTAACCCTAACGTTAACACTAACCCTAAACCTTACCCTAACCCTAACCCTAAGCCAAACCCCTAACCGTAGCCCTTACCCTGACTCTAACACTAACAATAACCCTCACCCTAACCCTTACCCTTAACCTAACTCTAACCCTAACCCTAACCCTAACACTAACCCTAACACATACCCTTACCCTAAACCTAACCCTAACCTTAACCCTTACCCTAACCCTAACCTTAACTCCAACACTAAACCTAACCCTAACCCTCACCCTAACCCTTACCCTTAACCTAACCCTAACCCTAACTCTAACCCTAACCCTAACCATAACCCTAACCCTAACCCTAACCCTAAACCTTACCCTTACCATTACCATAAACCTAACCCTAACTTCTACCGTAAACCTATTCCTAATCCTAACCCTAACCCTTATCCTTAACCTAACCCTATCCCTAACCGTAACACTAAACCTTTCCCTTAACCAAAACCTAACCCTAACCCTTAACCTAAACCTAACCCTAACCCTAACCCTAACCCTTATCCTTACCTTAACCCTATCCCTAACCCTAACCCTTACCCTTACCATAACGCTAACCCTAACTCTAACCCTAATCTAACCCTTAACCTAACCCTAACCCTAACCCTAACCCTTACCCTAACCCTAACCTTAACTCCAACACTAAACCTAACCCTAACCCTAACCCTAACACTTACCCTTACCCTAACCCTAACCCTAAACCTAACCATAACCCTAACCCTAACCCTTAGCGAACCCTAACCCTAATCCTAACCCTAATCCTTACCCTTACCCTAAACCTAACCCTAACCCTAAAATTAACCCTAAACCTAAAATTAACCCTAACCCTTACCCTTACCCTAACCCTAACGCTAACCCTAACCCTTACCCTTACCCTTACCCTAACCCTAACCCTTACCCTAACCCTAACTCTAATCCTAACATTAACCCTTACCCTTACCCTAACCCTAACCCTACCCTAGACATAACCCTTACACTAAACTTAACCCTAGCCCTTACCCTAACCCTAAACCTAACCCAAACCCTAACACTAACCCTAACCCTAACCCTAACCCTTACCTAACCCTAACGCTAACCCTAACCCTTACCCTTACCCTTACCCTTACACTAAGCCTAACCCTTACCCTAACACTAACTCTAATCCTAACATTAACCCTTACCCTTACCCTAAGCCTAACCCCACCCTAGATGTAACCCTTACACTAAACTTAACCCTAACCCTTACCCTTACCCTAACCCTAATCCTAAACCTAACCCTAACCCTACCCTAGACATAACCCTTACACTAAACTTAACCCTAACCCTTACCCTAACCCTAAACCTAACCCAAACCTAACACTAACCCTAACCCTTACCCTAACCCTAACCCTAACCTTAACCCTATCTCTAACCCTTACCCTTACCCTAACCCTAACCCTAACCCTAACCCTTAACCTAACCCTAAACCTAAACCTAACCCTTATCCTAACCATAACACTAACCCTGACCCTAACCCTTAACCAACCCTAACACTAACCCAAACCCCTAACCCTAACCCTTACCCTAACCCTAACCCTAACCTTAACCCTCACCCTAACCCTTAATCCTAAGGCTAACCCATACCCTAACCGTAACCCTAACCTTAACCCTTATCCTAATCCTAACCCTAACCCTAACCCTAACACTCTTACCCTAATCCTAAAGCTAAACCTAACCCTAACCCTAACCCTTACCCTTAACCTAACCCTAACCCTAACCCTAACGCTAAACTTTACCCTTACCTTAAACCTAACCCTAACTCTTACCCTAAACCTAACTCTAACCCTAACCCTTACCCTTACCTTAACCCTAACCGTAACCCTAACCCTAACCCTTACCCTTGCCTAACGCTAAAGCTACCCTATCCCTAACCCTAACCCTAAAACATACCATTACCCTAACCCCAACCCTAACCCTAACCTAACCCTAAACCTAACCCTAAACCTGACCCTAACACTTACCCTAACACTAACCTTAACCCCAAAACTAAACCCAACCCTAACCCTAACCCTAAACCTTAAGCTTACCCAACCCTAACCCTAAACCTAACCCCAACCCTAACCCTAACTCTTAACCAACCCTTACACTAACCCTAACCCTTACCCTAACCCTAACGCTAACCCTAACGCTAACCCCTAAACCTAACCCTTGCTCTAACGAGAAACCCTAACCCTAACCCTAACCCTACCCCTTACCCTTGTCCTAACCCTAACCCTAACTCTAACTATTACCCTTACCCTAACCCCCTAACCTAACCCTAACCCTAACCCTAACCCTTCCCGAAACCTAACCCTAACCCTAACTCTTACCATTACCCTAACCCTAACCCTAACCCTAACCCTAAACCTAACCCTTACCCTTACCCTAACACTAACCCTAACCCTAAATCTAACCCTTACCCTTACCTTGAGCCTAACGGTAACCCTAACACTTACCCTTACCCTAACCCTAAACCTAACCCTAACACTAATCCTAACCCTAACCTTAACGCAAGCACTAAATCTAAACCTAACCCTAACCCTAACCCTTACCCTTACCCTAACCCTATCCCTAAACCTAACCCTAACCCTAACCCTAACCCTTACCCTAACATTAACCATAACCCTTACCCTTACCCTAACCCTAACCCTAAAAATAACCCTAACCCTAACCCTTACCCTTACCCTAACCCTAACTCTAACTCTAACCCTAAAACTTACCCTTAACCTAACAGTAACCCTAACCCAAACCCTTACCCTAACCCGAACCCTAACCCTAACCCTAACCCTTACCCTAACACTAACACTAACACTAACCCTAACACTTACTATAACCCTAAACCTAACCCATAACCGTAACCCTTACCCTGACCCTAACCCTAACCCTAACCCTCACCCTAACCCTTACCCTTAACCGAACCCTAAACCTAAGTCTAACCCTAACCCTAACACTAACCCTAACCCTTACCCTAAACCTAACCTTAAACCTTACCCTTGCCCTAACCCTAAACCTAAACCTAACCCTAACTCTAACCCTAACCCTTATCCTTACCCTAACCCTAACCCTAACCCTAACCCTAAACCTTACCCTTACCCTTACCCTAAACCTAACCCTAACCATTACCCTAAACCCAATCCTAACCATAACCCTAAACCTTTCCCTTAACCTAACCCTAACCCTAACGCTAACACTAAAACTTACCCTTACCCTAAACGTAACCCTAACCCATACCATAACCCTAACCCTAACCCTAACCCTAATCCTAACCCTTACCCTAAAGCTAACCCTAACGCTAACCCTAACCCTAACCGTAACACATACCCTTACCCTAACCCTAACCCTAATCCTAACCCTAACCCTAACCCTTACCCTAAACCTAACCCTAACCCTAACCCTAACCCTAACCCTAACGCTAAACCTAACCCTAACCCCTACACCTACCCCTACCCCAAACCCTAACCCTTACCCTTATCCTAACCCTAACCCTAACACGTAACCTTACCCTAACCCTACGCTAACCCTAACTCTAAAACTAAACCTAACCTTAACCCTAACCCTTACCCTTACCCTAACCCTAACCCTAACCCTATCCCTAACCCTCACCCTTACCCTAACACTAACACTAACCCTTACCCTTACCCTAACCCTAACGCTAACCCTAAATCTAACCCTAACCCTAACCCTAACCCCTACCCTAAACCTAACCCTAACCCTAACCCTAACTCTTAACCAACCCTTACACTAACCCTAACCCTTACCCTAACCCTAACGCTAACCCTAACGCTAACCCCTAAACCTAACCCTTGCTCTAACGAGAAACCCTAACCCTAACCCTAACCCTACCCCTTACCCTTGTCCTAACCCTAACCCTAACTCTAACTATTACCCTTACCCTAACCCCCTAACCTAACCCTAACCCTAACCCTAACCCTTCCCGAAACCTAACCCTAACCCTAACTCTTACCATTACCCTAACCCTAACCCTAACCCTAACCCTAAACCTAACCCTTACCCTTACCCTTACCCTAACACTAACCCTAACCCTAAATCTAACCCTTACCCTTACCTTGAGCCTAACGGTAACCCTAACACTTACCCTTACCCTAACCCTAAACCTAACCCTAACACTAATCCTAACCCTAACCTTAACGCAAGCACTAAATCTAAACCTAACCCTAACCCTAACCCTTACCCTTACGCTAACCCTATCCCTAAACCTAACCCTAACCCTAACCCTAACCCTTACCCTAACATTAACCATAACCCTTACCCTTACCCTAACCCTAACCCTAAAAATAACCCTAACAATAACCCTTACCCTTACCCTAACCCTAACTCTAACTCTAAACCTAAAACTTACCCTTAACCTAACAGTAACCCTAACCCAAACCCTTACCCTAACCCGAACCCTAACCCTAACCCTTACCCTAACACTAACACTAACACTAACCCTAACACTTACTATAACCCTAAACCTAACCCATAACCGTAACCCTTACCCTGACCCTAACCCTAACCCTAACCCTCACCCTAACCCTTACCCTTAACCGAACCCTAAACCTAAGTCTAACCCTAACCCTAACACTAACCCTAACCCTTACCCTAAACCTAACCTTAAACCTTACCCTTGCCCTAACCCTAAACCTAAACCTAACTCTAACCCTAACCCTTATCCTTACCCTAACCCTAACCCTAACCCTAACCCTAAACCTTACCCTTACCCTTACCCTAAACCTAACCCTAACCATTACCCTAAACCCAATCCTAACCATAACCCTAAACCTTTCCCTTAACCTAACCCTAACCCTAACGCTAACCCTAAAACTTACCCTTACCCTAAACGTAACCCTAACCCATACCATAACCCTAACCCTAACCCTAACCCTTACCCTAAAGCTAACCCTAACGCTAACCCTAACCCTAACCGTAACACATACCCTTACCCTAACCCTAACCCTAATCCTAACCCTAACCCTAACCCTTACCCTAAACCTAACCCTAACCCTAACCCTAACCCTAACGCTAAACCTAACCCTAACCCCTACACCTACCCCTACCCCTAACCCTAACCCTTACCCTTATCCTAACCCTAACCCTAACACGTACCCTTACCCTAACCCTACGCTAACCCTAACTCTAAAACTAAACCTAACCTTAACCCTAACCCTTACCCTTACCCTAACCCTAACCCTAACCCTATCCCTAACCCTCACCCTTACCCTAACACTAACACTAACCCTTACCCTTACCCTAACCCTAACGCTAACCCTAAACCTAACCCTAACCCTAACCCTAACCCCTACCCTAAACCTAACCCTAACCCTAAACCTAACTCTTATCCTAACCCTAAACCTAAACCTAACCCTAACCCATAACCAACCCAAACACTAACCCAAAACCCTAACCCTAACCCTTACCCTATCCCTAACACTAACCCTCACCCTAACCCTCACCCTATTGCTTATCCCTAACCCTAACCCCAACCCTAAACCCTAACCCTAAACCTAACCCTAACACTTACCCTTATCCTAACCCTAACCCTACCGGAACACTTACCATTACCTTAACCGCTACCGTAACCCTAACCCTAACCCTAACTCTTTCCCTAACCCTAACCCTAACCCTAACCCTAACACTAACCTCTACCCTAAACCTAACCCTAACCCTTATCCTAACCCTAACCCTAACCCTAACCCTTAAGCAACCCTAATACTAACCCAAACCCCTAACCCTAACCCTTACCCTAACACTTACCCTAACGCTAACCTTAACCCAAAAACTAAACCTAACCCTATCCCTAACCCTAACCCTTACGCTTACCCTAACCCTAACCCTAACCCTTACCCTAACCCTAACCCTAATCCTAACCCTAATTCTTACACTTACCCTTACCCTAACCCTAAACCGAACCCTAAAACTAACCCTAACCCTAACCCTTATCCTTACCCTAACCCTAACTCTAACCCTAACCGTAACATTTACCCTTAACCTAACCGTAACAGTAACCCTAAACCTTACCCTAAACCTAACCCTTCCCCAACCCTAACCCTAACACTAACCCTAACCCTTACCCTAAACCTAACCCTAACCCCTAACCTTAACCCTTACCCTGACCGTAACCCTAACCCTAAACCTCACCCTAACCCTTACACTTTACCTAACCGTAACCCTAACTCTAACGCTAACCCTAACCCTAACACTAACCCTAACCCTTAACATAAACCTAACCCTAACTCTTACCCCTACCCTAACCCTAAACCTAACCCTAACCCTAACCCTTACCCTTACCCTAACCTAACCCTAACCATAACCCTAAACCTTTCCCTTACCCTTAACCTAAACCTAACCTTAACCCTTACCCTAAAACTAATCCTAACCCTATCCCTAACACTTATCCTTAACCTAACCCTAACCCAAAACCTAACCCTAACCCTAAAACATACCCTTCCCTAACCCTAACCGTAACCCTAACCCTTATCCTAATCCTAACCTTAACCCAAACACTAAACCTAACCCTAACCCTAAACCTTACCCTTACCCTAACCCTAACCTTAAATCTAACCCTAACCCTAACCCTAAACCTTAACCGAACCCTAACCCTAATCCTCACCCTAAACCTTACCCTTACCCTAACCCTAACTCTAACCCTAACCCTGACCCTTACCCTTACCATAACTCTAACCCTAACCCTAACACTTACCCTTAACTTAACCGTAACCCTAAACCTAACACCTACCCAACCCTAACCCTAACCCTAACCCTTACCCTAACCCTAATGCTAACACTAACCCTAACCCTTACCTTAACCCTAACCCTAACCCTAACCCCTAACCGTAACCTTTACCCTGACCCTAACCCTAACAATAACATTCACCCTAACCCTTACCCTTACCCTAACCCTAACCCTAACCCTTAACCTTACCCTAACCCTAAACCTAACCCTAAACCTAACCCTAACCCTAACCCTTACCCTAACCCTAACCATAACTCTAAACCTTACCCTTACCATTACCCTAAACCTAACCCTGACCCTTTCCCTAAACCTATTCCTAACCCTAAAACTAAACCTTATCCTTAACCTAACCCTATCCCTAACCCGAACACTAAACCTTACCCTTACCCTAAACCTAACCCTAACCCTTAAGCTAAACCTAACCCTAACCCTAACCCTTATCCTTACCTTAACCCTAACCCTAACCCTAACCCTTACCCTTTCCCTAACGCTAACCGTAACTCTAACCCTAACCCAACCCTTAACCTAACCCTAAACCTAACCCTAACCCTAACCCTAAACCTTACCCTAACCCTAACCTTAACTCCAACACTAAACCTAACCCTAACCCTAACCCTAACACTTACCCTTACCCTAACCCTAACCCTAAACCTAACCATAACCCTAACCCTAATCCTAAGCCTAATCCTTACTCTTATCCTAAACCTAACCCTAACCCTAAACCTAACCCTAATTCTAAACTTAACTCTAACCCTTACCCTTACCCTAACACTAACGCTAACCCTAACCCTTACCCTTACCTTTACCCTAACCCTAACCCTTGCCCTTACCCTAACTCTAATCCTAACATTAACCCTTACCCTTACCCTAACCCTAACCCTACCCTAAACGTAAGCATTACACTAACCTTAACCCTAACCCTTACCCTTACCCTAAACCGAACCCTAACCTTAACCCTAACCCTAACCCTTACCCTTAAACTAACCCTAACCCTATCCCTAACCCTTAACCCTTAACCTAACCTTAAACCTAACCCTAACCCTAACACTTACCCTAATCCTAACACTAACACTTACCCTAACGCTAACCCTAACCCTTATCCTAACAATAACACTAACCCTAACCCTAACCCTTAACCAACCCTAACACTACCCAAACCCCTAAGCCTAAATCTTACCCTAACACTAACCCTAACCCAAACCTTAACCCTCACCCTAACCCCTAACACTAACGCTAACCCATACCATAAATGTAACCCTCTCCCTATCCCTTATCCTAACACTAACCCTAACCCTAACCCTAACCCTTATCCTAACCCTAACCCTAACCCTAACCCTTATCCTAACCCTAACCCTAACCCTAACCCTAACCCTAACCCTTACCCTTAACCTAACCCTAACCCTAACGCTAAACTTTACCCTTACCTTAAGCCTAACCCTAAATCTTACCCTAAACTTAACCCAAAACCTAACCCTTACCCTTACCCTTACCTTAAACCTAACCGTAACCCTAACCCTAACCCTTACCCTTACCTAACGCTAAAGCTACCCTAACCCCAACCCTAACCCTAACACATATCCTTACTCTAACCCTAACCCTAACCCTAACCTAACCCTAAACCTAACCCTAAACCTAACCCTTGCACTAACCCTAACCCTTACCCTAACCCTAACCTTAACCCCAAAACTGAACCTAACCCTAACCCTAATACTAAACCTTACCCTTACCCAACCCTAACCCTAAACGTAAACCTAACCCTAACCCTAACCCTAAACCTTACCTTAACCCTAATCCTAACCCTAACACTTACCCTTACCCTAAATCTAACCCTAACCCTAACCCTAACCCTACCCTAACCTTAACCCTAACCTTTACCCTTACCCTAACCCTAAACCTAACCCTAACCTTAAACCTAAACCTAACCCTAACCCTAACCCTATCCCTTACCCTTACCCTAACCCTAACCCTAAACCTAACCGTAACCCTCACCCTAACCCTTACCCTTAATCTTACCCTAACCCTAACCCTAACCCTTACCGTAACCCTAATCCTAATCCTAACCCTAACACTTACCCTAACCCTAACCCTAACCCTAAACATTACCCTAACCCTAAACCTATCCCTTATCCTAACCATAACCCCAAACCTAACCCTAATTCTTAACCAACCCTTACACTACCCCTAACCCCTAACCCTAACCCTTACCCTAACCCTAACCCTAACCCTAACGCTAACCCCTAACCCTAACCCTTACTCTAACCCTAAACACTAAACCTAACCCTACCCCTAACCCTAACCCTAACCCTTGTCCTAACCCTAACCCTAACCCTAACGTTTACCCTTACCCTAACCCATAACCTAATACTTACCCTTACCCTAACACTACCCCTAAACCTAACCCTAACCCTAACCCTAACGGTTACCTTAACATTAACCCTAACCCTTACCCTTACCCTAAACCTAACCCTAAAACTAACCCTAACCCTAACCCTTACCCTTACACTAACCCTAATTCTAACTATAACCATAACACTTACAATTAACCTAACAGTAACCCTAAACCAAACCCTTACCCTAAACCTAACCCTAACCCTAACCCTTAACCTAACCCTAACCCTAACACTAACCCTAACCCTTACCCAAACCCGAACCCTAACTCCTAACCGTAAACCTTACTCTGACCCTAACACTCACCCTAACCCTTAACCTTAACCTAAACCTAACCCTAACTCTAACCCTAACCCTAACCCTAACCCTTACCCTTACCCTTACCCTAACCCTAACCATAAACCTTACCCTTACCCTAACCCTAAACCTAAACCTAAACCTAAACCTAACCCTAACCCTAACACTTACCCTTACCCTAACCCTAACCCTAACCCCAACCAAAAACTGTACCCTTACCCTTACCCTAAACCTAACCCTAACTCTTACCCTAAACCTAATCCTAACCATAACCCTAACCCTTACCCTTAAACTAACCCTAACCCTAACCCTAACCCTAAAACTTACCCTTACCCTAAAACTAACCCTAACCCATACCCTAAACCTAACCCTAACCCTAACCCTAACCCTTACCCTTACCTTAACCGTAACCCTAATCCTAACCCTTACCCTTACACTAACGCTAACCCTAACCGTAACCCTAAGCCTAACCCTAACACATACCCTTACCCTAACCCTAACCCTAAATCTAACCCTAACAGTAACCTTAACCCTAACCCTTACACTTACCCTAACCCTAACCAGTAACGCTATCCCTAACCCTAACCCTAGCCCTAACCCTAAACCTAACCCTAACCCTAAGTCTTACCCTTACCCTAACCCTAACCCTAACCCTAACCAGTAACGCTATCCCTAACCCTAACCCTAACCCTAACCCTAAACCTAACCCTAACCCTAAGTCTTACCCTTACCCTAACCCTAACCCTTACCCTAACCCTAACCCTAACTCTAAACCTTACCCTTACCATTACCCTAAACCTAAACCTAACCCTTACCCTAAACTTATTCCTAACCCTAACCCTAACCCTTATCCTTAACCTAACCCTATCCAAAACCCTAACCCTAAACCTTACCCTTACCCTAAACCTAACCCCTACCCTTAACCTAAACCTAACCGAAACCTAACCCTTATCCTTACCTTAACCCTAACCCTAACCCTAACCCTAACACATACCCTTACCCTAACCGTAACCCTAACCCTAACCTAAGCCTTAACCTAACCCTAAACATAATCCAAACCCTTACCCTAACCCTTACCCTAAGCCTAACCTTAACTCCAACACTAAACCTAACCCTACCCCTAACCCTAACACTTACCCTTATCCTAACCCTAACAGTAAACCTAACAATAATCCTAATCCTAACCCTTACCCGAACCCTAACCCTAATCCTAACCCTAACCCTTACCATTACCCTAAACCTAACCCTAACCCTAAACCTAACTGTAACCCTAAACTTAACACTAACCCTAACCCTTACCCTAACCCTAACCCTAAACCTAATCCTAACCCTAACCCTTACCCTTACCCTAACCTAACCCTAACCCTAACCCTTACCCTGACCCTAACCGTAACGCTAACCCTAACCCTTACCCTTACCCTAACCCTAACCCTTACCCTAACCCTAACTCTAATCATAACATTAACCCTTACCCTTACCCTAACCCTAACCCTAACCCTAACACTAACCTTAACCCCAAAACTGAACCTAACCCTAACCCTAATACTAAACCTTACCCTTACCCAACCCTAACCCTAAATGTAAACCTAACCCTAACCCTAACCCTAAACCTTACCTTAACCCTAATCCTAACCCTAACACTTACCCTTACCCTAAATCTAACCCTAACCCTAACCCTAACCCTACCCTAACCTTAACCCTAACCTTTACCCTTACCCTAACCCTAAACCTAACCCTAACCTTAAACCTAAACCTAACCCTAACCCTAACCCTATCCCTTACCCTTACCCTAACCCTAACCCTAAACCTAACCGTAACCCTCACCCTAACCCTTACCCTTAATCTTACCCTAACCCTAACCCTAACCCTTACCGTAACCCTAATCCTAATCCTAACCCTAACACTTACCCTAACCCTAACCCTAACCCTAAACATTACCCTAACCCTAAACCTATCCCTTATCCTAACCATAACCCCAAACCTAACCCTAATTCTTAACCAACCCTTACACTACCCCTAACCCCTAACCCTAACCCTTACCCTAACCCTAACCCTAACCCTAACGCTAACCCCTAACCCTAACCCTTACTCTAACCCTAAACACTAAACCTAACCCTACCCCTAACCCTAACCCTAACCCTTGTCCTAACCCTAACCCTAACCCTAACGTTTACCCTTACCCTAACCCATAACCTAACACTTACCCTTACCCTAACACTAACCCTAAACCTAACCCTAACCCTAACCCTAACGGTTACCTTAACATTAACCCTAACCCTTACCCTTACCCTAAACCTAACCCTAAAACTAACCCTAACCCTAACCCTTACCCTTACACTAACCCTAATTCTAACTATAACCATAACACTTACAATTAACCTAACAGTAACCCTAAACCAAACCCTTACCCTAAACCTAACCCTAACCCTAACCCTTAACCTAACCCTAACCCTAACACTAACCCTAACCCTTACCCAAACCCGAACCCTAACTCCTAACCATAAACCTTACTCTGACCCTAACACTCACCCTAACCCTTAACCTTAACCTAAACCTAACCCTAACTCTAACCCTAACCCTAACCCTAACCCTTACCCTTACCCTTACCCTAACCCTAACCTTAAACCTTACCCTTACCCTAACCCTAAACCTAAACCTAAACCTAAACCTAACCCTAACCCTAACACTTACCCTTACCCTAACCCTAACCCTAACCCCAACCAAAAACTGTACCCTTACCCTTACCCTAAACCTAACCCTAACTCTTACCCTAAACCTAATCCTAACCATAACCCTAACCCTTACCCTTAAACTAACCCTAACCCTAACCCTAACCCTAAAACTTACCCTTACCCTAAAACTAACCCTAACCCATACCCTAAACCTAACCCTAACCCTAACCCTAACCCTAACCCTTACCCTTACCTTAACCGTAACCCTAATCCTAACCCTTACCCTTACACTAACGCTAACCCTAACCGTAACCCTAAGCCTAACCCTAACACATACCCTTACCCTAACCCTAACCCTAAATCTAACCCTAACAGTAACCTTAACCCTAACCCTTACACTTACCCTAACCCTAACCAGTAACGCTATCCCTAACCCTAACCCTAGCCCTAACCCTAAACCTAACCCTAACCCTAAGTCTTACCCTTACCCTAACCCTAACCCTAACCCTAACCAGTAACGCTATCCCTAACCCTAACCCTAACCCTAACCCTAAACCTAACCCTAACCCTAAGTCTTACCCTTACCCTAACCCTAACCCTTACCCTAACCCTAACCCTAACTCTAAACCTTACCCTTACCATTACCCTAAACCTAAACCTAACCCTTACCCTAAACTTATTCCTAACCCTAACCCTAACCCTTATCCTTAACCTAACCCTATCCAAAACCCTAACCCTAAACCTTACCCTTACCCTAAACCTAACCCCTACCCTTAACCTAAACCTAACCCGAAACCTAACCCTTATCCTTACCTTAACCCTAACCCTAACCCTAACCCTAACACATACCCTTACCCTAACCGTAACCCTAACCCTAACCTAAGCCTTAACCTAACCCTAAACATAATCCAAACCCTTACCCTAACCCTTACCCTAAGCCTAACCTTAACTCCAACACTAAACCTAACCCTACCCCTAACCCTAACACTTACCCTTATCCTAACCCTAACAGTAAACCTAACAATAATCCTAATCCTAACCCTTACCCGAACCCTAACCCTAATCCTAACCCTAACCCTTACCATTACCCTAAACCTAACCCTAACCCTAAACCTAACTGTAACCCTAAACTTAACACTAACCCTAACCCTTACCCTAACCCTAACCCTAAACCTAATCCTAACCCTAACCCTTACCCTTACCCTAACCTAACCCTAACCCTAACCCTTACCCTGACCCTAACCGTAACGCTAACCCTAACCCTTACCCTTACCCTAACCCTAACCCTTACCCTAACCCTAACTCTAATCATAACATTAACCCTTACCCTTACCCTAACCCTAACCCTAACCCTAACACTAACCTTAACCCCAAAACTGAACCTAACCCTAACCCTAATACTAAACCTTACCCTTACCCAACCCTAACCCTAAATGTAAACCTAACCCTAACCCTAACCCTAAACCTTACCTTAACCCTAATCCTAACCCTAACACTTACCCTTACCCTAAATCTAACCCTAACCCTAACCCTAACCCTACCCTAACCTTAACCCTAACCTTTACCCTTACCCTAACCCTAAACCTAACCCTAACCTTAAACCTAAACCTAACCCTAACCCTAACCCTATCCCTTACCCTTACCCTAACCCTAACCCTAAACCTAACCGTAACCCTCACCCTAACCCTTACCCTTAATCTTACCCTAACCCTAACCCTAACCCTTACCGTAACCCTAATCCTAATCCTAACCCTAACACTTACCCTAACCCTAACCCTAACCCTAAACATTACCCTAACCCTAAACCTATCCCTTATCCTAACCATAACCCCAAACCTAACCCTAATTCTTAACCAACCCTTACACTACCCCTAACCCCTAACCCTAACCCTTACCCTAACCCTAACCCTAACCCTAACGCTAACCCCTAACCCTAACCCTTACTCTAACCCTAAACACTAAACCTAACCCTACCCCTAACCCTAACCCTAACCCTTGTCCTAACCCTAACCCTAACCCTAACGTTTACCCTTACCCTAACCCATAACCTAACACTTACCCTTACCCTAACACTAACCCTAAACCTAACCCTAACCCTAACCCTAACGGTTACCTTAACATTAACCCTAACCCTTACCCTTACCCTAAACCTAACCCTAAAACTAACCCTAACCCTAACCCTTACCCTTACACTAACCCTAATTCTAACTATAACCATAACACTTACAATTAACCTAACAGTAACCCTAAACCAAACCCTTACCCTAAACCTAACCCTAACCCTAACCCTTAACCTAACCCTAACCCTAACACTAACCCTAACCCTTACCCAAACCCGAACCCTAACTCCTAACCATAAACCTTACTCTGACCCTAACACTCACCCTAACCCTTAACCTTAACCTAAACCTAACCCTAACTCTAACCCTAACCCTAACCCTAACCCTTACCCTTACCCTTACCCTAACCCTAACCTTAAACCTTACCCTTACCCTAACCCTAAACCTAAACCTAAACCTAAACCTAACCCTAACCCTAACACTTACCCTTACCCTAACCCTAACCCTAACCCCAACCAAAAACTGTACCCTTACCCTTACCCTAAACCTAACCCTAACTCTTACCCTAAACCTAATCCTAACCATAACCCTAACCCTTACCCTTAAACTAACCCTAACCCTAACCCTAACCCTAAAACTTACCCTTACCCTAAAACTAACCCTAACCCATACCCTAAACCTAACCCTAACCCTAACCCTAACCCTAACCCTTACCCTTACCTTAACCGTAACCCTAATCCTAACCCTTACCCTTACACTAACGCTAACCCTAACCGTAACCCTAAGCCTAACCCTAACACATACCCTTACCCTAACCCTAACCCTAAATCTAACCCTAACAGTAACCTTAACCCTAACCCTTACACTTACCCTAACCCTAACCAGTAACGCTATCCCTAACCCTAACCCTAGCCCTAACCCTAAACCTAACCCTAACCCTAAGTCTTACCCTTACCCTAACCCTAACCCTAACCCTAACCAGTAACGCTATCCCTAACCCTAACCCTAACCCTAACCCTAAACCTAACCCTAACCCTAAGTCTTACCCTTACCCTAACCCTAACCCTTACCCTAACCCTAACCCTAACTCTAAACCTTACCCTTACCATTACCCTAAACCTAAACCTAACCCTTACCCTAAACTTATTCCTAACCCTAACCCTAACCCTTATCCTTAACCTAACCCTATCCAAAACCCTAACCCTAAACCTTACCCTTACCCTAAACCTAACCCCTACCCTTAACCTAAACCTAACCCGAAACCTAACCCTTATCCTTACCTTAACCCTAACCCTAACCCTAACCCTAACACATACCCTTACCCTAACCGTAACCCTAACCCTAACCTAAGCCTTAACCTAACCCTAAACATAATCCAAACCCTTACCCTAACCCTTACCCTAAGCCTAACCTTAACTCCAACACTAAACCTAACCCTACCCCTAACCCTAACACTTACCCTTATCCTAACCCTAACAGTAAACCTAACAATAATCCTAATCCTAACCCTTACCCGAACCCTAACCCTAATCCTAACCCTAACCCTTACCATTACCCTAAACCTAACCCTAACCCTAAACCTAACTGTAACCCTAAACTTAACACTAACCCTTACCCTTACCCTAACCCTAACCCTAAACCTAATCCTAACCCTAACCCTTACCCTTACCCTAACCTAACCCTAACCCTAACCCTTACCCTGACCCTAACCGTAACGCTAACCCTAACCCTTACCCTTACCCTAACCCTAACCCTTACCCTAACCCTAACTCTAATCATAACATTAACCCTTACCCTTACCCTAACCCTAACCCTAACCCTAACACTAACCTTAACCCTAACCCTTACCCTTACCCTAACCCTAACCCTAACATATACCCTTAACCTAACCGTAACCCTAACCCTAACCTAACCCTTAACCTAACCCTAAACATAACCCAAACCCTTACCCTAACCCTTACCCTAAGCCTAACCTTAGCTCCAACACTAAACCTAACCCTACCCCTAACCCTAACACTTACCCTTACCCTAACCCTAACAGTAAACCTAACAATAATCCTAACCCTAACCCTTACCCGAACCCTAACCCTAATCCTAACCCTAACCCTTAACCTAACCCTAACCCTAACCCTTAACCTTACCCTAACCCTAAACCAAACCCTAAACCTAACCCTAACTCTCACCCTTACCCTAACCCTAACCTAACACTAACCATAACCCTAAACCTTAACCTTACCCTTACTCTAAACCTAACCATAACCCTTACCCTAAACCTAATCCTAACCCTATCCCTAACCCTTACCCTTAAGCAAACAGTAACCCAAACCCTAACCCTAACCCTAAAACATACCCTTACCCTAACCCTAACCCTTATCCTAATCCTAAACTTAACCCAAACACTAAACCTAACCCTAAACCTAAACCTTACCCTTACCCTAACCCTAAACCTAAATCTAACCCAGCCCTAACCCTAACTCTAAAAATAATCCTTAACCTAACCCTAACCCAAACACTAACCCTAACCCTAAAACATACCCTTACTCTAACCCTAACCGTAACCCTAAACCTTACCCTAATCCTAAACTTAACCCAAACACTAAACCTAACCCTAACCCTAAACCTTACCCTAACCCTAACCCTAACTCTAACACTAACCCTAACACTTACCCTTAACCTAACCGTAACCCTAACCCTAACCCTTACCCAACCCTAACCCTAACCCTAACCCTAACCCTTACCCTAACCTTAACCCTAACACTAACCCTAACCCTTACCCTAACCCTAACACTAACCCAAACCCCTAACCGTAACCTTTACCCTGACCCTAACCCTAACAATACCCCTCACCCTAAACCTTACCCTTAACCTAACCCTAACCCTAACTATAACCCAAACCCTAAACCTAACCCTTACCATAACCCTAACCCTAACCCTTACCCTTACCCTAACCCTAATCCTAACCCTAAACCTAACCCTAACCCTAACCCTTACCCTAACCCTAACCCTAACCCTAACCCTAACCCTTACCCTGACCCTAACCGTAACGCTAACCCTAACCCTTACCCTTACCCTAACCCTAACCCTTACCCTAACCCTAACTCTAATCATAACATTAACCCTTACCCTTACCCTAACCCTAACCCTAACCCTAACACTAACCTTAACCCTAACCCTTACCCTTACCCTAACCCTAACCCTAACATATACCCTTAACCTAACCGTAACCCTAACCCTAACCTAACCCTTAACCTAACCCTAAACATAACCCAAACCCTTACCCTAACCCTTACCCTAAGCCTAACCTTAGCTCCAACACTAAACCTAACCCTACCCCTAACCCTAACACTTACCCTTACCCTAACCCTAACAGTAAACCTAACAATAATCCTAACCCTAACCCTTACCCGAACCCTAACCCTAATCCTAACCCTAACCCTTAACCTAACCCTAACCCTAACCCTTAACCTTACCCTAACCCTAAACCAAACCCTAAACCTAACCCTAACTCTCACCCTTACCCTAACCCTAACCTAACACTAACCATAACCCTAAACCTTAACCTTACCCTTACTCTAAACCTAACCATAACCCTTACCCTAAACCTAATCCTAACCCTATCCCTAACCCTTACCCTTAAGCAAACAGTAACCCAAACCCTAACCCTAACCCTAAAACATACCCTTACCCTAACCCTAACCCTTATCCTAATCCTAAACTTAACCCAAACACTAAACCTAACCCTAAACCTAAACCTTACCCTTACCCTAACCCTAAACCTAAATCTAACCCAGCCCTAACCCTAACTCTAAAAATAATCCTTAACCTAACCCTAACCCAAACACTAACCCTAACCCTAAAACATACCCTTACTCTAACCCTAACCGTAACCCTAAACCTTACCCTAATCCTAAACTTAACCCAAACACTAAACCTAACCCTAACCCTAAACCTTACCCTAACCCTAACCCTAACTCTAACACTAACCCTAACACTTACCCTTAACCTAACCGTAACCCTAACCCTAACCCTTACCCAACCCTAACCCTAACCCTAACCCTAACCCTTACCCTAACCTTAACCCTAACACTAACCCTAACCCTTACCCTAACCCTAACACTAACCCAAACCCCTAACCGTAACCTTTACCCTGACCCTAACCCTAACAATACCCCTCACCCTAAACCTTACCCTTAACCTAACCCTAACCCTAACTATAACCCAAACCCTAAACCTAACCCTTACCATAACCCTAACCCTAACCCTTACCCTTACCCTAACCCTAATCCTAACCCTAAACCTAACCCTAACCCTAACCCTTACCCTAACCCTAACCCTAACCCTAAACCTAACCCTAAACCTTACCCTTACCATTACCCTAAACCTAACCCTAACCCTTACCCTAAACCTATTCCTAACCCTAACCCTAACCCTTATCCTTAACCTAATCCTATCGCTAACCCTAACCATAAACTTTACCCTTACCCTAAACCTAACCCTAACCCTTAACCTAAAGCTAACCCTAAACCTAACCCTTATCTTACCTTAACCCTAACCGTAACAGTAAACCTAACCATAATCCTAACCCTAACCCTTACCCGAACCCTAAACCTAATCCTAACCCTAATCCTTACCCTTACCCTAAACCTAACCATAACCCTAACCCTAAACTTAACCCTAAACCTTACCCTTACCCTAACCCTAACCCTAAACCTAATCCTAATCCTAACCCTTACCCTTACTCTAAACCTAACCCTAAACCTTACCCTTACCCTTACCCTAACCCTAACGCTAACCCTAAACCTTACCCTTACCCTAACCCTAACCCTTACCCTAACCATAACTCTAATCATAACATTAACTCTTACCCCTACCCTAACCCTAACCCTTACCCTAACCCTAACCCTAACCCTAACCCTAACACTTACCCTTACTCTAACCCTAACCCTAAGCCTAACACTTACCCTAAACCTAACCCTAACCCTAACCCTAACACTTATCCTTACCCTAACCCTAACCCTTATGCTAACCCTAACCATAACCCCTAACCCTAACCGTAACCCTAACCCTAACCGTAACCCTTACCCTTATCCTTACCTTAACCCTAAACCTAAACTTAATGCTAACCATAACCCTAAACCTAACCCTTACCCTAACCCTAATCCTTACCCTAACCATAACCCTAACCCTAACCCATACCCTTTCCGTAAACCTACCGTAACCCTAAACCTAACCCTTACACTTACCAAACCCTAACCCTAAACCTAACCCTACCCCTAAACCTAATCCTAACCCTAACCTTAACCCTAACCCTAACCCTAACCCTTACCCTTACACAAACACTAACCCTAACCCTCACCCTAACACTTACGCTTACAATAACCCTAACCCTAACCCTTAACCTAACTCTAGCCTTAACCCTAACCCTAACCCTTACCCTAAACCTAAACCTAAATCTAACCCTAACCTTAACCCTAACCCTAACCTATACACTAACCCTAACCCTCACCCTTACCCTACCCCTAACCCTAACCCTAAACCTAACCATAACCCTAACCCTAACCCTAACCCTTACCCCTACCCTAACCCTAACCCTAACCCTAACCCTTGTCCTAACCCTAACCCTAACCCTAACAATTACCCTTAACCTAACCCCTAACCAAACCCTAACCGTAACCCTAACCCTTACCCTAAACCTAACCCTAAACCTAACTCTTACCATCACCCTAACCATAACCCTAACCCTAAACCTAACCCTAACCCTAACCCTAACACTTACCCTAACCCTAACCTTAACCCCAACACTAAACCTAAACCTAACCCTAACCCTAACCCTTACACTTACCCTAACCCTAACCCTAAACCTAACCCTAACCCTAACCCTAACACTTACCCTAACCCTAACCCTAATCCTAACCCTTACCCTAACACCTAACCCTAACCCTAAACCTAATCCTAACACTTACCCTTACCCAAACCCTATCCCTAACCCTAACACTTACCCTAACCTTGACCCTAAACCTTCCCTAATCCTAACCCTAATCCTTACCCAACCCTAACCCTAACCCTATCCCTAACCCTTACCCTAACCCTAACCCTAACACTAAACCTAAACCTTACCCTAACCCTAACCCTAACCCAAACCCCTAAACGTAACCTTTACCCTGACCCTAACCCTAACAATAACCCTCACCATAAACCTTACCCTTAACCTCACCCTAACCCTAACTCTAACCCTAACCCTAAACCTAACCCTAAACCTAACCCTAACCCTAACCCTTACCCTAACCCTAACTTTAACCCTAACCCTAAACCTTACCCTTACCATTACCCTAAACCTAACCCTAACCCTTACCCTAAACGTATTCCTAACCCTAACCCTAATCCTTAACCTAACCCTATCCCTAACCCTAACCCTAAACCTTAAACTTACCCTAAACCTAACCCTAACTCTTAATCTAAACCTAACCCTAAACCTAACCCTTATCCTTACTTTAACCCTAACCCTAACCCTAACCCTTACCCTTACCCTAACGCTAACCCTAACCCTAACCCTAACGCTAACCCTAACACATACCCGTACACTAACCCTAACCCTAACTTAACCCTAACCCTAAGCCAAACCCCTAACCTTAACCCTTACCCTGACTCTAACCCTAACAATAACCCTCACCCTAACCCTTACCTTTAACCTAATTCTAACCCTAACCCTCACCCTAACCCTTACCCTTAACCTAATCCTAACCCTAACTCTAACCCTAAACCTAACCATAACCCTAACCTTAACGCTAACCCTAACCCTAACCCTTACCGTAACCCTAACCCTAAACCTTACCCTTACCATTACCCTAAACCTAACCCTAACTCTTACCCTAAACCGATTCCTAATCCTAACCCTAACCCTTATCCTTAACCTAACCCTATCCCTAACCCTAACACTAACTCTTACCCTTAACCTAAACCTAATCCTAACCCTTAACCTAAACCAAACCCTAACCCTAACCCTAACCCTTATCCTTACCTTAACCCTAACCCTAACCCTTACCCTTACTCTAACGCTAACCCTAACTCTAACCCTAACCTAATCCTTAACCTAAACCTAAACCTAACCCTAACCCTAACCCTAACCCTAACCCTTACCCTAAACCTAACCTTAACTCCAACACTATACCTAACCCTAACCCTAACCCTAACACTTACCCTTACCCTAACCCTAACCCTAAACCTAACCATAACCCTAACCCTAACCCTTAGCGAACCCTAACCCTAATCCTAACCCTATCCCTTACCGTTACCCTAACCCTAACGCTAACCCTAACCCTTACCCTTACACTTACCCATACCCTAACCCTAACCCTTTCCTTAACCCTAACTCTAATCCTAACATTAACCCTTACCCTTACCCTAACCCTAACCCTACCCTAGACCTAACCCTTACACTAAACTTAACCCTAACCCTTACCCTAACCCTAACCCTTACCTAACCCTAACGCTAACCCTAACCCTTACCCTAACCATAACACTAACTCTAACCCTAACCCTTAACCAACCCTAACACTAACCCAAACCCCTAACCCTAAACCTTACCCTAACCCTAACCCTAACCCTAACCTTATCCCTCACCCTAACCCCTAATCCTAACGCTAACCCATACCCTAACTGTAACCCTAACCTTAACCCTTATCCTAATCCTAACCCTAACCCTAACCCTAACACTTACTCATACCCTAATCCTAAAGCTAACCCTAACCATAACCCTAACCCTTACCCTAAACCTAACCCTAACCCTAACCCTAACGCTAAACTTTACCCTTACCTTAAACCTAACCCTAACTCTTACCCTAAAACTAACCCTAACCCTAACCCTAACCCTTACCCTTACCTTAACCCTAACCGTAACCCTAACCCTAACCCTTACCCTTACCTAACGCTAAAGCTACCATAACCTAACCCTAACCCTAACACATACCCTTACCCTAACCCTAACCCTAACCCTAACCTAACAATAAACCTAACCCTAAACCTAACCCTAACCCTTACCCTAACCCTAATCCTAACCCTAACCTTTACCCTTAACCTAACCCTAACCCTAACCCTAACCCTTACCATAACCCTAACCCTACTCCTAACCCTAACACTTACCGTAATCCTAACCCTAAACCTAACCATTACCCTAACCCTAACCCTAACCTTATCCTAACCATAACCCCAACCCTAACCCTAACTCTTAACCAACCCTTACACTAACACTAACCCCTAACCCTAACCCTTACCCTAACCCTAACCCTAACCCTAACGCTAACCCCTAACACTAACCCTTGCTCTAACCCTAAACCCTACCCCTTACCCTTGTCCTAAACCTAACCCTAACTCTAACAATTACCCTTACCCTAACCCCCTAACCTAAGCCTAACCCTAAACCTAACCCTTACCCTAAACCTAACCCTAACCCTAACTCTTACCATTAGCCTAACCCTAACCCTAACCCTAACCCTAAACCTAACCCTTATCCTTACCCTAACAATAACCCTAACCCTAAATCTAACCCTTACCCTTACCTTAAGCCTAACCCTAACCCTAACACTTACCCTTACCCTAACCCTAAACCTAACCCTAACACTAACCCTAACCCTAACATTAACCCAAGCACTAACCTAACCCTAACCCTAACCCTAACCCTAACCCTTACCCTTACCCTAACCCTAACCCTAAACCTAACCCTAACCCTAAGCCTTACCCTAACATTAACCCTAACCCTTACCCTTACCCTAACCCTAACCCTAAAAATAACCCAAACCCTAACCCTTTCCCTTACCCTAACCCTAACTCTAACTCTAACCATAACACTCTACCCTTAACCTAACAGTAACCCTAACCCTAACCCTAACCCTAACCCTAACCCTAACCCTAACCCATACCCTAACACTAACACTAACACTTACCCTTTCCCTAACCCTAACAATAACCCTAAACCTAACCCTTATCCTAGATCTAACCCTAACCCTAACCCTAACCCTTTACCTAATCGTAACACTAACCCTAACCCCTAAACCTAACACTTACCCTAACCCTAACCCTAACCCCTATCCCTAATCCTAACCCTAACCCTAACCCTAACCCCTAACCCTAACTCTAACCCTAACCGTAACCCTTACCCTTACCTTAACCCTAACAGTAACCCTAACCCTAAACCTTACCCTTACCTAACGCTAAAGCTACCCTAACCCTAACCCTAACCCTAACACATACGCTTACACTAACCCTAATCCTAACTCTAAGCTAATCATAAACCTAACCCTAAACCTAACCTTTCCCTAACCCTAACACTTACCCTAACCCTAACCTTAACTCCAACACTAAACCTCACCCTAACCCTAACCCTAACAATTACCCTTACCCTAACCCTGACCCTAAACCTAACTATAAACCTAACCCTGACCCATACCCAAACCCTAACCCTAATCCTAACCCTAACCCTTACCCTTACCGTAAACCTAACCCTAACCCTAATCCTTACCCTAACCCTAAACCTAACCCCAAACCTAACCCTAAAACTAACCTTAACCCTAACCCTTACCGTTACCCTAACACTGACACTAAACTTAACCCTAATCCTGACCCCAACCCTTACCCTTACCCTAACCCTAACCCTAACCCTAACCCTTACCCTAACCCTAAACCTAACCCTAAACCTAACACTTACCCTAACCCTAACCCTAACCCTAATCCTAACCCTTACCCTAAACCTAAATCTAACCCTAACCCTAACACTTACTCTTACCCTAACCCTAACCCTCACCCTAACCCTTACACTTAACCTAACCCTAACCCTACCTCTAACCCTAACCCTAACATTAACCCTAACCCTAACCCTTACCCTAACCCTAAACCTAACCCTAACCCTAACACTTACCCTAACCCTAACCCTAACCCTAACCCTTACCCTAACCCTAAACCTAACCCTAAAACTAAACCTAACCCTAACCCTTACCCTTACCCTAAACTAACACTAACCATAATCCTAAACCTTCACCTTCCCCTTCCCCTAAACCTAACCCTAACCCTTACCATAAACCTAATCCTAACCCTATCCCTAACCCTTATCCTAACCTAACCCTAACCCAAACCCTAACCCTAACCCTAAAACATACCCTTAACCTAACCCTAACCGTAACCCTAACCCTTATCCTAATCCTAACCTTAACCCAAACACTAAACCTAACCCTAACTCTAAACCTTACCCTTACCCTAACCCTAACCCTAAATCTAACCCTAACCCTAACCCTAACCCTTAACCGAAACCTAACCCTAATCCTATCCCTAACCCTTACCCTTACCCTAACCATAACCCAACCCGTAACCCTTACCCTCACCTTAACCCTACCCTAAACCTAACCCTAAAACTTACCCTTAACCTACCCGTAACCCTAACCCTAACCATTACTCAAACCTAACCCTAACCCTAACCCCTAACCGTAACCCTTACCCTGACCCTAACCCTAACCCTAACACTCATCCTAACCCTTACCCTTAACCTAACCCTAAACCTAAGTCTAACCCTAACCCTAACCCTAACCCTTACCCTAACCCGAACCTTAAACCTTACCCTTACCCTAACCCTAAACCTAAACCTAACCCTAACTCTAACCCTAACCCTTATACTTACCCTAACCCTAACCCTAACCCTAAACCTTACCCTTACCCTTACCCTAAACCTAACCCTAACCATTACCCTAAACCCAATCCTAAACATATCCCTAACCCTTACCCTTAACCTAACCCTAACCCTAATGCTAACCCTAAAACTTACCCTTACCCAAAACCTAACCCTAACCCACACCCTAAACCTAACCCTAACCCTAATGCTAACCCTTACCCTTACCGTAAAGCTAACCCTAACCCTAACCCTAACCCTAACCATAACACATACCCTTACCCTAACCCTAACACTAAACCTAACCCTAACTCTAACCCTATACCTAATCCTAACCCTAAACCTAACCCTTACCATAACCCTAACCCTAATCCTAACCCTACCCCTAACCCTTACCCTAAACCTAACCCTAACGCTAAACCTAACCCTAACCCTAAACTTAACCCTAACCCTTAACCGTACCGTAACCCTTACCCTTACCCTAACACTTATCCTAACGCTAACCTTAACCCAAAAACTAAACCTAACCCTAACCCTAACCCTAACCCTTACGCATACCCTAACCCTAACCCTAACCCTAACCCTTACCCTAACCCTAACCCTAACCCTAACCCTTACCCTTACCCTAAACCTAACCCTAACCCTAAACCTAACCCTAACCTTAACCCTTAAGCTTACCCTAACCCTAACCCTAACCCTAACCCTAACCCTAACCTTAACCCTAACCCTTAACCGTACCGTAACCCTAACCCTAACCCTAACCCTAACCCTAAACCTAAACCTAACCCTAACCCCTAAGGCTAACCCTAACCCTAACCCCTACCCCTACCCCTAACCCTAACCCTAACCCTTACCCTTATCCTAACCCTAACCCTAACGCTTACCCATATCCTAACCCCTACGCTAACCCTAACCCTAACCCTAAACCTAACCTTAACCCTAACCTTAACCCTAACCCTAACCCTTACCCTAACCCTAACCCTAACCCTAAACCTAACCCTAACCCTACCACTAACCCTTACCCTTGTCGTAACCCTAACATTTGCCCTTACCCAAACCCCTAACCTAACACTTATCCTTACCCTAACCGTAAACCTAACCCTAACCCTAACCCTAACCCTAACCCTTACCTTAACATTAACCCTAACCCTTACCCTTACCCTTACCCTAACGGTAACCCTAAAACTAACCCTAACCCTAACCCTTACCCTTACCCTAGCCCTAATTCTAACTATAACCGTAACACTTACCCTTAACCTAACAGTAACCCTAACCCCAACCCTTACCCTAACCCTAACCCTAACCCTAACCCTTGAACTAAACCTAACCCTAACCCTAACACTAACCCTAACCCTTACACTAAACCTAACCCTAACCCCTAACCGTAACCCTTACCCTGACCCTAACCCTAACCCTAACCCTCACCCTTACCCTTAACCTTAACCTAAACCTAACCCTAACTCTAACCCTAACCCTCACCCTAACCCTTACCCTTACCCTAACCCTAACTTTAATCCTTACCCTTACCCTAACCCTAAACCTGAACCTAAACCTAACCCTAACCCTAACCCTTACCCTTACCCTTAACCTAACCCTAACCCCAACCCTAAACCTTACCCTTACCCTTACCCTAAACCTAACCCTAACCCTTACCCTAAACCTAACCCTAACCCTAACCCTAACCCTTACCCTTACCTTAACCGTAACCCTAATCCTAACACTTACCCTTAACCTAACAGTAACCCTAACCCAAACCCTTACCCTAACCCTAACCCTAACCCTAACCCTTACCATTACCCTAACACTAACACTAACACTAACCCTAACCCTAACCATAACCCTAACCCTTACCCTAAACCTAACCCTAACCCTAACCCTTACCCTTACGTTAAGGCTAACCCTAACTCTAACACTTACCCTTACCCTAAGCCTAAACCTAACCCTAACACCAACCCTAACCCTAACCTTAACCCAAGCACTAAACCTAAAGCTAAGCCTAACCCTAACCCTTACCCTTACCCTAACCCTAACTCTAACTCTAACCGTAACACTTACCCTTAACCTAACAGTAACCCTAACCCAAACCCTTACCCTAACCCTTACCCTAACCCTTACCCTTACCCTAACAGTAACACTAAAACTAACCCTAACCCTTACCATAACCCTAACCCTAACCCCTAACCATAAGCCTTACCCTGACCCTAACCCTAACCCTAACCCTCACCCTAACCCTTACCCTTAACCTAACCCTAACCCTAAACCTAAGTCTAACCCTAACCCTAACCCTAACCCTTACCCTAACCCGAACCTTAAACCTTGCCCTTACCCTAACCCTAAACCTAAACCTAACCCTAACTCTAACCCTAACCCTTATACTTACCCTAACCCTAACCCTAACCCTAACCCTAAACCTTACCCTTACCCTTACTCTAAACCTAACCCTAACCATTACCCTAAACCCAATCCTAAACATAACCCTAACCCTTACCCTTAACCTAACCCTAACCCTAACCCTAACCCTTACCCTAACACTAACACTAACACTAACCCTAACCCTAACCATAACTCTAACCCTTACCCTTAACCTAACACTAACCCTAACCCTAACCCTAAAACTTACCCTTGCCCTAAAACTAACCCTAACACTTACCCTAAACCTAACCCTAACCCTAACCCTAACCCTTACCCTTACCTTAACCGTAACCCTAATCCTTACCCTTACCCTTACACTAAGGCTAACCCTAACCCTAACCCTAACCCTAACACATACCCTTACCCTAACCCTAACCCTAACTCTAATTCTAAACCTAATCCTAACCCTAAACCTAACCTTTACCCTATCCTAACCCTAATCCTATCCCTAAAACTTACCCTTACCCTAAACCTAACCCTAACCCTAAACCTAATCCTAACCCTAACCTTAACCCTAACCCTTACTCTTACCCTAACCCTAACCCTAATCCTAAACCTAAACCTAACCCTAACCCTAACCCTAAACCTAAACCTAAACCTAAACCTAACTCTTACCCTTACCCTAACCCTAACCCTAACCCTAACCCCTAACGCTAACCCTAACCCGAACCCTAACCCCCACCCCTAACCCTAAACCTAACCCTTACCCTAACCCTAACACTAACACTTACCCTAACCCTAACCCTAACCCTAACCCCTACCCTAACCCTAACTCTAACCCTAAACCTAACCTTTATCCTAACCCTAACTCTAACCCTAACACTTAATCAACCCAAACACTAACCCAAACCCCTAACACTAACCCTTACCCTATCCCTAACACTAACCCTCACCCTAACCCTCACCCTAATGCTTATCCCTAACCCTAACCCCATCCCTAAACCCTAACCCTAACCCTAACCCTAACCCTTATCCTAACCCTAACCCTAACCCTAACACTTAACATTACCTTAACCCCTAAACTAACCGTAACCCTAACCCTAACCCTAACCCTTACCCTAACCCTAACCCTAACCCTAACATTAACCTCTACCCTAACCATAACCCGAACCCTAACCCTAAACCTTATCCTAACCCTAACCCTAACCCTAACCCTTAACCAACACTAACACTAACCCAAACCCCTAACCCTAACCTTTACCCTAACCCTTACCCAAACGCTAAACTTAACCCAAACACTAAACCTAACCCTAACCCAACCCTAACCCTAACCCTAAAACATACCCTTACACTAACCCTAACCCTAACCCTAACCCTTACCCTAAACCTAACCCTAACCCTAACATTAACCTCTACCCAAACCATAACCCGAACCCTAACCGTAACCTTATCCTAACCCTAACCCTTAACCAACACTAACACTAACCCAAACCCCTAACTCTAACCTTTACCCTAACCCTTACCCAAACGCTAAACTTAACCCAAACACTAAACCTAACCCTAACCCTAAACCTAACCCTTACCCTTACCCTAACAATAACCCTAACCATAAACCTAACTCTTACCCTTACGTTAAGCCTAACCCTAACCCTAACACTTACCCTTACCCTAAGCCTAAACCTAACCCTAACAATAACCCTAACCCTAACCTTAACCCAAGCACTAAACCTAAACCTAACCCTAACCCTAACCCTTACCCTTACCCTAACCCTAACCCTAACCCTATCCATATCCCTTACCCTTACATTAAACATAACCCAAACCCTTACTTTAACCATAACCCTAACCATAACCCTAAACCTTATCCTAACCCTAACCCTAACCCTATCCATATCCCTTACCCTTACATTAAACATAACC
>JANJXV010000664.1:387500-474788 GCA_024803745.1 Megascapheus bottae
TTAACCCTAACAATAACACTCACCCTAAACCTTACCCTTAACCTAACCCTAACCCTAACTCTAACTCCAAACCTAAACCTAACAATTACGCTAACCCTAACCCTAACCTTTACCCTTACCCTAACCCTAAAACTAATCCTAAACCTAACCCTAACCCTAACCCTAACCCTAACCCTAACCCTAACCCTAACCCTAAACCTTACCCTTCCCATTACCCTAAACCTAACCCTAACCCTAACCCTAAACCTTACCCTTACCATTACCCTAAACCTAACCCTAACCCTTACCCTAAACCTATTCCTAACCCTAACCCTAACCCTTATCCTTAACCTAACCCTATCCCTAACCCTAACCCTAAACCTTACCCTTACCCTAAACCTAACCCTAACCTTAACCTTAACCTAAACCTAAACCTAACCCTTATCCTTACCTTAACCCTAACCCTAACCCTATCCCTTACCCTTACCGTTACCCTAACGCTAACCCTAATGCTAACCCTAACCCTAACCCTAACACATACCCTTACCCTAACCGTAACCCTAACCCTAACCTAACCCTTAACCTAACCCTAAACCTAACCCTAACCCTTACCCTAACATTTACCCTAAGCCTAACCTTAACTCCAACACTAAACCTAACCCTAAACCTAAACCTAACAATTACCCTTACCCTAACCCCAACAGCAAACCTGACCCTAATCCTAACCCTAACCCTTACCCTTACTCTAAACCTAACCCTAACCCTAAACCTAACCGTAACCCTAAACTTAACCGTAACCCTTACCCTTACCCTAAACCTAACCCTAAACCTAATCCTAACCCTAACCCTTACCCTTACTCTAAACCTAACCCTAACCCTAACCCTTACCCTGACCCTAACCCTAACGCTAAACCTAACCCTTACCCTTACCCTAACCCTAACCCTTACCCTAACCCTAACTCTAATCATAACATTAACCCTTACCCTTACCCTAACCCTAACCCTAACCCTAACACTAACCTTGACCCTAACCCTTACCCTTACCCTAACCCTAACCCTAAACTTAACCCTAACCCTAACCCTAACCCTTACCCTTACCCTAACCCTAACCCTAACCCTAACGCTTACCTGAACCCTAAACCTAACCCTAACACTTACCCTAACCCTAACCCTAACGCTAATCCTAACCCTTACCCTAACCCTAAACCTAACCCTAACCCTAACACTTACCCTAACCCTAACCCTAAACCTAACCCTTACACTTAACCTAACCGTAACCTTAACTCTAACCCTAAACCTAACCCTAACCCTTAACCTAACCCTAACCTTAACCCTTACCCTTACCCTAACACTAAACCTAACCCTAAACCTAACCCTAACCCTAACCCTTACCCTAACCCTAACCTAACACTAAACATAACCCTAAACCTTATCCTTATCCTTATCCAAAACCTAACCCTAACCCTAACCCTAACCCTAACCCTAACCCTAAACCTACCCCTAACCCAAACCCTAAACCTAACCCTAAAACATACCCTTACCCTAACCCTAACCGTAACTCTAACCCTTATCCTAATCCCAAACTTAACCCAAACACTAAACCTAACCCTAAACCTTACCCTTACCCTAACCCTAACCCTAAATCTAACCCTAACCCTAACACTAACACTAACAATTATACTTAACCTAACCCTAAACCAAACCCTACCCTAACCCTAAAACATAACCTTACTCTAACCCTAACCCTAATCCTAACCCTTACCGTAATCCTAAACTTAACCTAAACACTAAACCTAAACTTAACCCTAAACCTTACCCTAACCCTAACCCTAACCCTAACCCTAACCATAACCCTAACCCTAACCCTTACCCAACCCTAACCTAACCCTAACCCTAACCCTTATCCTAACCTTAACCCTAACACTAAACCTAACCATTACCCTAACCCTAACCCAAACCCCTAACCGTAACCTTTACCCTGACCCTAACCCTAACAATAAACCGCACCCTAAATCTTACCCTTAACCTAACCCTAACCCTAACTCTAACCCTAACCCTAAACCTAACCCTTACCCTAACCCTAACCCTAACCTTTACCCTTACCGTAAACCTAAACTTAATCCTAAACCTAACCCTAACCCTAACCCTTACCCTAACCCTAACCCTAACCCTAACCCTAAAACTTACCCTTACCATTACCCTAAACCTAACCCTAACCCTTACCCTAAACCTATTCCTAACCCTAACCCTAACCGTTATCCTTAACCTAACCCTACCCCTAACCCTAACCCTAAACCTTACCCTTACCCTAAACCTAACCCTAACCCTTAACCTAAACCTAACCCTAAACCTAACCCTTATCCTTACCTTAACCCTAACCCTAACCCTATCCCTTACCCTTACCGTTACCCTAACGCTAACCCTAACGCTAACCCTAACCCTAACCCTAACACATACCCTTACCCTAACCGTAACCCTAACCCTAACCTAACCCTTAACCTAACCCTAAACCTAACCCTAACCCTTACCCTAACCTTTACCCTAAGCCTAACCTTAACTCCAACACTAAACCTAAACCTAAACCTAAACTTAACACTTACTCTTACCCTAACCCCAACAGTAAACCTAACCCTAATCCTAACCCTAACCCTTACCCTTACCCTAAACCTAACCCTAACCCTAAACCTAACCGTAACCCTAAACTTAACCGTAACCCTTACCCTTACCCTAACCCTAACCCTAAACCTAATCCTAACCCTAACCATTACCCTTACTCTAAACCTAACCCTAACCCTAACCCTTACCCTGACCTAACCCTAACGCTAACCCTAACCCTTACCCTTACCCTAACCCTAACCCTTACCCTAAACCTAACTCTAATCATAACATTAAACCTTACCCTTACCCTAACCCTACCCCTACCCCTAACACTAACCTTAACCCTAACCCTTACCCTTACCCTAACCCTAAGCCCAAACCCTAAACCTAACCCTAAAACATACCCTTACCCTAACCCTAACCGTAACCCTAACCCTTATCCTAATCCTAAACTTAACCCAAACACTAAACCTAACCCTAATCCTACACTTACCCTAACCCTAAACCCAACCCTAACCCTAACACTTACCCTAACCCTAACCCTAACCCTCACCCTAACCCTTACACTTAACCTAACCGTAACCTTAACTCTAACCCTAAACCTAACCCTCACCCTTAACCTAACCCTAACCTTAACCCTTACCCTTACCCTAACACTAAACCTAACCCTAAACCTAACCCTAACCCTA
This sequence comes from Megascapheus bottae, assembly GCA_024803745.1. Taxonomy (NCBI): domain Eukaryota; kingdom Metazoa; phylum Chordata; class Mammalia; order Rodentia; family Geomyidae; genus Megascapheus; species Megascapheus bottae. The sequence continues at coordinate 390,767 of JANJXV010000664.1, forward strand.
ACCCTTACCCTAAACCTAACCTAACACTAACCATAACCCTAAACCTTATACTTACCCTTATCCAAAACCTAACCCTAACCCTAACCCTAACCCTAACCCTACCCTAACCCATACCCTAAACCTAACCCTAAAACATACCCTTACCCTAACCCTAACTGTTACCCTAACCTTATCCTAATCCTAAACTTAACCCAAACACTAAACCTAACCCTAATCCTTACCCTTACCCTAACCCTAACCCTAATCTAACCCTAAACCTAACCCTAACCCTACCCTAACCCTTACCCTAAGCTAACCTTAACTCCAACACTAAACCTAACCCTAACCCTAAACCTAACACTTACCCTTACCCTAACCCCAACAGTAAACCTAACAATAATCCTAACCCTAACCCTTACCCGAACCCTAACCCTAATCCTAACCCTAACCCTTACCCTTACCCTAACCTAACCCTAACCCTAAACCTAAACGTAACCCTAAACTTAACCCTAACCCTTACCCTTACCCTAACCCTAACCCTAAACCTAATCCTAACCCTACTCCTTACCCTTACTCTAAACTAACCGTAACCCTAACCCTTACCCTGACCCTAACCCTAACGCTAACCCTAACCCTTACCCTAACCCTAACCCTAACCCTTACCGTAACCCTAACTCTAATCATAATATTAACCCTTACCCTTACCCTAACCCTAACCCTAACCCTAACACTATCCTTAACACTAACACTTACCCTTACCCTAACCCTAACACTAAACTAAACCCTAACCCTAACCCTTACACTTACCCTAACCCTAACCCGAACCCTAACCCTTACCTGAACCCTAAACCTAACCCTAACACTTACCCTAACCCTAACCCTAACCCTAATCCTAACCCTTACCCTAACCCTAAACCTAACCCTAACCCTAACACTTACCCTAAACTTAACCCTAACCCTCACCCTAACCCTTACACTTAACGTAACCTTAACCTTAACTCTAACCCTAAACTAATCCTAACCCTTAACCTAACCCTAACCCTAACCCTTACCCTTACCCTAACCCTAAACCTAACCCTAACCCTAACCATTACCCTAACCCTAACCTAACACTAACCATAACCCTAAACCTTTATCCTTACCCTTATCCTAAACCTAACTCTAACCCTTTCCTAAACCTAATCCTAACCCTATCCCTAACCCTTAACCTTAACCTACCCCTAACCCAAACCCTAACCATAACCCTAAAACATACCCTACCATAACCCTAACCGTAACCCTAACCCTTATCCTAATCCTAAACTTAACCCAAACACTAAACCTAACCCTAAATCTTACCCTTACCCTAACCCTAAACCTAAATCTAACCCTAACCCTAACCCTAACCCTAACAATTATCCTTAACCTAACCCTAACCCAAACCCTAACCTTAACCCTAAAACATACCCTTACTCTAACCCTAACCTTAATCCTAACCCTTACCAGTAATCCTAAACTTAACCTAAACACTAAACCTAACCCTAACCCTAACCTTACCCTAACCCTAAACCTAACTCTAACCCTAACAGTAACACTTACCCTTACCCTAACCCTAACCCTAACCCTAATCCTTACCTAACCCTAACCCTAACCCTAACCCTAACACTTACCCTTACTCTAACCATAACCCTAAGCCTAACACTTAACCTAACCCTAACCCTAACCCTAACCCTAACTCTTAATCTTACCCTAACCCTAAACCTTATCCTAACCCTAACCCTAACCCCTAACCCTAACCGTAACCCTAACTGTAACCCTAACCCTTACCCTTATCCTTACTTAACCCTAACCCTAACACTTACGCTTACAATAACCCTAACCCTAACCCTTAACCTAACTCTAGCCTTAACCCTAACCCTATCCCTACCCTAAACCTAAACCTAAATCTAACCCTAACATTAACCCTAACCCTAACTTACACACTAACCGTAACCCCTCACCCTTACCCTACCCATAACCCTAACCCTAACCCTAACCTTAACCCTAACCCTAACCCTACCCCTTACCCCTACCCTAACCCTAACCCTAACCCTAACCCTTGTCCTAACCCTAACCCTAACCCTAACAATTACCCTTACCCTAACCCCTTACCTAACCCTATCCCTAACCCTAACCCTTACCCTAAACCTAACCCTAACCCTAACTCTTACCATTACCCTAACCCTAACCCTAAACCTAAACCTAACCCTAACCCTAACACTTACCCTAACCCTAACCTTAACCCCAACACTAAACCTAAACCTAACCCTAACCCTAACCATTACACTTACCCTAAACCTAACTCTAAACCTAAACCTAACCCTAACCCTAACACTTACCGTAACCCTAACCCTAATCCTAACCCTTACCCTAACACCTAACCCTAAACCTAACCCTAACCCTAACGCTTATCCTTACCCAAACCCTAACCCTAACCCTAACACTTACCCTAACCTTGACCCTAACCCTTCGCTAATCCTAACCCTAACACTTACCCAATCCTAACCCTAACCCTAACCCTTACCCTAACCCTAACTCTAACACTAAACCTAACCCTAACCCTAACCCTGACCCTAACCCTAACAATAACCCTCACCCTAAACCTTACCCTTAACCTCACCCTAACCCTAACTCTAACCCTAACCCTGAACCTAACCCTTACCCTAACCAAACCCTAACCCTTACCCTTACCCTAACCCTAAACCTAACCCTAAACCTAACCCTAACCCTAACCCTTACCCTAACCCTAACTTTAACCCTAACCCTAAACCTTACCCTTACCAATACCCTAAACTTAACCCTCACCCTTACCCTAAACCTATTCCTAACCCTAACCCTAATCCTTAACCTAACCCTATCCCTAACCCTAACCCTAAACCTTACCCTTACCCTAAACCTAACCCTAAGCCTTAATCTAAACCTAACCTTAAACCTAACCCTTATCCTTACCTTAATCCTACCCCTAACCCTAACCCTTACACTTACCCTAACGCTAACCCTAACCCTAACCCTAACGCTAACCCTAACACATACCCGTACCCTAACCCTAACCCTAAGCTAACCCTTAACATAACCCTAAACTTAACCTTAACCCTTACCCTAACCCTTACCCTAAGCCTAACCTTAACTCCAACACTAACCCTAACCCTAACCCTAACACTTACCCTAACCCTAACCCTAACCCTAATCCTAACCCTTACCCTAAACCTAAACCTACCCCTAACCCTAACACTTACCCTAACCCTAAACCTAATCCTCACCCTAAACCTTACACTTAACCTAACCCTAACCCTAACTCTAACCCTAACCCTAACATTAACACTAAACCTAACCCTTAACCTAACCCTAACCCTAACCCTTACCCTTACCCTAACCCTAAACCTAACCCTAACCCTAACCCTAACCCTAACCCTAACCCTTACCCTTACCCTAAACTAACACTAACCATAACCCTAAACCTTCCCCTTTCCCTTCCCCTAAACCTAACCCTAACCCTTACCTAAACCTAACCGTAACCCTATCCCTAACCCTTATCCTTAACCTAACCCTAACCCAAACCCTAACCCTAACCCTAAAACATACCCTAACCCTAACCCTTATCTTAATCCTAACCTTAACCCAAACACTAAACCTAAACCTAACCCTAAACCTTACCCTTACCCTAACCCTAACCCTAAATCTAACCCTAACCTTAACCCTAACCATATCCATAACACCCTTAACCTAATCGTAACCCTAACCCTAACCCTTACCCAACCATAACCCTAACCCAAACCCTAACCGTTACCCTAACCCTAACCCTAACAATAACCCTAACCCTTACCCTAACCCTAACCCTAACCCAAACCCCTAATCGTAACCCTTACCCTGACCCTAACACTAACAATAACCCTCACCCTAATCCTTACCCTTAACCTAACCCTAACCCTAACTCTAACCGTAACCCTAACCCTAACTTTTACCCTAAACCTAACCCTAACCCTTACCCTTACCCTAACCCTAAAACTTACCCTAACCCTAACCCTAACCCTTACCCTACCCCTACCCCTAACACTAACCCAAACCCTAAACCTTACCCTTACCATTACCCTAAACCTAACCCTAACCCTTACCCTAAACCTATTCCTAACCCTATCCCTTATCCTTAACCTAACCCTATCCCTAACCCTAACCCTAAACATTACCCTTACCCGAAACCTAACCCTAACCCTAAACCTAAACCTAACCCTAACCCTAACCCCTATCCTTACCTTAACCCTAACCCTAACCCTTACCCTTACCCTAACGCTAACCCTAACCCTAACCCTAACACATACCCTTACCCTAAACCTAACCCTAACCCTAAACCTAACCCTAACCCTAACCCTTACCCTAACCCTAACCTTAAAACCAACACTAAACCTAACCCTAACCCTAACCCTAACACTTACCCTTACCCTAACCCTAACCCTAAACCTAACCATAACCCTAACCCTAACCCTTACCCTAACCATAAACCTAACCCTCACCCTAACCGTAACCCTAATCCTTATCCTAATCCTAAACTTAGCCCAAACACTAAACCTAACCCTAAACCTTACCCTTACCCTAACCCTAACCTTAAATCTAACCCTAACCCTAACCCTAACCATAACAACTATCCTTAACCTAACCCTAACCCAAACCCTAATCCTAACCCTAAAACATACCCTTACTCTAACCCTAACCGTAATCCTAACCCTTACCCTAATCCTAACCTTAACCTAAACACTAAACCTAACCCTAACCCTAAACCTTACCCTAACCCTAACCCTAAAACTAACACTAACCCTAACACTTACCCTTAACCTAACCGTAACCCTAACCCTAACCCTTAACCAACCCTAACCCTAAACCTAACCCTAACCCTTACCCTTACCTTAACCCTAACACTAAACCTAACCCTTACCCTAACCCTAACCCTAACCCAAACCCCTAACCGTAACCTTTACCCTGACCCTAACCCTAACAATAATCCTCACCTAAACCTTACCCTTAACCTAACCCTAACCCTAACTCTAACCCTAACCCTAAACCTACCCTTACCCTAACCCTAACCCTAACCTTTACCCTTACCCTAACCCTAAACCTAATCCTAAACCTAACCCTAACCCTAACCCTAACCCTAACCTTAACCCAAACACTAAACCTAACCCTAATCCTAAACCTTACCCTTACCGTAACCCTAACCCTAAATCTAACGCTAACCCTAACACTAACCCTATCCCTTAACCTAACCCTAACCCTAATCCTAACCCTAACCCTAACACTTACCCTGAACCTAACCGTAACCCTAACCCTAACACTTACCCAACCATAACCCTAACCCAAACCCTAACCGTTACCCTAACCCTAACCCTAAGAATAACCCTAACCCTTACCCTAACCCTAACCCTAACACAAACACCTAATCATAAACCTTACCTTGACCCTAACCCTAACAATATCTCTCACCCTAATCCTTACCCTTAACCTAACCCTAACCCTAACTCTAACCCTAACCCTAACCCTAACCCTCACCTTTACCCTAAACCTAACCCTAACCCTTAACCTTACCCTAACCCTAAACCTTACCCTAACCCTAACCCTAACCCTTACCCTACCCATAACCCTAACCCTAACCCAAACCCCAAACCTTACCCTTACCATTACCCTAAACCTAACCCTAAACCTTACGCTAAACCTATTCCTAACCCTATCCCTTATCCTTAACCTAAACCTAACCGTAACCCTAACCCTTATCCTTAACTTAACCCTAACCCTAACCCTTACCTTTACCCTAACACTAACTCTAACCCTAAACCTAACCCTAACCCTAACCCTAACCCTTACCCTAACCCTAAGCTTAAATCCAACACTAAACCTAACCCTAACCCTAACCCTAACACTTACCCTTACCCTAACCCTAAACCTAAACCTAACCATAACCCTAACCCTAACCCTTACCCGAACCCTAAACCTAACCCTAACCCTAACCGTAACCCTAACCCTTATCCTAATCCTAAACTTAACCCAAACACTAAACCTAACCCTAAACTTTACCCTTACCCTAACCCTAACCCTAAATCTAACCCTAACCCTAACCCTAACCCTAACAATTATCCTTAACCTAACCCTAACCCAAACCCTAACCCTAACCCTAAAACATACCCTTACTCTAACCCTAGCCGTAATCCTAACCCTTACCCTAATCCTAACCTTAACCTAAACACTAAACCTAACCCTAACCCTAAACCTTACCCTAACCCTAACCCTAACTCTAACACTAACCCTAACACTTACCCTTAACCTAACCGTAATCCTAACCCTAACCCTTACCCAACCCTAACCCTAACCCTTACCCTAACATTAACCCTAACACTAAACCTAACCCTTACCCTAACCCTAACCCTAACCCAAACGCCTAACTGTAACCTTTACCCTGACGCTAACCCTAACAATAACCCTCACCCTTAACCTTACCCTTAACCTAACCCTAACCCTAACTCTAACCCTAACCCTAAACCTAACCCTTACCCTAACCCTAACCCTAACCTTTACCCTTACCCTAACCCTAAACCTAATCCTAAACCTAACCCTAACCCTAACCCTAACCCTTACCCCAACCCTAACCCTAACCCTAAACCTTACCCTTACCATTACCCTAAACCTAACCCTAACCCTTACCCTAAACCTATTCCTAACCCTAACCCTAACCCTTATCCTTAACCTAACCCTATCCCTAACCCTAACCCTAAACCTTACCCTTACCCTAAACCTAACCCTAACCCTTAATATAAACCTAACCCTAAACCTAACCCTTATCCTTACCTTAACTCTAACCCTAACCCTATCCATTACCCTTACCGTTACCCTAACGCTAACCCTAATGCTTACCCTAACCCTAACACATACCCTTACCCTAACCGTAACCCTAACCCTAACCTAACCCTTAACCTAACCCTAAACCTAACCCTAACCCTTACCCTAACCCTTACCCTAAGCCTAACCTTAACTCCAACACTAAACCTAACCCTAACCCTAAACGTAACACTTACCCTTACCCTAACCCCAACAGTAAACCTAACAATAATCCTAACCCTAACCCTTACCTGAACACTAACCCTAATCCTAACCCTAACCCTTACCCTTACCCTAAACCTAACCCTAACCCTAAACCTAACCGCAACCCTAAACTTAACCCTAACCCTTACCCTTACCCTAACCCTAACCCTAAACCTAATCCTAACCCTAACCCTTACCCTTAACCTAAACCTAACCCTAACCCTAACCCTTACCCTGACCCTAACCCAAACGCTAACCCTAAACCTTACCCTTACCCTAACCCTAACCCTAACCCTAACACTAACCTTAACCCTAACCCTTACCCTTACCCTAACCCTAACCCTAACCCTCACCCTAACCCTTACACTTAACCTAACCGTAACCTTAACTCTAACCCTAAACCTAACCCTAACCCTTAACCTAACCCTAACCCTAACCCTTACCCTTACCCTAACCCTAAACCTAACCCTAAACCTAACCCTAACCCTAACCCTTACCCTAACCTAACACTAACCATAACCCTAAACCTTATCCTTACCCTTATGCTAAACCTAACCCTAACCTTACCCTAAACCTAATCCTAACCCTATCCCTAACCCTTAACCTTAACCTACCCCTAACCCAAACCCTAACCGTAACCCTAAAACATACCCTTACCCTATCCCTAACCGTAACCCTAACCCTTATCCTAATCCTAAACTTAACCCAAACACTAAACCTAACCCTAAACCTTACCCTTACCCTAACCCTAACCCTAAATCTAACCCAAACCCTAACCCTAACCCTAACAATTATCCTTAACCTAACCCAAACCCAAACCCTAACCCTAACCCTAAAACATACCCTTACTCTAACCCTAACCGTAATCCAAACCCTTACCCTAATCCTAACCTTAACCTAAACACTAAACCTAACCCTAACCCTAAACCTTACCCTAACCCTAACCCTAACTCTAACCCTAACCCTAACACTTACCCTTAACCTAACCGTAACCCTAACCCTAACCCTTACCCAACCCTAACCTTAACCCTAACCCTAACCCTTACCCTAACCTTAACCCTAACACTAACCCTAACCCTTACCCTAACCCTAACCCTAAACCTAATCCTAACCCTAACCATTACCCTTACTCTAAACCTAACCCTAACCCTAACCCTTACCCTGACCCTAACCCTAACGCTAACCCTAACCCTTACCCTTACCCTAACCCTAACCCTTACCCTAAACCTAACTCTAATCATAACATTAAACCTTACCCTTACCCTAACCCTACCCCTACCCCTAACACTAACCTTAACCCTAACCCTTACCCTTACCCTAACCCTAAGCCCAAACCCTAAACCTAACCCTAAAACATACCCTTACCCTAACCCTAACCGTAACCCTAACCCTTATCCTAATCCTAAACTTAACCCAAACACTAAACCTAACCCTAATCCTAACACTTACCCTAACCCTAAACCCAACCCTAACCCTAACACTTACCCTAACCCTAACCCTAACCCTCACCCTAACCCTTACACTTAACCTAACCGTAACCTTAACTCTAACCCTAAACCTAACCCTCACCCTTAACCTAACCCTAACCTTAACCCTTACCCTTACCCTAACACTAAACCTAACCCTAAACCTAACCCTAACCCTAACCCTTACCCTAAACCTAACCTAACACTAACCATAACCCTAAACCTTATACTTACCCTTATCCAAAACCTAACCCTAACCCTAACCCTAACCCTAACCCTACCCCTAACCCATACCCTAAACCTAACCCTAAAACATACCCTTACCCTAACCCTAACTGTTACCCTAACCCTTATCCTAATCCTAAACTTAACCCAAACACTAAACCTAACCCTAATCCTTACCCTTACCCTAACCCTAACCCTAAATCTAACCCTAAACCTAACCCTAACCCTTACCCTAACCCTTACCCTAAGCCTAACCTTAACTCCAACACTAAACCTAACCCTAACCCTAAACCTAACACTTACCCTTACCCTAACCCCAACAGTAAACCTAACAATAATCCTAACCCTAACCCTTACCCGAACCCTAACCCTAATCCTAACCCTAACCCTTACCCTTACCCTAAACCTAACCCTAACCCTAAACCTAAACGTAACCCTAAACTTAACCCTAACCCTTACCCTTACCCTAACCCTAACCCTAAACCTAATCCTAACCCTACTCCTTACCCTTACTCTAAACCTAACCGTAACCCTAACCCTTACCCTGACCCTAACCCTAACGCTAACCCTAACCCTTACCCTAACCCTAACCCTAACCCTTACCGTAACCCTAACTCTAATCATAATATTAACCCTTACCCTTACCCTAACCCTAACCCTAACCCTAACACTATCCTTAACACTAACACTTACCCTTACCCTAACCCTAACACTAAACTAAACCTAACCCTAACCCTTACACTTACCCTAACCCTAACCCTAACCCTAACCCTTACCTGAACCCTAAACCTAACCCTAACACTTACCCTAACCCTAACCCTAACCCTAATCCTAACCCTTACCCTAACCCTAAACCTAACCCTAACCCTAACACTTACCCTAAACTTAACCCTAACCCTCACCCTAACCCTTACACTTAACGTAACCTTAACCTTAACTCTAACCCTAAACCTAATCCTAACCCTTAACCTAACCCTAACCCTAACCCTTACCCTTACCCTAACCCTAAACCTAACCCTAACCCTAACCATTACCCTAACCCTAACCTAACACTAACCATAACCCTAAACCTTATCCTTACCCTTATCCTAAACCTAACTCTAACCCTTTCCTAAACCTAATCCTAACCCTATCCCTAACCCTTAACCTTAACCTACCCCTAACCCAAACCCTAACCATAACCCTAAAACATACCCTACCATAACCCTAACCGTAACCCTAACCCTTATCCTAATCCTAAACTTAACCCAAACACTAAACCTAACCCTAAATCTTACCCTTACCCTAACCCTAAACCTAAATCTAACCCTAACCCTAACCCTAACCCTAACAATTATCCTTAACCTAACCCTAACCCAAACCCTAACCTTAACCCTAAAACATACCCTTACTCTAACCCTAACCTTAATCCTAACCCTTACAGTAATCCTAAACTTAACCTAAACACTAAACCTAACCCTAACCCTAAACCTTACCCTAACCCTAAACCTAACTCTAACCCTAACAGTAACACTTACCCTTACCCTAACCCTAACCCTAACCCTAATCCTTACCCTAACCCTAACCCTAACCCTAACCCTAACACTTACCCTTACTCTAACCATAACCCTAAGCCTAACACTTAACCTAACCCTAACCCTAACCCTAACCCTAACTCTTAATCTTACCCTAACCCTAACCCTTATCCTAACCCTAAACCTAACCCCTAACCCTAACCGTAACCCTAACCGTAACCCTAACCCTTACCCTTATCCTTACCTTAACCCTAACCCTAACACTTACGCTTACAATAACCCTAACCCTAACCCTTAACCTAACTCTAGCCTTAACCCTAACCCTATCCCTTACCCTAAACCTAAACCTAAATCTAACCCTAACATTAACCCTAACCCTAACTTACACACTAACCGTAACCCTCACCCTTACCCTACCCATAACCCTAACCCTAACCCTAACCTTAACCCTAACCCTAACCCTACCCCTTACCCCTACCCTAACCCTAACCCTAACCCTAACCCTTGTCCTAACCCTAACCCTAACCCTAACAATTACCCTTACCCTAACCCCTTACCTAACCCTATCCCTAACCCTAACCCTTACCCTAAACCTAACCCTAACCCTAACTCTTACCATTACCCTAACCCTAACCCTAAACCTAAACCTAACCCTAACCCTAACACTTACCCTAACCCTAACCTTAACCCCAACACTAAACCTAAACCTAACCCTAACCCTAACCATTACACTTACCCTAACCCTAACCCTAAACCTAAACCTAACCCTAACCCTAACACTTACCGTAACCCTAACCCTAATCCTAACCCTTACCCTAACACCTAACCCTAAACCTAACCCTAACCCTAACGCTTATCCTTACCCAAACCCTAACCCTAAACCTAACACTTACCCTAACCTTGACCCTAACCCTTCGCTAATCCTAACCCTAACACTTACCCAACCCTAACCCTAACCCCAACCCTTACCCTAACCCTAACACCTAACCCTAACTCTAACCCTAACCCTAACGCTTATCCTTACCCAAACCCTAACCCTAACCCTAACACTTACCCTAACCTTGACCCTAACCCTTCGCTAATCCTAACCCTAACACTTACCCAATCCTAACCCTAACCCTAACCCTTACCCTAACCCTAACTCTAACACTAAACCTAACCCTAACCCTAACCCTGACCCTAACCCTAACAATAACCCTCACCCTAAACCTTACCCTTAACCTCACCCTAACCCTAACTCTAACCCTAACCCTGAACCTAACCCTTACCCTAACCAAACCCTAACCCTTACCCTTACCCTAACCCTAAACCTAACCCTAAACCTAACCCTAACCCTAACCCTTACCCTAAACCTATTCCTAACCCTAACCCTAAACCTTAACCTAACGCTATCCCTAAACCTAACCGTAAACCTTAACCTTACCCTAAACCTAACCCTAACCCTTAATCTAAACCTAACCCGAAACCTAACCCTTATCCTTACCTTAACCCTAACTCTAACCCTAACCTTTACCCTTACCCTAACGCTAACCCTAACCCTAACCCTAACGCTAACCCTAACACATACCCATACCCTAACCCTAACCCTAACCTAACCCTTAACCTAACCCTAAACCTAACCTTAACTCTTACCCTAACCCTTACCCTAAGCCTAACCTTAACTCCAACACTAAACCTAACCCTAACCCTAACCCTAACAATTATCCTTACCCTAACCCTAACCCTAAACCTAACTATAAACATAACCCTAACCCTTACCGTTACCCTAACCCTAACCCTAAACTTAACCCTAACCCTAACCCTTACCCATACCCTAACCCTAACCCTAACCCTTACCCTAACCCTAAACCTAACCCTAATCCTAACACTTACCCTAACCCTAACCCTAACCCTAATTCTAACCCTTACCCTAAACCTAAACCTAACCCTAACCCTAACACTTACCCTAAACCTAACCCTAACCCTCACCCTAAACATTACACTTAACCTAACCATAACCCTAACTCTAACCCTAACCCTAACATTAACTCTAACCCTAACCCTTAACCTAACCCTAACCCTAACCCTTATCCTTACCCTAACCCTAACCCTACACTTAACCCTAACCCTAACCCTTACCCTTACCCATACCCTAACCCTAACCCTAACCCTTACCCTAACCCTAAACCTAACCCTAACCCTAACACTTATCCTAACCCTAACCCTAACCCTAATCCTAACCCTTACCCTAAACCTAAACCTAACCCTAACCCTAACACTTACCCTAACCCTAACCCTAACCCTCACCCTAAACATTACACTTAACCTAACCATAACCCTAACTCTAACCCTAACCCTAACATTAACACTAACCCTAAACCTTAACCTAACCCTAACCCTAACCCTTACCCTTACCCTAACCCTAAACCTAACCTTAAACCTAACCCTAACCCTAACCCTTACCCTTACCCTAAACTAACACTAACCATAACCCTAAACCTTCTCGTTCCCCTTCCCCTAAACCTAACCCTAACCCTTACCTAAACCTAATCCTAACCCTATCCGTAACCCTTATCCTTAACCTAACCCTAACCCAAACCCTAACCCTAACCCTAAAACATACCCTTACCCTAACCCTAACCGTAACCCTAACCCTTATCCTAATCCTAACCTTAACCCAAACACTAAACCTAACCCTAACCCTAAATCTTACCCTTACCCTAACCCTAACCCTAAATCTAAACCTAACCCTAACCCTAACCCTAACCCTTAACCTAACCCTAACCCTAATCCTAACCCTAACCCTAACACTTACCCTTAAGCTAACCGTTACCCTAACCCTAACCCTAACAATAACCCTAACCCTTACCCTAACCCTAACCGTAACCCAAACCCCTAATCGTAACCCTTACCCTGACCCTAACACTAACAATAACCTTCACCCTAATCCTTACCCTTAACCTAACCCTAACCCTAACTCTAACCCTAACCCTAACCCTAACCTTTACCCTAAACCTAACCCTTACCCTTACCCTTACCCTAACCCTAAACCTTACCCTAACGCTAACCCTAACCCTTACCCTACACCTAACCCTAACCCTAACCCAAACCCCAAACCTTACCCTTACCATTACCCTAAACCTAACCCTAAACCTTACCCTAAACCTATTCCTAACCCTATCCCTTACCCTTAACCTAAACCTAACCCTAACCCTAACCCTTATCCTTACCTTAACACTAACCCTAAAACTTACCCTTACCCTAACGCTAACTCTAACCCTAAACCTAACCCTAACCCTAACCTAACCCTTAACCTAACCCTAAACCTAACCCTAACCCTAACCCTTACCCTAACACTAACCTTAAATCCAACACTAAACCTAACCCTAACCCTAACCCTAACACTTACCCTTACCCTAACCCTAACCCTAAACCTAACCATAACCCTAACCCTATCCTTACCCGAACCTTAAACCTAACCCTAACCCTAACCGTAACCCTAACCCTTATCCTAATCCTAAACTTAACCCAAACACTAAACCTAACCCTAAACTTTACCCTTACCCTAACCCTAACCCTAAATCTAACCCTAACCCTAACCCTAACCCTAACAATTATCCTTAACCTAACCCTAACCCAAACCCTAACCCTAACCCTAAAACATACCCTTACTCTAACCCTAACCGTAATCCTAACCCTTACCCTAATCCTAACCTTAACCTAAACACTAAACCTAACCATAACCCTAAACCGTACCCTAACCCTAACCCTAACTCTAACACTAACCCTAACACTTACCCTTAACCTAACCGTAACCCTAACCCTAACCCTTACCCAACCGTAACCCTAACCCTAACCCTAACCCTTACCCTAAACTTAACCCTAACACTAAACCTAACCCTTACCCTAACCCTAACCCTAACCCAAACCGCTAACCGTAACCTTTACCCTGACCCTAACCCTAACAATAAACCTCACCATAACCTTACCCTTAACCTAACCCCACCCCTAAATCTAACCCTAACCCTAAACCTAAACCTTACCCTAACCATAACCCTAACTTTTACCCTTACCCTAACCCTAAACCTAATCCTAAACCTAACCCTAACCCTAACCCTAACCCTTACCCCAACCCTAACCGTAACCCTAACCCTAACCCTAACCCATACACTTTCCCTAAAACTACCGTAACCATAAACCTAACCCTTACCCTTACCAAACCCTAACCCTAGACCTAACCCTAACCCTAACCCTAATCCTAACCCTAACCTTAACCCTAACCCTAACCCTAACCCTTACCCTTACCCAAACCCTAACCCTATCCCTAACCCTAACACGTACGCTTACAATAACCCTAACCCTAACCCTTAACCTAACTCTAGCCTTAACCCTAACCCTATCCCTTACCCTAAACCTAAACCTAAATCTAACCCTAACATTAACCCTAACCCTAACCTATACACTAACCCTAACCCTCACCCTAACCCTACCCCTAACCCTACCCCTAACCCTACCCCTAACCCTAACCTTAACCCTAACCCTAACACTAACCCTTACTCCTACCCTAACCCTAACCCTAACGCTTGTCCTAACCCTAACCCTAACCCTAACAATTACCCTTACCCTAACCCCTAACCTAACCATAACCCTAACCCTAACCCTTACCCTAAACCTGACCCTAACCCTAACTCTTACTATTACCCTAACCCTAACCCTAACCCTAAACCTAACCATAACCCTAACCCTAACACTTACCATAACCCTAACCTTAACCCCAACACTAAACCTAAACCGAACCCTAACCCTAACCCTTACACTTACCCTAACCCTAACCCTAAACCTAACCCTAACCCTAATCCTAACACTTACCCTAACCCTAATCCTAACCCTTACTCTAACACCTAACCCTAACCCTAACCCTAACCCTAACGCTTACCCTTACCCAAACCCTAACCCTAACCCTAACACTTACCCTAACCTTGACCCTAACCCTTCCCTAATCCTAACCCTAACCCTTACCCTACCCTAACCCTAACCCTAACACTAAACCTTACCCTAACCCTAACCCTAACACTAAACCTAACCCTTACCCTAACCCTAACCCTAACCCAAACCCCTAAACGTAACCTTTACCCTGACCCTAACCCTAACAATAAACCTCACCCTGAACCTTACCCTTAACCTCAACCTAACCCTAACTCTAACCCTAACCCTGAACCTAACCCTTACCCTAACCAAACCCTAACCCTTACCCTTACCCTAACCCTAAACCTAACCCTAAACCTAACCCTAACCCTAACCCTTACCCTAACCCTAACTTTAACCCTAACCCTAAACCTTACCCTTACCATTACCCTAAACCTAACCCTAACCCTTACCCTAAACCTATTCCTAACCCTCACCCTAATCCTTAACCTAACCCTATCCCTAACCCTAACCGTAAACCTTAACCTTACCCTAAACCTAACCCTAACCCTTAATCTAAACCTAACCCTAAACCTAACCCTTATCCTTACCTTAACCGTAACCCTAACTCTAACCCTTACCCTTACCCTAACGCTAACGCTAACCCTAACCCTAACGCTAACCCTAACACATACCCGTAACCTAACCCTAACCCTAACCTAAACCTTAACCTAACCCTAAACCTAACCTTAACCCTTACACTAACCCTTACCCTAAGCCTAACCTTAACTCCAACACTAAACCTAACCCTAACCCTAACCCTAACAATTACCCTTACCCTAACCCTAACCCTAAACCTAACTATAAACCTAACCCTAACCCTTACTGTTACCCTAACCCTAACCCTAAACTTAACCCTAACCACAACCCCAAACCTTACCCTTACCCTAACCCTAACCCTAACCCTTACCCTAAACCTAAACCTAACCCTAACCCTAACACTTACCCTAACCCTAACCCTAACCCTAATCCTAACACTTACCCTAACCCTAAACCTAACTCTAACCCTAACACTTACCCTAACCCTAACCCTAACCCTCACCCTAACCCTTACACTTAACCTAACCCTAACGCTAACACTAACCCTAACCCTAACATTAACACTAACCCTAACCCTTAACCTAACGCTAACCCTAACCCTTACCCTTACCCTAACCCTAAACCTAACCCTAAACCTAAACCTAACCCTAACCCTTACCCTTACCCTAAACTAACACTAACCATAACCCTAAACCTTCCCCTTCCCCTTCTCCTAAACCTAACCCTAACCCTTACCTAAACCTAATCCTAACCCTACCCCTACCCCTTACACTTAACCTAACCCTAACCCTAACCTAACACTAACCCTAACCCTAACACTTACCCTTACCCTAACCCTAACCCTAACCCTAACTGTAACCCTAACCCTTATCCTAATCCTAAACTTAACCCAAACACTAAACCTAACCCTAAACTTTACCCTTACCCTAACCGTAACCCTAAATCTAACGCTAACCCTAACCCTAACCCTAACCGTAACAATTATCCTTAACCTAACCCTAACCCAAACCCTAACCCTAACCCTAAAACATACCCTTACTCTAACCGTAACCGTAATCCTAACCCTTACCCTAATCCTAACCTTAACCTAAACACTAAACCTAACCCTAACCCTAAACCTTACCCTAACCCTAACCCTAACTCTAACACTAACCCTAACACTTACCCTTAACCTAACCGTAACCCTAACCCTAACCCTTACCCAACCCTAACCCTAAACCTAACCCTAACCCTTACCCTAACATTAACCCTAACACTAAACCTAACCCTTACCCTAACCCTAACCCTAACCCAAACCCCTAACCGTAACCTTTACCCTGACCCTAACCCTAACAATAACCCTCACCCTAAACCTTACCCTTACCCTAACCCTAACCCTAACTCTAACCCTAGCCCTAGCCCTAAACCTAAACCTTACCCTAACCCTAACCCTAACTTTTACCCTTACCCTAACCCTAAACCTAATCCTAACCCTAACCCTAACCCTAACCCTAACCCTTACCCCAACCCTAACCCTAACCCTAAACCTTACCCTTACCATTACCCTAAACCTAACCCTAACCCTTACCCTAAACCTATTCCTAACCCTAACCCTAACCCTTATCCTTAACCTAACCCTATCCCTAACCCTAACCCTAAACCTTACCCTTACCCTAAACCTAACCTTAACCCTTAATATAAACCTAACCCTAAACCTAACCCTTATCCTTACCTTAACTCTAAACCTAACCCTATCCATTACCCTTACCGTTACCCTAACGCTAACCCTAACGCTAACCCTAACCCTAACACATACCCTTACCCTAACCGTAACCCTAACCCTAACCTAACCCTTAACCTAACCCTAAACCTAACCCTAACCCTTACCCTAATCCTTACCCTAAGCCTAACCTTAACTCCAACACTAAACCTAACCCTAAGCCAAAACCTAACACTTACCCTTACCCTAACCCCAACAGTAAACCTAACAATAATCCTAACCCTAACCCTTACCCGAACCCTAACCCTGATCCTAACCCTAACCCTTACCCTTTCCCTAAACCTAACCCTAACACTAAACCTAACCGCAACCCTAAACTTAACCCTAACCCTTACCCTTACCCTAACCCTAACCCTAAACCTAATCCTAACCCTAACCCTTACCCTTACCCTAAACCTAACCCTAACCCTAACCCTTACCCTAACCCTAACCCAAAAGCTAACCCTAAACCTTACCCTTACCCTTACCCTAACCCTTACCCTAACCCTAACTCTAATCATAAAATTAACCCTTACCCTTACCCTAACCCTAACCCTAACCCTAACACTAACCTTAACCCTAACCCTTACCCTTACCCTAACCCTAACCCTAACCCTCAACCTAATCCTTACACTTAACCTAACCGTAAACTTAACTCTAACCCTAAACCTAACCCTAACCCTTAACCTAACCCTAACCCTAACCCTAACCCTTACCTTACCCTAACCCTAAACCTAACCCTAAACCTAACCCTAACCCTAACCCTTACCCTTACCCTAACCTAACACTAACCATAACCCTAAACCTTATCCTTACAATTATGCTAAACCTAACCCTAACCTTACCCTAAACCTAATCCTAACCCTATCCCTAACCCTTAACCTTAACCTACCCCTAACCCAAACCCTAACCCTAACCCTAAAACATACCCTTACCCTAACCCTAACCGTAACCCTAACCCTTATCCTAATCCTAAACTTAACACAAACACTAAACCTAACCCTAAACCTTACCCTTACCCTAACCCTAACCCTAAATCTAACCCAAACCCTAACCCTAACCCTAACAATTATCCTTAACCTAACCCAAACCCAAACCCTAACCCTAACCCTAAAACATACCCTTACTCTAACCCTAACCGTAATCCAAACCCTTACCCTAATCCTAACCTTAACCTTAACACTAAACCTAACCCTAACCCTAAACCTTACCCTAACCCTAACCCTAACTCTAACCCTAACCCTAACACTTACCATTAACATAACCGTAACCCTAACCCTAACCCTTACCCAACCCTAACCTTAACGCTAACCCTAACCCTTACCCTAACCTTAACCCTAACTCTAACCCTAACCCTAAACCTAACACTTACCCTAACCCTAACCCTAACACTTACCCTTACCCTAACCCTAAACCTAACCCTAAACCTAACCCTAACCCTAACCATTACCCTAACCCTAACCATAAACCTAAACCTAAACCTTACCCATACCATTACCCTAAACCTAACCCTAACCCTTACCCTAAACCTATTCCTAACCCTATCCCTTACCCTTAACCTAACCCTATCCCTAACCCTAACCCTAAACCTTACCCTTACCCTAAACCTAACCGTAACCCTTAACCTAACCCTTACCCTAACCCTAACCCTTATCCTTACCTTAACCCTAACCCTAACCCTTACCCTTACAATAAAGCTAACCCTAACCCTAACCGTAACACATACCCTTACCCTAAACCTAACCCTAACCCTAACCCTAACCCTAACCATTACCCTAACCCTAACCATAAACCTAAACCTAAACCTTACCCATACCATTACCCTAAACCTAACCCTAACCCTTACCCTAAACCTATTCCTAACCCTATCCCTTACCCTTAACCTAACCCTATCCCTAACCCTAACCCTAAACCTTACCCTTACCCTAAACCTAACCGTAACCCTTAACCTAAACCTAAACCTAACCCTAACCCTTATCCTTACCTTAACCCTAACCCTAACCCTTACCCTTACAATAAAGCTAACCCTAACCCTAACCGTAACACATACCCTTACCCTAAACCTAACCCTAACCCTAACCTAACCCTTAACCTAACCCTAACCCTAAACCTTACCATAACCCTAACCTTAACTCCAACACTAAACCTAACCCTAACCCCAAACCTAACACTTATCCTTACCCTATCCCTAACCCTAAACCTAACCATAACCCTAACCCTAACCCTTACCCAACCCTAACCCTAACCCTAACCCTAACACTTACCCTAACCTTAACCCTAACGCTAACCCTAACCCTTACCCTAACCCTAACCCTCACCCAAACAACTAACCGTAACATTTACCCTGACCCTAACCCTAACAATAACCCTCACCCTAAACCTTACCCTTAACCTAACCGTAACCCTAACTCTAACCCTAACCCTAAACCTAACCCTTACCCTAACCCTAACCCTAACCTTCACACTTACCCTAACCCTAAACCTAAGCCTAAACCTAACCCTAACCCTAACCCTATCCCTTACCCCAACCCTAACCCTAACCCTAACCCTAACCCTAAACCTTACCCTTACCATTACCCTAAACCTAACCCTAACCCTTACCCTAAACCTATTCCTAAACCTAACCCTAACCCTTATCCTTAACCTAACCCTATCCCTAACCCTAACCCTAAACCTTACCCTTACTCTAAACCTAACCCTAACCCTTAACCTAAACCTAACCCTAAACCTAACCCTTATCCTTACCTTAACCCTAACCCTAACTCTATCCCTTACCCTTACCGTTACCCTAACGCTAACCCTAACGCTAACCCTAACCCTAACCCTAACACATACCCTTACCCTGACCGTAACCGTAACCCTAAACCTAACCTAACCCTTAACCTTGCCCTAAACCTAACCCTATCCCTTACCCTAACCCTTACCCTAAGCCTAACCTTAACTCCAACACTAAACCTAAACCTAACCCTAACCCTAACACTTACCCTAACCCTAACCCTAACCCTCACCCTAAACATTACACTTAACCTAACCATAACCCTAACTCTAACCCTAACCCTAACATTAACACTAACCCTAACCCTTAACCTAAACCTAACCCTAACCCTTACCCTTACCCTAAACCTAAACCTAACCCTAAACCTAACCCTAACCCTAACCCTTACCCTTACCCTAAACTAACACTAACCATAACCCTAAACCTTCCCCTTCCCCTTCCCCTAAACCTAACCCTAACCCTTACCTAAACCTAATCCTAACCCTATCCCTAACCCTTATCCTTAACCTAACCCTAACCCAAACCCTAACCCTAACCCTAAAACATACCCTTACCCTAACCCTAACCGTAACCCTAACCCTTATCCTAATCCTAACCTTAACCCAAAAACTAAACCTAACCCTAACCCTAAACCTTACCCTTACCCTAACCCTAACCCTAAATCTAACCCTAACCCTAAACCTAACCCTAACCCTTAACCTAACCCTAACCCTAATCCTAACCCTAACCCTAACACTTACCCTTAAGCTAACCGTTACCCTAACCCTAACCCTAACAATAACCCTAACCCTTACCCTAACCCTAACCCTAACCCAAACCCCTAATCTTAACCCTTACCCTGACCCTAACACTAACAATAACCCTCACCCTAATCCTTACCCTTAACCTAACCCTAACCCTATCTCTAACCCTAACCCTAACCCTAACCTTTACCCTAAACCTAACCCTAACCCTTACCCTTACCCTAACCCTAAACCTTACCCTAACCCTAACCCTAACCCTTACCCTATCCCTAACCCTGACCCTAACCCAAACCCTAAACCTTACCCTTACCATTACACTAAACCTAACCCTAACCCTTACCCTAAACCTAATTCTAACCCTATCCCTAACCCTTAACCTTAACCTACCCCTAACCCAAACCCTAACCCTAACCCTAAAACATACCCTTACCCTAACCCTAACTGTAACCCTAACCCTTATCCTAATCCTCAACTTAACACAAACACTAAACCTAACCCTAAACCTTACCCTTACCCTAACCCTAACCCTAAATCTAACCCAAACCCTAACCCTAACCCTAACAATTATCCTTAACCTAACCCAAACCCAAACCCTAACCCTAACCCTAAAACATACCCTTGCTCTATCCCTAACCGTAATCCAAACCCTTACCCTAATCCTAACCTTAACCTAAACACTAAACCTAACCCTAACCCTAAACCTAACCCTAACCCTAACCCTAACTCTAACCCTAACCCTAACACTTACCCTTAACCTAACCGTAACCCTAACCCTAACCCTTACCCAACCCTAACCCTAACCCTAACCCTAACCCTTACCCTAACCTTAACCCTAACACTAACCCTCACCCGTACCCTAACCCTAACCCTAACCCAAACCCCTAACCGTAACCTTTACCCTGACCTAACCCTAACAATAACCCTCACCCTAAACCTTACCCTTAACCTAACCCTAACCCTAACTCTAACCCTAACCCTAAACCTAACCCTTACCCTAACCCTAACCCTAACACTTACCCTTACCCTAACCCTAAACCTAACCTTAACCCTAACCATTACCCTAACCCTAACCCTAAACCTAACCCTAAACCTTACCCTTACCATTACCCTAAACCTAACCCTAACCCTTACCCTAAACCTATTCCTAACCCTAACCCTAACCCTTATCCTTAACCTAATCCTATCCCTAACCCTAACCATAAACCTTATCCTTACCCTAAACCTAACACTAACCCTTAACCTAAAGCTAACCCTAAACCTAACCCTTATCCTTACCTTAACCCTAACCCTAACCCTTACCCTTACCATAACGCTAACCCTAACCCTAACCCTAACACATACCCTTACCCTAAACCTAAACCTAACCCTAACCTAACCCTTAACCTAACCCTAAAACGAACCCTAACCCTAACCCTTACCTTAACCCTAACCTTAACTCCAACACTAAACCTAACCCTAACCCTAGCCCTAACACTTACCCTTACCCTAACTCTAACCCTAAACCTAACCATAACCCTAACCCTAACCCTTACCCTAACCGTAAACCTAACCCTAACCCTAACCGTAACCCTAACCCTTATCCTAATCCTAAACTTAACCCAAACACTAAACCTAACCCTAAACCTTACCCTTACCCTAACCCTAACCCTAAATCTAACCCTAACCCTAACCCTAACCCTAACAATTATCCTTAACCTAACCCTAACCCAAACCCTAACCCTAACCCTAAAGCATACCCTTACTCTAACCCTAATCGTAATCCTAACCCTTACCATAATCCTAACCTTAACCTAAACACTAAACCTAACCCTAACCCTAAACTTTACCCTAACCCTAACCCTAACTCTAACACTAACCCTAACATTTACTCTTAACCTAACCGTAACCCTAACCCTAACCCTTACCCAACCCTAAACCTAACCCTAACCCTTACCCTAACCTTAACCCTAACACTAAACCTAACCCTTACCCTAACCCTAACCCTAACCCAAACCCCTAACCGTAACCTTTACCCTGATCCTAACCCTAACAATAACCCTCACCCTAAACCTTACCCTTAACCTAACCGTAACCCTAACTCTAACCCTAACCCTAAACCTAACCCTTACCCTAACCCTAACCCTAAGCTTTACCCTTACCCTAACCCTAAACCTAATCCTAAACCTAACCCTAACCCTAACCCTAACCCTTACCCCAACCCTAACCCTAACCCTAAACCTTACCCTTACCATTACCCTAAACCTAACCCTAACCCTTACCCTAAACCTATTCCTAACCCTAACCCTAACCCTTATCCTTAACCTAACCCTATCCCTAACCCTAACCCTAAACCTTACCCTTACCCTAAACCTAACCCTAACCCTTAACCTAAACCTAACCCTAAACCTAACCCTTATCCTTACCTTAACCCTAACCCTAACCCTAACCCTTACCCTTACCGTTACCCTAACGCTAACCCTAATGCTAACTCTAACGCTAACCCTAACACATACCCTTACCCTAACCGTAACCCTAACCCTAACCTAACCCTTAACCTAACCCTAAACCTAACCCTAACCCTTAACCTAACCCTTACCCTAAGCCTAACCTTAACTCCAACACTAAACCTAACCCTAAGCCAAAACCTAACACTTACCCTCTCCCTAACCCCAACAGTAAACCTAACAATAATCCTACCCTAACCCTTACCCGAACCCTAACCCTAATCCTAACCCTAAACCTTACGCTTACCCTAAACCTAACCCTAACCCTAAACCTAACCGTAACTCTAAACTTAACCCTAAACCTTACCCTTACCCTAACCCTAACCCTAAACCTAATCCTAACCCTAACCCTTACCCTTACCCTAAACCTAACCCTAACCCTAACCCTTACCCTGACCCTAACCCTAACGCTAACCCTAAACCTTACCCTTACCCTAACCCTAACCCTTACCCTAACCCTAACTCTAATCATAACATTAACCCTTACCCTTACCCTAACCCTAACCCTAACACTAACACTAACCTTAACCCTAAACCTTACCCTTACCCTAACCCTAACCCTAAACTAATCCTAACCCTAACCCTAACCCTTACCCTTACCCTAACCCTAACCCTAACCCTAACCCTTACCTGAACCCTAACCCTAAACCTCACACTTACCCTAACCCTAACCCTAATCCTAACGCTTACCCTAACCCTAAATCTAACCCTAACCCTAACCCTAACACTTACTCTAACCCTAACACTAACCCTCACCCTAACCCTTACACTTAACCTAACCGTAACCTTAACTCTAAACCTAAACCTAACCCTAACCCTTAACCTAACCCTAACCCTAACCCTTACCCTTACCCTAACCCTAAACCTAACCCTAAACCAAACCCTAACCCTAACGCTAACCCTAACCTAACACTAACCATAACCCTAAATCTTATCCTTACCCTTATACTAAACCTAACCCTAACCCTTACCCAAAACCTAATTCTAACCCTATTCCTAACCCTTAACCTTAACCTACCCCTAACCCAAACCCTAACCCTAACCCTAAAACATACCCTTACCCTAACCCTAACTGTCACCCTAACCCTTATCCTAATCCTAAACTTAACCCAAACACTAAACCTAACCCTAAACCTTACCCTTACCCTAACCCTAACCCTAAATCTAACCCTAACCCTAACCCTAACCCTAACCTAACACTAACCATAACCCTAAACCTTATCCTTACCCTTATCCTAAACCTAATCCTAACCCTATCCCTAACCCTTAACCTTAACCTACCCCTAACCTAAACCCTAACCCTAACCCTAAAACATACCCTTACCCTAACCCTAACCGTAACCCTAACCTTTATCCTAATCCTAAACTTAACCCAAACACTAAACCTAACCCTAAACCTTACCCTTACCCTAACCCTAACCCTAAATCTAACCCTAACCCTAACCCTAACCCTAACAATTATCCTTAACCTAACCCTAACCCAAACCCTAACCCTAACCCTAAAACATACCCTTACTCTAACACTAACCGTAATCCTAACCCTTACCCTAATCCTAACCTTAACCTAAACACTAAACCTAACCCTAACCCTAAACCTTACCTAACCCTAACCCTAACTCTAACACTAACCCTAACACTTACCCTTAACCTAACCGTAACCCTAACCCTAACCCTTACCCAACCCTAACCCTATCCCTAACCCTTACCCTAACCTTAACCCTAACACTAAACCTAACCCTTACCCTAACCCTAACCCTAACCCAAACCCCTAACCGTAACCTTTACCCTAACCCTAACCCTAACTCTAACCCTAACCCTAAACCTAACCCTTACCCTAACCCTAACCCAACCTTTACCCTTACCCTAACCCTAAACCTAATCCTAAACCTAACCCTAACCCTAACCCTTACCCCAACCCTAACCCTAACCCTAAACCTTACCCTTACCATTACCCTAAACCTAACCCTAACCCTTACCCTAAACCTATTCCTAACCCTAACCCTAAACCTTATCCTTAACCTAACCCTATTCCCTAACCCTAACCCTAAACCTTACCCTTACTCTAAACCTAACCCTAACCCTTAACCTAAACCTAACCCTAAACCTAACCCTTATCCTTACCTTAACCCTAACCCTAACCCTATCCCTTACCCTTACCGTTACCCTAACGCTAACCCTAACGCTAACCCTAACCCTAACCCTAACACATACCCTTACCCTAACCGTAACCCTAACCCTAACCTAACCCTTAACCTAACCCTAAACCTAACCCTAACCCTTAACCTAACCCTTACCCTAAGCCTAACCTTAATTCCAACTCGAAACCTAACCCTAACCCTAAACCTAACACTTACCCTTACCCTAACCCCAACAGTAAACCTAACAATAATCCTAACCCTAACCCTTACCCGAACCCTAACCCTAATCCTAACCCTAACCCTTACCCTTACCCTAAACCTAACCCTAACCCTAAACCT
Source organism: Megascapheus bottae (assembly GCA_024803745.1). Classification (NCBI taxonomy): domain Eukaryota; kingdom Metazoa; phylum Chordata; class Mammalia; order Rodentia; family Geomyidae; genus Megascapheus; species Megascapheus bottae. Next base: position 416,732 of record JANJXV010000664.1, read on the forward strand.
AACCGTAACTCTAAACTTAACCCTAAACCTTACCCTTACCCTAAACCTAACCCTAAACCTAATCCTAACCCTACCCCTTACCCTTACCCTTGCCCTAAACCTAACCCTAACCCTAACCCTTACCCTGACCCTAACCCTAACGCTAACCCTAAACCTTACCCTTAACCTAACCCTAACCCTTACCCTAACCCTAACTCTAATCATAACATTAACCCTTACCCTTACCCTAACCCTAACCCTAACCCTAACACTAACCTTAACCCTAACCCTTACCCTTACCCTAACCCTAACCCTAAACTAAACCCAAACCCAAACCCTAACCCTTACCCTTACCCTAACCCTAACCCTAACCCTAACCCTAACCCTAACCCTAACACTTACCTGAACCCTAAACCTAACCCTAACACTTACACTAACCCTAACCCTAACCCTAATCCTAACACTTACCCGAACCCTAAATCTAACCCTAACCCTAACACTTACACTAACCCTAACCCTAACCCTCACCCTAACCCTTACACTTAACCTAACCGTAACCTTAACTCTAACCCTAAACCTAACCATAACCCTTAACCTAACCCTAACCCTAACCCTTACCCTTACCCTAAACCTAAACCTAACCATAAACCTAACCCTAACCCTAACCCTAACCCTAACCTAACACTAACCATAACCCTAAACCTTATCCTTACCCTTATCCTAAACCTAACCCTAACCCTTACCCTAAACCTAATCCTATCCCTATCCCTAACCCTTAACCTTATCCTACACCTAAACCAAACCCTAACCCTAACCCTAAAACATACCCTTACCCTAACCCTAACCATATCCCTAACCCTTATCCTAATCCTAAACTTAACCCAAACACTAAACCTAACCCTAAACCTTACCCTTACCCTAACCCTAACCCTAAATCTAACCCTAACCCTAACTCTAACCCTAACAATTATCCTTAACCTAACCCTAACCCAAACCCTAACCCTAACCCTAAAACATACCCTTACTCTAACCCTAACCGTAATCCAAACCCTTACCCTAATCCTAACCTTAACCTAAACACTAAACCTAACCCTAACCCTAAACCTTACCCTAAATGTAACCCTAACTCTAACCCTAACCCTAACACTTACCCTTAACCTAACCGTAACCCTAACCCTAACACTTACCCAACCTTAACCCTAACCCTAACCCAACCCTTACCCTAACCTTAACCCTAACACTAACCCTAACCTTTACCCTAACCCTAACCCTAACCCAAACCCCTAACCGTAACCTTTACCCTGACCCTAACCCTAACAATAACCCTCACCCTAAACCTTACCCTTAACCTAACCCTAACCCTAACTCTAATCCTAACCCTAAACCTAACCCTTACCCTAACCCTAACCCTAACACTTACCCTTACCCTAACCCTAAACCTAATCCTAAACCTAACCCTAACCCTAACCATTACCCTAACCCTAACCCTAACCCTAAACCTAACCCTAAACCTTACCCTTACCATTACCCTAAACCTAACCCTAACCCTTACCCTAAACCTATTCCTAACCCTAACCCTAACCCTTATCCTTAACCTAATCCTATCCCAAACCCTAACCATAAACCTTACCCTTACCCTAAACCTAACACTAACCCTTAACCTAAAGCTAACCCTAACCCTAACCCTTATCCTTAACTTAACCCTAACCCTAACCCTAACCCTTACTGTTACCCTAATGCTAACCTTACCCTAACCCTAACCCTAACCTAACCCTTAACCTAACCCTAAACCTAACCCTAACGCTAACCCTAACCCTTACCCTTACCTAACCGTAACAGTAAACCGAACCATAATCCTAACCCTATCCCTTACCCGAACCCTAAACCTAATCCTAACTCTAATCCTTACCCTTACCCTAAACCTAACCCTAACCCTAAACCTAAACTTAACCCTAAACCTTACCCTTACCCTAACCCTAACCCTAAACCTAATCCTAACCCTAACCCTTACCCTTACCCTAAACCTAACCCTAAACCTAACACTTACCCTTACCCTAACCCTAACGCTAACCCTAATCTTTACCCTTACCCTAACCCTAACCCTTACCCTAACCCTAACTCTAATCATAATATTAACCCTTACCCTTACCCTAACCCTAACCCTTACCCTAACCCTAACCCTAACCCTAATCCTTACCCTAACACTAACCCTAACCCTAACCCATACCCATTCTCTAAACATACCCTAACCCTAAACCTAACCCTTACCCTTACCAAACCCTAACCCTAAACCTAACCCTAACCCTAATCCTAACCCTAAACTTAACCCTAACCCTAACCCTAACCCTTACCCTTACCCAAACCCTAACCCTAACCCTAACCCTAACACTTACGCTTACAATAACCCTAACCCTAACCCTTAACCTAACTCTAGCCTTAACCCTAACCCTATCCCTTACCCTAAACCTAAAGCTAAATCTAACCCTAACATTAACTCTAATCCTAACCTATACACTAACCCTAAACCTCACCTTACCCTACCCCTAACCCTAACCCTAACCCTAACCTTAACCCTAACCCTAACCCTAACCCTTACCCCTTCCCTAACCCTAACCCTAACCATAACCCTTGTCCTAACCCTAACCCTAACCCTAACAATTACCCTTACCCTAACCCCTAACCTAACCCTAACCCTAACCCTAACCTACCCCTTAACATAACCCTAAACCTAACCTTAACCCTTACCCCACCCTTACTCTAAGCCTAACCTTAACTCCAACACTAAACCTAACCCTAACCCTAACCCTAACAATTACCCTTACCCTAACCCTAACCCTAAACCTAACTATAAACCTAACCTAACACATACCGTTACCCTAACCCTAACCCTAAACTTAATACTAACCCTAACCCCAACACTTACCCTTACCCTAACCCTAACCCTAACCCTAAACCTTACCCTAACCCTAAACCTAACCCTAACCCTACCACTTACCCTAAACCTAACCCTAACCCTAACACTTACCCTAACCCTAACCCTAACCCTCACCCTAAACATTACACTTAACCTAACCCTAACCCTAACTCTAACCCTAACCCTAACATTAACACTAACCCTAAGCCTTAGCCTAACCCTAAGCCTAACCCTAAGCCTTACCCTTACCCTAACCCTAAACCTAACCCTAAACCTAACCCTAACCCTAACCCTTACCCTAAACTAACACTAACCATAACCCTAAACCTTCCCCTTCCCCTTCCCCTAATCCTAACCCTAACCCTTACCGTAAACCTAATCCTAACACTATCCCTAACCCTTATCCTTAACCTAACCCTAACCCAAACCCTAACCCTAACCCTAAAACATACCCTTACCCTAACCCTAACCGTAACCCTAACCCTTATCCTAATCCTAACGTTAACCGAAATACTAAACCTAAACCTAACCCTAAACCTTACCCTTACTCTAACCCTAACCATAAATCTAACCCTAACCCTAACCCTAACACTTAGCCTTAACCTAACCGTAACCCTAACCCTAACCCTTACCCAACCATAACCCTAACGCAAACCCTAACCGTTACCCTAACACTAACCCTAACACTAACCCTAACCCTTACCCTAACCCTATTCCTAACCCAAACCCCTAATCGTAACCCCTACCCTGACCCTTAACCTAACAATAACCCTCACCCAAATCCTTACCCTTAACCTAACCCTAACCCTAACTCTAACCCTAACCCTAACCCTAACCATAACCTTTACCCTAAACCTAACCCCAACCCTTACCCTTACCCTAAACCTAAACCTTACCCTAACCCTAACCCTTACCCTAAACCTAACCCTAACCCAAACCCTAAACATTACCCTTACCATTACCCTAAACCTAACCCTAACCCTTACCCTAAACCTATTCCTAACCCTATCCCTTGTCCTTAACCTAACCCTATCCCTAACCCTAACCCTAAACCTTACCCTTACCCTAAACCTAAACCTAACCCTAACCCTTAACCTAAACCTAACCCTAACCCTAACCCTTATCCTTACCTTAACCCCAACCCTAACCCTTACCCTTACCCTAACGCTAACCCTAACCCTAACCCTAACACATACCCTTACCCTAAACCTAACCCTAACCCTAACCTAACCCTTAACCTAACCCTAAACCTAACCCTAACCCTAACCCTTACCCTAACCCTAACCTTAACTCCAACACTAAACCTAACCCTAACCCTAACCCTAACCCTAACACTTACCCTTACCCTAACCCTAACCCTAAACCTAACCATAACCCTAACCCTAACCCTTACCCGAACCCTAAACCTAACCCTAACCCTAAACCTAACCCTAACCCTAAACTTAACCCTAACCAATACCCTTACCCTACCCCTAACCCTAAACCTAATCCTAACCCTAACACTTACCCTTACCCTAAACCTAACCCTAACACTAACCATTACCCGTACCCTAACCCTAACGCTAACCCTAACCCTTACCCTTACCCTAACCCTAACCCTTACCCTAACCCTAACTATAATCCTAACATTTACCCTTACTTTTACCCTAAACCTACCCCTAAACCTAAACCTAACACTAATACTCTCCTTAATATTAACCCTCACCCTTACCCTAACCCTAACCCTAACCCTAACACTTACCCTAACCCTAACCCTAACCCTTACCCTTACACTAACCCTAAACCTTACCCTAACCCTAAACCTAATCCTTACCCTATCCCTAACCCTAAACCTAACCCAAACCCTAAACCTTACGTTTACCATTACCCTAAACCTAACCCTAAACCTATTCCTAACCCTAACCCTAAACCTTACCCTTACCCTAAACTTAACCCTAACCCTAACCCTAACCCTTACCCTTACCCTAACCCTAACCCTAACACTTACCCTAACCCTAACCCTAACCCTAACCCTAACACTTACCCTTAATCTAACCCTAACCCTAACCCTAACCCTTACCCTTACCCTTATCCTAACCTTAACCCTAAGCCTAACACTTACCCTAACCCTAACCCTAACCCTAACACTTATCCTTACTCTAACCCTAACCCTTATCCTAACCCTAACCCTAACCCCTAACCCTAACCGTAACCGTAACCCTAACCCTAAACCTTAACCTAACCCTAACCCTAATCCTAACCCTAACCCTTACCCTTACCCTAACCCTCACCTTAACCCTAAAACTAACCCTAATCCTAACCCTTACCCTTACCCTAACGATAACCCTAGCCCTAACCTTAACGCTAACCCTAACACATACCCGTACCCTAACCCTAACCCTAACCCTAACCTAACCCTTAACCTAACCCTAAACCTAAACCTAACCCTTACCCTAACCCTTACCCTAAGCCTAACCTTAACTCCATCACTAAACCTAACCCTAACCATAACCCTAACAATTACCCTTACCCTAACCTAACCCTAAACCTAACTATAAACCTAACCCTAACCCTTAACCGAATCCTAACCCTAATCCTAACGCTAACCCTTACCCTTACCCTAAACCTAAAACCTAACAATAATCCTTACCCTAACCCTAAACCTAACCTTAACACTAACCTTAACCCTAAACCTTACCGTTACCCTAACCTTAACCCTAAACTTAACCCTAACCCTAAGCCTAACCCTTACCCTTACCCTAACCCTAACCCTAACCCTAAACCTTAACCTAACCCTAAACCTAACCCTAACTCTAACACTTACCCTAACCCTAAACCTAACCCTAATCCTAACCTTTACACAAACCCTAAACCTAACCCTAACCCTAACACTTACCCTAACCCTAACCCTAGCAATCTCCCTAACCCTTACACTTAACCTAACCCTAACCCTAACTGTAACCCTAACCCTAACATTAACCCTAACCCTAACCCTTAACCTAACCCTAACCCTAACCCTTAACCTTACCCTAACCCTAAACCTAACCCTAAACCTAACCCTAACCCTTACCCTTACCCTAACCCTAAATTAACACTAACCATAACCCTAAACCTTCCCCTTCCCCTTACCCTAAACCTAACCCTAACCCTTACCCTAAACCTAATCCTAACCCTATCCCTAACCCTTATCCTTAACCTAACCATAACCCAAACCCTAACCCTAACCCTAAAACATACCCTTACCCTAACCCTAACCGTAACCCTAACCCTTATCCTAATCCTAAACTTAACCCAAACACTAAACCTAACCCTAATCCTAAACCTTACCCTTACCCTAACCCTAACCCTAAATCTAACCCTAACCCTAACCCTGACCCGAACCCTTAACCTAACCCTAACCCTAATCCTAACCCTAACCCTTACCCTTACCATAACCCTAACCTTAACCCTAACACTAACCCTAACCCTAACCCTTACCCTTACCCTAACCCTAACTCTAACCCTAACCATAATACTTACCCTTAACCTAACCGTAACCCTAACCCTAACCCTTACCCAACACTAATCCTAACCCAAACCCTAACCGTTACCCTAACACTAACCCTAACCTTTACCCTAACCCTTACCCTAACCCTAACCCTAACCCAAACCCCTAACCGTAACCCTTACCCTGATCCTAACCCTAACAATAACCCTCACCCTAATCCTTACCCTTAACCTAACCCTAACCCTAACTCTAACCCTAACCCTAACCCTAACCTTTACCCTAAACCTAACCCTAACCCTTACCCTTACCCTAACCCTAAACCTTACCCTAACCCTAACCCTGACCCTACCCCTACCCCTAGCCCTAATCCAAACCCTAAACCTTACCCTTATCTTTACCCTAAACCTAACCTTAACCCTTACCCTAAACCTATTCCTAACCCTATCCCTTATCCTTAACCTAACCCTATCCCTAACCCTAACCCTAAATCTCACCCTTACCCTAAACCTAACCCTAAACCATAACCTAAACCTAACCTTAACCCTAAACCTTATCCTTACCTTAACCCTAACCCTAACCCTTACCCTTACCTAACCCTAAACCTAACCCTAACCCTAACCCTTACCCTAACCCTAACCTTAACTCCAACACTAAACCTAACCCTAACCATAACCCTAACACTTACCCTTACCCTAACCCTAACCCTAAACCTAACCATAACCGTAACCCTAACCCTTACAGAACCCTAAACCTAACCCTAACCCTAACCCTAAATCTAACCCTAACCCTAACCCTGACCCTAACCCTTAACTTAACCCTAACCTTAAACCTAACCCTAACCCTTACCCTTACCCTAACCCTAACCCTAATCCTAAACCTAATCCTAACCCTAAGCCTTACCTATCCCTAACCCTAATCCTAAGCCTATCCCTTACCCTTACCCTAACTCTAACCTGAACCCTAAAACTAACCATAACCCTAACCCTTATCCGTACCCTAACCCTAACGCTAACCCTAACCCTTACACTTACCCTAACCCTAACCCTCACACTAACCCTAACTCTAATCCTAACATTAATCCTTACCTTTACCCTAACCTTAACCCTAAACCTAAACCTAACCCTAACACTAAACTTAACATTAACCCTTACCCTTACCCTAACAATAACCCTAAACTTAACCCTAACCCTAACCCTAACCCTTACCCTTACCCTACCCCTAACCCTAACCCTAACCCTTACCCTAACCTAACCCTAACCCTAACCCTAACACTTACCCTTACTCTAACCCTAACCCTTAGCCTACCCCTTACCCTAACCCTAGCCCTAACCCTAACCCTAAACCTAACCCATATCCTAACCCTAATCCTAACCCCTAACCCTAACCCTAACCCTAACCCTAACCCTTAACCTAACCCTAAACCACACCCTAATCCTAACTCTTACCCTAACCCTAACCTTAACTCCAACACTAAACCTAACCCTAACCCTAACACTAACCCTTACCCTAACCCTAACCCTAAACCTAACCATAACCCTAACCCTAACGCTTACCTGAACCCTAAACCTAACCCTAACCCTAAACCTAACCCTAACCCTAAAATTAACCCTAAACCTTACCCTTATCCTAACCCTAACCCTAAACCTAATCCTAACCCTAACACTTACCCTTAGCCTAAACCTAACCCTAACCCTAACCCTTACCCTTACCCGTACCCTAACCATAATGCTAACCCTAAACCTTACCCTTACCCTAACCCTAACGCTTACCCTAACCCTAACTCTAATCCTAACATTAACCCTTATCTTTACCCTAACCCTAACCCTAACCCTAACCCTAACCCTAACCCTAACCTTACCCTTACCCTAACCCTAACCCTAACCCTAACACTTACCCTAACCCTAAACCTAACCCTAACCCTAACACCCTTAATCTAACCCTAACCCTAAGCCTAACACTTACCCTAACCCTAACTCTAACCCTAACCCTAACTTTTATCCTTACCCTAACCCTAACCCTTATACTAACCCTAACCCTAACCCCTAACCCTAACCCTAACCCTAACCCTTACCCTAACCCTAACCCTAACCCTAACCCTAATCCTTACCTATCCCTAACCCTAAACCTAACCCAAACCCTAAACCTTACCCTTACCATAACCCTAAACCTAACCCTAAACCTATTCCTAACCCTAACACTATCCCTTATCCTTAACCTAACCCTATTCCTAACCCTAACCCTAAACCTTACCCTAACCCTAAACTTAACCCTAACCCTTAACCTAACCCTAACCCTAACCCTAACCCTAACCCTTATTCTTAGCTTAACCCTAACCCTAACCCTAACCCTTACCCTTACCCTAACGCTAACCCTACCTCTAACCCTAACCCAAACCCTAACACATACCCTTACCCTAATCATAACCCTAATCCTAACCTAACCCTTAACCTAACCATAAACCTAACCCTAACCCTAACCCTTACCCTAACCCTAAACCTAATCCTAACCCTAACACTTACCCTTACCCTAACCCTTACCCTTACCCTAACCCTAACCCTAACCCTAAAACTAAACCTACCCCTAACACTAACCTTAACATTAACCCTTACCCTTACCCTAACCCTAACCCTAAACTTAACCCTAACCCTAACCCTAACTCTTACCCTTACCCTAACCCTAACCCTAACCCTAACCGTAACCCTTACCCTAACCCTAACCCTAACCCTAACACTTACCCTTACTATAACCCTAACCCTAAGCCTAACACTTACCCTAACCCTAGCCCTAACCCTAACCCTAATTCTTATCCTTACCCTAACCCGAACCCTTATCCTAACCCTAACCCTAACCCCTAACCCTAACCGTAACCCTACCCCTAACCCTAACCCAAACTATTACCCTTATCCTTACCCTAACTCTCAATCTAAACTTAATGATAACCATAACCCAAAATATAACCCTTACCCTAACCCTAACCCTAACCGTAATCCTTACCCTAACCCTAACCCTAATCCATACCCTTTCCCTAAACCTACCCTAACCCTAAACCTAAGCCTTACCATTACCCAAACCCTAACCCTAAACCTAACCCTAACTCTAAACCTAATCCTAACCCTAACCTTAACCCTAACCCTAACCCTAACTCTTACCCTTACCCTAACCCTAACCCTAACCTCAACACTAATCCTAACCCTTACCATAACCCTAAACCTAAACCTAACCCCTAAACGTATCCTTTACCCTGACCCTAACCCTAACAATAACCCTCACCCAAAACCTTACCTTTAACCTAATCCTAAACCTAACTCTAACCCTAACCCTGAACCTAACCCTTACCCTAACCCTAACCCTAACCCTTACCCTTACCCTAACCCTAAACCTAAACCTAACCCTAACCCTAACCCTTACATTAACTCTAACCCTAACCTTACCCTTACCATTACCCTAAACCTAACCCTAACCCCTACCCTAAACCTACTCCTAACCCTAACCCTAACCCTTAAGCTAACCTATCCCTAACCCTAACGCTATACCTTAAACTTACCCTAAACCTAACCCTAACCCTTAACCCAAACATAACCCTTAACCTAACCCTTATCCTTACCTTAACCCTAACCCTAACCCTAACCCTTACCCTTACCCTAATGCTAACCCTAAACCTAACCCTAACCCTAACCCTAACACATACCCTTACCGTAACCCTAACCCTAACCCTAACCTAACCCTTAACCTAACCGTAAACCTAACCCTAACCCTTACCCTAACCCTTACCCTAAGCCTAACCTTAACTCCAACACTATACCTAACCCTAACCCTAATCCTAACACTTACCCTTCCCCTAACCCTAACCCTAAACCTAACCATAAACCTAACCCTAACCCTTAAACGAACTCTAACCCTAAGACTAACCCTAACCTTTAACCTTACCCTAAACCTAACCCAACCCTAAACGTAACCCTAACCCTAAACTTAACCCTAACCCTTACCCTTACCCTAACCCTAACCCTAAACCTAATTCTAACCCTAACACTTACCCTTACCCTAAACCTAAACCTAACACTAACTCTTACCCTTACCCTAACCCTAACGCTAACCCTAACCCTTACCCTTACCCTAACCCTAACCCTTACCCTAACCCTAACTCTAATCATAACATTAACCCTTTCCCTTACCCTAACCCTAACCCTAACCCTAAACCTAACCCTAACACTAACCTTAACCCTAACCCTTACCCTTAACCTAACCCTAACAATAAACTTAAGCCTAACCCTAAACCTAACCCTTACCCTTACCCTAACCCTAACCCTGACACTTACCCTAACCCTAAACCTAACCCTAACCCTAACACTTACCCTAAGCCTAATCCTAAACCTCACCCCAAACCTTACCCTAACCCTAACTCTAACCCTAACCCTAACATTAACCCTAACCCTAACCCTTAACCTAACCCTAACCCTAACCCTTACCCTTACCCTAACCCTAAACCTAACCCTAAACCTAACCCTAACCCTAACCTTACCCTTACGCTAAACTAACACTAACCATAACCCTAAACCTTACCCTTCCGCTTACCCTAACCCTAACCCTAACCCTAACCCTAACCCTATCCCTAACCCTTATCCTTAACCTAACCCTAACCCAAACCCTAACCCTAACCCTAAAACATTCCCTTACCTCTTGGGAGCCAGAGTGGAATCAAACTGTACCTTGACTTGCATCAGACGATGGCTATATTGTCTTATTGCTTTCTGGCCCTATTCTATGTAAATGACCTGAGAATTACCATATGAATGTAACACCTGGAGGTTGCCTGGGAGAGGAGGAGGGAAGAAGGGGGAGGGGAAAATAAACGCGGCAGTCTAGTCAGTCTTTGCCTGGACTGCGGGCATCCCGGACCCGGTGTGTCTGTCTCTCTTCTTTTTCTTCCTAGTCCTTGTCCCCTATTTCAGGAACCCCAATCTGCGAACCCTGGTTTGCTGCTGGTTGGCCCCGGCAACTGGCGCCCGAACAGGGACCCTGAAAATCTGGGACGAAGGTGAAGGACCCCTCCTTGTGGTGAGTAACACATGGTAGGACTATTAAGAGAGTATAGTCAGGAGTAAAAATTATGGGTCAAGCTAATAGCCATGGGTTATTTCTACCGATCTTAACAGGCCTATTTGAAGCCCACGGAACTTGGGTGGAAAAAGGGGTGCTTCAGAGCTTCCTACAGTTTCTCGAGGAGGCATACCCGAGGTCTATAGAGGAGGAATTCCAAAACGCCTGGCAGCGGATAGGAAAAAGAATTCAAGATTATTATAATGTATATGGCCCCGAAAAGACCCCAGTAGAGGCTACTACTGTATGGAATTTAGTAAGTAAATACATAGATCCTCTACATGAAGATGCTGAACTTAATCTTGAATTAAGGGAACTTTATGAGTTAAAGGACCCTTCTGAAGAACCTGAGGCTGAGCCATATGCTGCAGCCCAAGAGAGTCTAAGTGAGATCTTGCAAAGGGAACAACAACCAGTAGATATTGAGTATCAGAATTCAGGTTTGAATATCAAGGAGGAAAGTTATGATGAGTCAATGGAGGGCCGGGTGGCTACGATAGAGAAGAAGTTAGAAGAAATGCTACATCTTCTATCGAAAATGGGGATAGAGCAGAGAGCCCCCCCAGAAGTAGGAAAGAAATATGACCCTCAGGCCACTATGGTGTCTGATTCTAAACCTTACCCCTCACACCCACCGCCTCCAGCTGCAGCCTTACGGCCTCAATCCCTTTCTCAACCTTTAGGCAAGCCTAAAGGCCCTAGCAACAAGTCCCTTTTAACAGGCACTACAACCAGGCACAGTGCATCGCAATTAAACCTGACTCAGGCTGCTAGAGAGAGGGAAGATATTTCAGGGCCTCGATGCTTCCCTAGTTTAGTTGATCATGATGAACCAGAATACCATCAACCTGTTCCTGTTAAACTATTACAGGATTTAAAAAATGCCTGCTCCCAATATGGGCCAACTGCCCCTTTTACTCAAGTAATATTGGAGGCCGCGTGTGCTGGTATTGTATGCCCAAATGACTGGAAGCGGCTTGCCAGAGCATGCCTTAGTACAGGAGAGTACTTATTATGGGAGACAGAGTTCACTGCACAGTGTCGGGCTAAAATTGAAACAAATAGGTCTAAGAACCTGCCTTACACTGTTGATCAGTTGTTAGGAGAGGGAACCTATTAAAACACCGAAGATCAATTGGGTTATGCAAAGGAAGCCTATTTACAAATAAATGCTGCGGCGAGAGAGGCTTGGAAAAGGTTACGCAATTCCAATCCTACAAAAAATGTAGTAGAAGTTAAACAGGGACGTCAAATAGTTAAAACTTGCTCCAACTGTGTGCCCTTCTCACCAGCTCCTCATTTAGGCATAAATCCACGAGGACTGCTTTCTAATCACGTTTGGCAGATGGATGTCACACATGTTCCATCATTTGGCCGATTAAAATATGTTCATGTTACTGTAGATACTTATTCTAATTTTATCCTGGCCACCCCCCTTGCTGGTGAAGCTACTAAACATTGTATTTCTCACTGCATTCGATGCTTTGCTGTGATGGGGATTCCCTCGCAAATAAAAACAGATAATGGCCCTGGCTATGCAGGCCGAGCATTTCCATCCTTCTGCCATTCCTATAATATCACTCATATTACAGGCATTCCTTACAATCCTCAAGGTCAAGGCATCGTGGAGAGAGCTAATGGATTATTAAAACATAAAATTGCTAAAATACAGAAAGGAGAGTCGTATCCCGCTACCCCTGTGAATATACTTAATTATGCTTTATTTGTTTTAAATTTTTTGAATTTGGATTCAAATAATTTATCTGCTGCTCAGCGATTCTGGGAAAAAAGAGAGCAGCGTCCTTTTGCCTTAGTAAAGTGGAAGGATCCCCTAACTGGTGCTTGGCATCGACCCGATCCTGTTCTAACCTGGGGTCGAGGGCATGTATGTGTTTTTTCACAAGGAGAAAATGACGCCCGCTGGCTGCCAGAACGCTGCGTTCGGATCGTGGAGAGTGACAGTGGCCATCCAAGCAGCGACTCACTGGGCCTACACCCCCAACCCTCCAGTGGTGCATCCTGCGACGTGGGAAGGACCTGAGTTATTTGTGCATGTCAATTGGGACTGCTACTGATCCACTTGTTCCACACATTCATATGAGCTGTGTTTCTCCTCCTTTTACTATTATGTAGGGACCTTTTAACATACTCATTGACTACACAATTTAATATGTGACAATTGTTCTTTTACAAATTGTATACTATTGAGATAAAGGATTGTTCTTTTTATTTTGTCTTTACCATCCCTCTTCTTAATAACCTCTTTTTGTAAAAGATGCCCAGGTGAAAAGCAAAGGCCTCCAGAGGTAAGTAGAAGTCTGCCGACCCCCTGTATGTCTGTGTTTTGTTTTATTTTATTATTTTATTTCTTTTTTTTTAAAGGTGCACTGTGGGCCTAAAATAGAGGCCTGGGTGGTCAAGGGACGCCTTGACCCCCCTTCCCCTTCTGAGTTTCTTGTCGATAACAAGGCATACCTGAGAGTCCCACCAGCAAGACATGTCTAAATCTAAAAATAACTGTTTGGTGAAAACATTCATTTGAGCTCATGTTTTTTGTGTTAAGTGTATCTGATTGAGTCCAATTTTCTTGTTATATGTCAATGTCTGATTATTTAAAAGTCTCCATTTCTCTGTCTTGTTTGTATTACATATTTTTCCTTGTCCAGTTTTGTCTTTAAAATTGGTACCATTTCTAAGTATGGATCCTTATGGTTTTTCTGTGCGTACTCAAGCACACATCCTTGTTATTTATTTGAACATTTCTGGGCCTAGTATGGCCGCTCCCCCATGTCTGCAGTTGTGACAAGCCCTGGAAAAATAAATTCCAGCTAAGTTGCCTTGCAAGAAGTTTTGTTTTGAACCTGGTTCTCACCTGTAAGAGTAAAATTGGCAAAACTCTCTTGAAACAAACTTCCAGAAAATGAATGGCCGATATTAATTTTGTGCGCTTTTAAGATCTTTGAGTATGAATGTGTGTGCGAATGGGTGTGAGTGAACATGTTCAAGGTTAAATTACCAGCATGCTGTATAAAACAATGGATAAATTAATACTTAAACACAAAGGCAATTGGGTAAATCTAAGCTTAAAAGTTCAAGAAAAATATTAGGTTTGAATGTTTTACAATGTCTCAAAGGATTATTATGTTGTCTTAAAGAAAAACTGGTAAATATTTTTCTAGATCATGAAATCTGCATTTTATTGCAAGGCATACAGCTGTTTACATTGTAAACATTGTATCCTGTTCAGCACAGAGGTGTTAGGGAATTTGGGATTTATTACTTTAAGTTAAAGTTTGGAAACATGTATTAGAGATTTAAATGTAAAATTGTTCATTAACGTCAGAAACTTTGCCTGTCTTTTCTTGCAATCTGACACTAGAAATCTGATGGTAAAAATGTGGATAATGTGATTAGTATTTTAAAGGAATGTTTAAAGGTTTATCTATGCAATTGGGTGTATTTTAAAAAAAAGGAAGGAAACTAAGTCCAGACTTAGACTTTTGGTGCACTGATGTCTATAGTTCTTGCATTAGGGAAAAACTGTTATTTGAGTTTAAACTGTTGTTGGAGTTTTAGACAGTAATCTAAACTGCAAAAAAAAGGGGGGGCCCTTTTCTAAAAGGCAAGAGGAGTGCCTTGAGCCCTAGGGGGCCAGAAGGCAGAAGGAGTTCTTTGTGCCCTTAAAGGTTTTTCAATTGCAAATAAAGGCTAAGATGTTAATTGTTTAAGCCAGTATCAGCAAGAGTTTTTAAGAACATTGGAAATGGGTTTCTGAACAAAATTTAAAAGTAAAGTTGTCCTAAAGTTTTATTTCTAAAAAAGAAACAAGGAAAATTAGGACTACCAAAGTAATTGCTTAATTGCTATTTCAGCTTGCTCTTGTAAGTTACCTTATAGCAACTTCCAGCTAGCCCATGGAGAAGAACAGCAATCCTTATTCAGATGTAACTTTGGCTTTTACCAGGTTCTAGGTAAGCTCATGCTTAGAGACTATTTCTGTGTTGACCACCTTTTTGCTTTAATTGGAGTAACGTGGCCTTTTGTAGGACTCACTGATCTGAAAACTCAGTTTTGAGCCAACCCCGGGCAAAGCAAAGTCCCTGTGAGATTGTGGTGTCTAATCTGCCAGCAGTATGCTGGGACAGAGTTGCTTTGGAGCTCGAAGTGGCAGAGTGCTAGCTCTGAGCTGAAAAGCTGGGGGGAAGCACTCAGGCACCAAGCTCCGGACTCACAGTGGCAGGGTGCTAGCCTTGAGCTGGAGAGCTGAGAGACAGTACCCAGGCCCCGAGTTCAAGTACAGCAACCAACAAAGTGAAATGCCAATGTCATGTTTATCCCTGTGTGGAGAGACACTACTGGGACACGAAAGCCTCTGCTTGGATGTCAGAGATGGTGTCAGATTTTAGTCACTTGTGCTTGGCCAATCAAATTAATCAGAGCCGGGAGGTCATAGAATAGTTTGTAAGCATGCCTTACTAATGCCCGTGCCTTTCATAACTGGGCAGGAACTTGTCAATCTTCTGTGATAGCGGGTAGTTTAAAGTCCTAATTGAGTAAAATTTTTATTTTTTATTTTTGACACCAGCCACAAATTCAGGAAAAGTTTGTGGATCTGAGGCTTGTGTCTCTATTAATCTGTTTAGATCTGACAACTGAAGCATTGTTAAGGATGCAGAAATTTAGTTCCCCAGACAATCAAGAAAAAGCCTTTGCAAATGGGTGCTAGGTAGGCTGCGCTGTTGTGGCCAAGGATGGTTTGTGAAGTTGTTGAATGTCAAGTATGATCTCTAGTTTGGAGTAGATTGTTGTTCCTGGTGTCTAATCCTTGCAACCCCATGATAAAACGGGCTGGGCTTCTTAAGGTCCCTGGTCAAGCGCGGAGACGGCGCCCCTGAGTCAACTTGAAGAAGTCACGGAAGTTGAATCTCCGCCCATCAAATCCCCGTTGGACCAAGGGACCAAAGTCATTTTTGGAAAATGTGACAGGATAAATTAGGGGTATAGAAAAGAGTAAAAATTGCACTTGTGTTTCTTTTAAAATAAAAAACGGGGGACATGTTGGGAGCCAGAGTGGAATCAAACTGTACCTTGACTTGCATCAGACGATGGCTATATTGTCTTATTGCTTTCTGGCCCTATTCTATGTAAATGACCTGAGAATTACCATATGAATGTAACACCTGGAGGTTGCCTGGGAGAGGAGGAGGGAAGAAGGGGGAGGGGAAAATAAACGCGGCAGTCTAGTCAGTCTTTGCCTGGACTGCGGACATCCCGGACCCGGTGTGTCTGTCTCTCTTCTTTTTCTTCCTAGTCCTTGTCCCCTATTTCAGGAACCCCAATCTGCGAACCCTGGTTTGCTACCGGTTGGCCCCGGCACTTACCCTAACCCTAACTGTAACCCTAAACCTTATCCTAATCCTAACCTTAACCCAAACACTAAACCAAACCCTAACCCTAAACCTTACCCTTACCCTAACCCTAACCCTAAATCTAACCCTAACTCTAACCCTAACCCTAACCCTTAACCTAACCCTAACCGTAATAATAACCCTAACCCTTACCCTTACCCTAACCCTAACCTTAACCCTAAAACTAACCCTAACCCTAACCGTTACCCTTACCCTAACCCTAACCCTAACACTTACCCTTAACCTAACCGTAACCCTAAACCTAACTCTTACCCAACCCTAACCCTAACCCAAACCCTAACCGTTAACCTAACCCTAACACTAACACTAACCCTAACCCTTACCCTAACCCTAACCCTAACCCTAACCCAAACCCCTAACCGTAACCCTTACCCTAACCTAACCCTAACCATAACCCTAAACCTTTCCCATACCCTTACCCTAAACTTAACCCTAACCCTTACCCTAAACCTAATCCTAACCCTATCCCTAACCCTTATCCTTAACCTAACCCTAACCCAAAACTTAACCCTATCCCTAAAACATGCCCTTACCCTAACCCTAACCGTAACCCTAACCCTTATCCTAATCCTAACCTTAACCCAAACACTAAACCTAACCCTAACCCTAAAACTTACCCTTACCCTAACCCTAACCCTAAATCTAACATTAACCCTAACCCTAACCCTAACCCTTAACCTAACCCTAACCCTAATCCTAACCCTAACACTTACCCTTACCCTAACCCTAATCTTAACCCTAAAACTAACCCTAACCTTAACCCTTACCCTTACCCTAACCCTAACTCTAACCCTAACCCTAACACTTACCCTTAACCTAACGGTAACCCTAAACCTAAACCTTACCCAACGCTAACCCTAAACCAAACCCTAACCGTTAACCTAACCCTAACCCTAACACTAACCCAAACCCTTACCCTAACCCTAACCCTCACCCAAACACCTAACCGTAACCCTTACCCTGACCCTAACCCTAACAATAACCCTCACCCTAATCCTTACCCTTAACCTGACCCTAAACCTAACTCTAACCCTAACGCTAACTCTAACCCTAACACTAACCCTAAACCAAACACTAAACCTTATGCTTGCCATTACCCTAAACCTAACCCTAACCCTTACCCTAAACCTATTCCTAACCCTAACCCTATCTCTTATCCTTAAGCGAACCCTATCCCTAACCCTAATCCCAAACCTTACTCTTACCCTAAACCTAACCCTAACCCTAACACTTATCCTTACCTTAACCCTAACCCTAACCCTTATCCTTACTTTAAACCTAACCCTAACCCTTACCCTTACCCTAATGCTAACCCTAACCCTAACCCTAACCCTAACTCTAACACATACCCTAACCCTAAACCTAACCCTAACCCTAACCCTTACCCTAACCCTAACCTTAACTCCAACATGAAACCTAACCGTAAACCTAACCCTAACACTTACCCTTACCCTAACCCTAACCCTAAACCTAACCATAACCCTAACCCTAACCCTTACCCGAACCCTAAACCTAACCCTAACCCTAAACCTAACCCTAACCCTTACCCTTACCCTAACCCTAACCCTAAACCTAATCTTAACCCTAACACTTACCCTTACCCTAAACCTAACCCTAACCCTAACCCTTACCCATATCCTAACCCTAACACTAACCCTAACCCTTACCCTTACCCTAACCCTAACCCTTACCCTAACCCTAACTCTAATCCTAAAATTAACTCTTACCTTTACCCTTACCCTAACCCTAACCCTAACCCTAACCCTAAAATTAACCATAACACTAACCTTAACCCTAACCCTTACCCTTACGCTAACCCTAAACCTAAACTTGACCCTAACTCTAACTCTAACCCTTACACTTACCCTAAACCTAACCCTAACCCTTACCCTAACCCTAACTCTAATCCTAACATTAAGCCATACCTTTACCCTAACCCTAACCCTAAACCTAAACCTAACCCTAACACTAACCTTAATATTAACCCTTACCCTTACCCTAACCCTAAACCTAAACTTAACCCTAACCCTAACACTAACCCTAACCCTTACCCTAAACCTAACTCTAATCCTAACATTAATGCTTACCTTTACCCTTACCCTAACCCTAAACCTAAACCTAACCCTAACACTAACCTTAATATTAACCCTTACCCTTACCCTAACCCTAACCCTAAACTTAACCCTAACCCTAACCCTAACCCTTACCCTTACCCTAACCCTAACCCTAACCCTTACCCTAACCCTAACCCTAACCCTAACACTTACACTTACTGTAACCCTAACCCTAAGCCTAACACTTACGCTAACCCTAAACCTAACCCTAACCCTTACCCGAACCCTTAACCTAACCCTAACCCTAAACCTAACCCTAACCCTAAACTTAACCCTATCCCTTACCCTTACCCTAAACCTAACCCTAAACCTAATCCTAACATTAACCCTTACCTTTACCCTTACCCTAACCCTAAACCTAAACCTAACCCTAACACTAACCTTAATATTAACCCTTACCCTTACCCTAACCCTAACCCTAAACTTAACCCTAACCCTAACCCTAACCCTTACCCTTACCCTAACCCTAACCCTAACCCTTACCCTAACCCTAACCCTAACTCTAACACTTACCCTTACTCTAACCGTAACCCTAATCCGAACACTGACCATAACCCTAAACCTAACCCTAACCCTAACTCTTATCCTTACCCTAAACCTAACCCTTTTCCTAACCCTAAACCCTAACCCTAACCGTAACCCTAACCCTAACCCTAACCCTTACACTTATACTTACCCTAACCAAAACCTAAACTTAATGCTAACCATAACCCTAAACATAAACCTTACCCTAACCCTAACCCTAACCCTAATCCTTACCCTAACCCTAACCCATACCCTTTCCCTAAAACTACCCTAACCCTAACCCTAACACTTACCCTTACTGTAACCCTAACCATAAGCCTAACACTTACGCTAACCCTAAACCTAATCCTAACCCTTACCCGAACCCTTAACCTAACCCTAACCCTAAACCTAACCCTAACCCTAAACTTAACCCTATCCCTTACCCTTACCCTAAACCTAACCCTAAACCTAATCCTAACCCTAACACTTACAGTTACCCTAAACCTAACCCTTACCCTAACCCTTACCCGTACCCTAACCCTAACGCTAAAAATAACCCTTACCCTTACTCTAACCCTAACCCTTACCCTAACCCTAACTCTAATCCTAACATTAACCCTCACCTTTACCCTAACCCTAACCCTAAAACTAAACATAAACCTAACACTAACCTTAACATTAACCCTAACCCTTACCCTAACCCTAACCCTAAACTTAACCCTAAACCTAACCCTAACCCTTAACCTTACCCTAACCCTAACCCTAAACCTTACCCTAACTCTTACCCAAACCCTAACACTTACCCTTACTCTAACCCTAACCCTAATCCGAACACTTACCCTAACCCTAAACCTAACCCTAACCCTAACTCTTATCCTTACCCTAAACCTAACCCTTATCCTAACCCTAAACCCTAACCCTAACCGTAACCCTAACCCTAACCCTAACCCTTACACTTATCCTTACCCTAACCCTAAACCTAAACTTAATGCTAACCATAACCCTAAACCTAAACCTTACCCTAACCCTAACCCTAACCCTAAACCTTACCCTAACCCTAACCCATACTCTTTCCCTAAACCTACCCTAACCCTAAACCTAACACTTACCCTTACCCAAACCCTAACCCTAAACCTAACCCTAACCCTAACCCTAATCCTAACCCTAACCTTAACCCTAACACTAACCATAATCCTCACCCTTACCCTAACCCTAACCTTAACCCTAACTCTAACACTTACGGTTACAATAACCCTTACCCTAACCCTTAACCTAACTCTAGCCTTAACCCTAACCCTACCCTTACCCTAAACCTAAACCTAACTCTAACCCTAACCTTAACCCTAACCCTAACCTATACACTAACCCTAACCCACACCCTTACCCTACCCCTAACTCTAACCCTAAACCTAAACTTAACCCTAAACCTAACCCTAACCCTTACACTTACCCTTACCCTAACCCTAACCGTAACGCTAACCCTAATACTTACCCTAACCCTAACCTTAACCACAACACTAAACCTAACCCTAACCCTAACCCTAACCCTTACACTTACCCTAACCCTAACCGTAAACCTAACCCTAACCCTAAACCTAACACTTACCCTAACCCTAACCCTAATCCTAACCCTTAACCTAACACCTAACCCTAACCCTAAACCTAACCCTAACGCTTACCCTTACCCAAACCCTAACCCTAACCCTAACACTTACCCAAACCTTGACCCTAACCCTTCCCTAAACCTAACCCTAACACTTACCCTTACCCTAACCCTAACCCTAAACCTAACCATAACCCTAACCCTAACCCTTACCCAAACCCTAAACCTAACCCTAACCCTTACCCTTACCCTAACCCTAACCCTAAACCTAATCCTAAACCTAACACTTACCGTTACCCTAAACCTAACCCCAACCCTAACCCTTACCCATATCCTAACCCTAACGCTAACCCTAACCATTACCCCTACCCTAACCCTAACCCTTACCCTAAACCTAACTCAAATCCTAACATTAACCCTTACCTTTACCCTAACCCTAACCCTAAACCTAACCCTAACACTAACCTTAACTCTAACCCTTACCGTTACCCTAACCCTAACCCTAAACTTAACCCTAACCCTAACCCTAACCCTTACCCATACCCTAACCATAACCCTTACTCTTACCCTAACTCTAATCCTAACATTAACCCTTACCTTTACCCTAACACTAACCCTAAACCTAAACCTAACCCGAACACAAAAATTAACATTAACCCTTACCCTTACCCTAACCTAACCCTAAACTTAACCCTAACCCTAACCCTAACCCTTACCCTTACCCTAACCCTAACCCTTACCCTAACCCTAACCCTAACCCTAACCTTAACACTAACGCTTACAATAACCCTAACCCTAACCCTTAACCTAACTCTAGCCTTAACCCTAAACCTAACCCTTACCCTAAACCTAAACCTAAATCTAACCCTAACCTAAACCCTAACCCTAACCTATACACTAACCCTAACCCTCACCCTTACCCTAACCCTAATCCTAACCCTAAACCTAACCTTAACCCTAACCCTAACCCTAACCCTTACCCTTAACCTAACCCTAACCCTAATCCTAACCCTAACCCTTATACTTACCCTAACCCTAACCTTAACCCCAACACTAAACCTAAAACTAACCCTAACCCTAACCCTTACACTTACCCTATCCCTAACCATAAACCTAACCCTAACCCTAACCCTAACACTTCCCCTAACCCTAACCCTAATCCTAACCCTTACCCTAACACCTAACCCCAACCCTAAACCTAACCCTAACGCTTACCCTCACCCAAACCCTAACCCTAACCCTAACACTTACCCTAAACTTGACCCTAACCCTTCCCTAATCCTAACCCTAACCCTTACCCAACCCTAACCCTAACCCTAACCCTAACCCTTACCCTAACCCTAACACTAACCCTAACCCATACCCTAACACTAAACCTAACCCAAACCCCTAAACGTAAACTTTACCCTGACTCTAACCCTAACAATAACCCTCACCCTAAACCTTACCTTTAAGCTAACCCCAACCCTAACTCTAACCCGAACCCCGCACCTAACCCTTAGCCTAACCCTAACCCTAACCCTTACCCGTACCCTAAACCTAAACCTAAACCTAACCCCAACCCTAACCCTTACCCTAACCCTAACCCTGACCCTAACCCTAAACCTTACCCTTACCATTACCCTAAACCTAACCCTAACCCTTACCCTAAACCTATTCCTAACCCTAAACCTAACCCTAAACCTAACCCTAACCCTAACCTAACCCTACCACTAACACTTCCCCTTATCCTTACCTTAACCCTAACCCTATCCCTAACCCTTACCCTTACCCTAACGCTAACCCTAACCCTAACCCTAACCCTAACACTAACACATACCCTTACCCTAACCCTAAACCTAACCCTAACCTAACCCTTAACCTAACCCTAAACCTAACCTTAACCCTTACCATAACCCTTACCCTAAGCCTAACCTTAACTCCAGCACTAAACCTAACCCTAACCCTAACCCTAACCCTTACCCGAACATTAACCCTAATCCTAACCCTAACCCTTACCCTTACCCTAAACCTAACCCAACCCTAAACCTAACCCTAAACCTAAACTTCACCCTAACCCTTACCCTTACCCTAACCCTAACCCTAAACCTAATCCTAACCCTAAACCTTACCCTTACCCTAAACCTAACCCTAAGCCTAACCCTTACACTTACCCTAACCCTAACACTAACCCCAACCCTTACCCTTACCCTAACCCTAACCCTTACCCTAACCCTAACTCTAATCATAACATTAACCCTTTCCCTTACCCTAACCCTAAACCTAACCCTAAAACTAACCCTAACACGAACCTTAACCCTAACCCTACCCTTACCCTAACCCTAACCCTAAACTTAACCATAACCCTAACCCTAACCCTTACCCTTACCCTTACCATAATCCTAACCCTAACCTTAACCCTAACCTCAACACTAACCTTAACCTAACCCTTACCCTAACCCTAACCCTAACCCAGCCCTCACCCCTACCCTTACAGTAACCCTAACCCTAAACCTAAACCTAACCCTAACACTAACCCTAACCCTAACGCTATCCCTAACCCTTGCCCTTTCCTTAACCATAAAACCTTACCTTAACGCTAACCCTAAACCTTACCCTAACCCTAACCCTAAACCTAACCCTAACCCTTACCTTACCCTTGCCCTCACCCTAACCCTAACCCTAACCTTAACCACAACCCTAACCCTAACCGTAATCCTAACCCTTACCCTTACCCTTACCCTAATCGTAACCCTAAACCTAACCCTAAGCCTAACCCTAACCCTAAACATAACCTTAATGCTAACCCTAACCCTAACCATAAACCTAACCCTTACCCCAACCCTTACCTAACCCTAACCATTACGCTTACATTAACCCCTAACCCTAACCCTAACCCTAACCCTTACCCTTACCCTAACCCTAACCCTAACCATAACCCTAAGCCTATCCCTAACCCTTACCGTAATCCTAAACCTAAACCTAAACCTAACTATAACACTAACCCTAACACTAACGCTAACCCTAACCCTAACCCTTACCCTTACCCTAACTCTAACCCTTACTTTAACGCTAACCCTAAAACTTACCCTAACCCTATCCCTAACCCTAACCCTTACCCCTACCCTAACCCTAAACCTAATCCTAACCTTAACCCTAACCATAACCCTAACCCTAAACCTTACCCTTACCCTAACCCTAACCATAAACCTAACCGTAACCGTAACCCTAACCCTAACCCAACCCTTACCCTTACCCTAAACCTAACCCTAAACCTAACACTAACCCTAACTCTAAACCTAACCATAACCCTAACCCTAACACTAACCGTAACCCTTACCCTAACCCTAACCTTAACCTAACCCTCACCCTAACCCTCACCGTTACACTTACCCTAACACTAACCCTAACCCTAACTCTTATCCTTACCCTAACCCTAACTCTAAACCTAACTCTAACCCTAACCCTAAGCCTAAAGCTTACCCTTACCGTAACCCTAAACCTAAATCTAAACTTTACCCTTACCCTAACCCTAACCCTAACCTTAATCCCAACCCTAACCCTAACCATAATCATAACCCTTACCCTTAACCTAATCCTAACACTAAACCTAACCCTAAGCCTAACCCTAACCCTAACTTACCCCAAATGTAACCCTAACCCTAACCCTAACTTTAACTCTAACCCTAACCCTAAGCCTTACCCAAACCCTAACCTAACCCTAACCATTACACTTACTCTAACCCCTAACCCAAACCCTTACCCTTACCCTAAACCTAACCCTTACCCTAACCCTAATCCTAAACCTAATACTAACCCTAACCCTAACCCAACCCTAACCCTAACCCCTAACCCTAACCCTTACACTTACCCTAACCCTAACCCTAACCCTAACGTGTAACCCTAACCCTAACCCTAACCCTAAACCTAACCCTAAACCTAACTCTAAACCTAACCATAACCCTAGCCCTAACCCTAACCGTAACCCTTACCCTAACCCTAACCTTAACCTAACCCTAACCCTAACCCTAACCCTCACCTTTACACTTACCCTAACACTAACCCTAATCCTAACCCTTACCCTTACCCTAACCCTAACCCTAATCCTTACCCTAACCCTAACCCTAACCCTAATCCTTACCCTAACCCTAACTCTAAACCTAACCCTTACCCTAACCCTTACCTTTCCCTAACCCTAATCCTTACCCTAACCCTAACTCTGATCCTAACCCTTACCCTAAACCTTACCCTTTCCCTACCCTAAACTTAACCCTGACCCTAACCCAAACCCTAACCCCTAACCCGAACCCTAACCCTAACCCTAAGCCTTACCCTTACACTAACCCTAACCCTATCCCTAAACCTAACACTTACCGTAACGCTAAACCTAACACTAAACCTAACCCTAACCCTAAACCTATAACTAATCCTAACCCTAACCCTTACCCTTACCCTAACTCTAACCCTAACTCTAACCCTAAACCTAATCCTAAACCTTACCCTTACCCTAACCCTAACTCTAACCCTTAACCTAACCCTAACCCTAACCCTAACCCTAACCCCTAACCCTAACCCTTACCCTAACCCTAACCCTAACACTATCCCTTCCCCTAACCCTTACCCTAACCCTAATCCTAACCCTAACACTAACTCTTACCCTAACTCTAACCATTACCCTAAACCTAACCCTAAACCCTAACCCTAACACTAACCCTTCCCTTACCATAATCCTAACCCTAACCTTAACCCTAACCCTAACCCTAACCCTAACCCCTACCCTTACCTTAATCCTAACCCTAAACCTAACCATAACACTAACCCTAACCCTAACGCTAACCCTAACCCTAACCCTTACCCTTACACTAACCCTAACCCTAACCTTAACGCTAACCCTAAACCTTACCCTAACCCTAACCCTAACCCTAACCCTTACCCTTACCCTAACCCTAACCCTAACCCTAACCTTAATCCCAATCCTAACAATAAACGTAATCCTAACCCTTACCATTACCCTAATCCTAAGCCTAAACCTAAACCTAACCCTAACCCTAACCCTTACCCTTACCCTAACTCTAACTCTAACTCTAACCCTAACCCTAATCCTAAACCTTACCCTTACCCTAACCCTAACTCTAACCATTAACCTACCCCTAACCCTAACCCTAACCCTAACACTAACTCTTACCCTAACCCTAACCATTACCCTAAACCTAACCCTAACCTAACACTAACCCTTAACCTTACCCTAACCCTAACCCTAAATCTTGCCCTAACACTTACCCTAACCCTAACCCTAATTCTAACCCTAACCCTAAACCTAACCCCTAACCCTAACCCTAACTGTAACCATAACACTTACCCTTATCCTAACCCTAACTCTAACCCTAACCCTAACCCTAACACTTACCCTTACACTAACCCTAACCCTAACACTTAACCTACCCTTACCCTAACCGTAACCCTAACCCTTGCCATAACCCTAACCCTAACCCCTAAACCTAACCCTAACCCTAACTCTAAACCTTACTCTTACCCTAACACTATCCCTAAACCTAACCCTAACCCTTACCCTAACGCTAACTCTAACCCATAACCCTAACCCTAACCCTAACCCTTACACTTATCCTAAACCTAATCCTAAACCTAACCCTATCCGTAACACTTACCCTGACCCTGAAACTAAGCCTAACCCTAATCATTACCCTAACCCTAACCCTAACCCCTAACCCTAACCCTAACCCTAACACTTACCCTTACCCTAACCCTAACCCTAACCCTTAACCTAACCCTAACCCTAACCCTTAACCTAACCCTAACCCTAAAACTCACCCTAACCCTAAACCTAACCCTAATTCTTACCCTAACCCTAACCCTAACCTTAACCCCACGTCCAAACCTAAACCTAACCTTTACCCTTACCCTAACCCTAACCCTAACCCTAACCCTAATCCTAACACTAACCCTATCCCTGACACATACCCTTACCCTAAAACAAAGCCTAACCCTAATCATTACCCTAACCCTAACCCTAACAACTAACCCTAACCCTAAACCTAACCCTAACTCTAACACTTACCCTTACCCTAGTCCAAACCCTAACCCAAACCCTTTACCTAATCCCACCTCCAAACCTAAACCTAACCCTTACCCTTACCCTAACGCTAACCCTAAAGTAACCTAACCCTAACCCTAACCCTAATCCTAACCCTAATCCTAACCCTAACACTAACCTAACCCTAACAATTACCCTTACCCTAAACCTAACCCCAAACCTAACCCTAACCCTAACCCTAACCCTTACCCTTACCCTTACCCTAAACCTAACCCTAACCCTAAACATTACCCCTACCCTAACCCTAAACTTAACCCTAACCCTAACCCCTAACCCTAACCCTAACCCTTACCCTTACCATAATCCTAACCCTAACCTTAACCCTAACCTCAACACTAACCTTAACAAAACCCTTGCCCTAACCCTAACCCTAACCCTAACCCTCACCCCTACCCTTACAGTAACCCTAACCCTAAACCTAAACCTAACCCTAACACTAACCCTAACCCTAACGCTATCCCTAACCCTTACCCTTACCTTAACCCTAAACCTTACCTTAACGCTAACCCTAAACCTTACCCTAACCCTAACACTAACCCTAACCCTAACCCTTAACCTTACCCTTGCCCTCACCCTAACCCTAACCCTAACCTTAACCACAACCCTAACCCTAACCGTAATCCTAACCCTTACACTTACCCTTACCCAACTCGTAACCCTAAACCTAACCCTAAGCCTAACCCTAACCCTAAACATAACCTTAATGCTAACCCTAACCCTAACCCTAAACCTAACCCTTACCCCAACCCTAACCTAACCCTAACCATTACCCTTACATTAACCCCTAACCCTAACCCTAACCCTAACCCTTACCCTTACCCTAACCCTAACCCTAACCCTAACCCTAAGCCTATCCCTAAACCTTACCGTAACCCTAAACCTAAACCTAAACCTAACTATAACACTAACCCTAACACTAACGCTAACCCTAACCCTAACCCTTACCCTTACCCTAACTCTAACCTTTACTTTAACGCTACCCTAAAACTTACCCTAACCCTATCCCTAACCCTAACCCTTACCCCTACCCTAACCCTAAACCTAACCCTAACCTTAACCCTAACCATAACCCTAAACCTAAACCTTACCCTTACCCTAACCCTAACCCTAAATCTAACCATAACCCTAACCCTAACCCTAACCCTAACCCTAACCCTAACCCAAACCCTAACCTAACCCTAACCATTACACTTACTCTAAACCCTAACCGAAACCCTTACCCTTACCCTAAACCTAACCCTTACCCTAACCCTAATCCTAAACCTAATACTAACCCTAACCCTAACCCAACACTAATCCTAACCCCTAACCCTAACCCTAACCCTTACCCTTACCCTAACCCTAACCCTAACCCTAACGTGTAACCCTAACCCTAACCCTAAACCTTTCCCTGACCCTAACCCTATCCCTAAACCTAACCCTAACCCTAACCCTAAACCTAACCCTAAACCTAACTCTAAACCTAACCATAACCCTAACCATAACCCTAACCGTAACCCTTACCCTAACCCTAAAACTAACCCTAACCCTAACCCTAACCCTATCCCTAACCCTAACCCTTACCCCTACCCTAACCCTAACCCTGACCCTAACATTAACCCTAACCCTCACCCTACACCTAACCCTTATCCTTACCCTAACCCTAACCTTAACCTAACCCTAACCCTAACCCTAACGCTCACCGTTACACTTACCCTAACCCTAAACCTAACCCTAAACCTTACCCTTACCCTAACCCTAACCCTAAACTTCATGCTAACCCTAACCTTAACTCTAACCCTAACCCTAACAATAATCCTTACCCTAAACCTAACCCTAACTCTAAGCCGAACCCTTACCCTTTCCCTAACCCTAAACCTAACCCTAACCCTATCCCTAACCCTTAACCTTACCCTAACCCTAACCCAAACCCTAACACTTACCCTTACTCTAACCCTAACCCTAACCCTAAATCTTAACCTAACCCTAACCCTAAGCCTAAGCCTAACCCTAACCCTTACCTTCACACTAACCATAACCCTAACCCTAACCCTAACACTTACCCTTACCCTAACCCTAACCCTGACCCTAACCCTAACCTTTACCCAAACCCTAACCCTAACTCTAACCCTTACCCTTACCCTAACCCTAACCCTTACCCTAACCCTAATCCTAAACCTAATACTAACACTAACCCTAACCCCTAACCCTAACCCTAACTCTTACCCTTACCCTAAACCTATCCCTAACCCTAACCCTAACCCATACCCTAATCCTAACACTAACCCTAACCCGAACCCTAACCCTAACCCTACCCCTAACCATAATCCTAACCATTACCCTAACCCTAACCCTAATCCTTACCCTACCCCTAACCCTAACCCTAACATTTACCCTTTCCCTTACCCTAAAACTAACCCTAACCCTAACCCTAACCCTATCCCTAACCCTAACCCTTACCCCTACCCTAACCCTAACCCTGACCCTAACATTAACCCTAACCCTCACCCTACACCTAACCCTTATCCTTACCCTAACCCTAACCTTAACCTAACCCTAACCCTAACCCTAACGCTCACCGTTACACTTACCCTAACACTAAACCTAACCCTAACCCTTACCCTAACCCTAACTCTACACTTAACTCTAACCCTAAACCTAAGCCTAACCCTTACCATTACCCTAACCCTAAACCTAACCCTAAACTTTACCCTTAACCTAACCCTAACCCTAAACTTAATGCTAACCCTAACCCTAAGTCTAACCCTAACCCTAAACCTAATCCTTACCCTAAACCTAACCCTAACTCTAAGCCGAACCCTTACCATTTCCCTAACCCTAACCCTAACCCTAACCCTAACTTACCCCTACCATAACCCTAAACCTAACCCTAACTTTAACCCTAACTTTAACCCTAACCCTAACCCTAACCCTTACCCTTACCCTAAACCTAACCCTAACCTTTATCCTAACCTTAACCCTAACCCTAACCCTAACCCTAACCCCTAACCCTAACCCTAACCTTAATGCTAACCCTAACCCTAAACCTAAACCTAACTCTTACCCTAACCCTAACTCTAACCCTAATCCTTACCCTAACCCTAACCCTAAACCTAAACCTTACCCTTACCCTAACCCTAACCCTAACCTTAATGCTAAACCTAACCTTAACCCAAACCCTAACCCTTACCCTAACCCTAACCCAAATCCTTACCCTAACCCTAACTCTAACCCTAACCCTAATCCTAAACCTTACCCTTACCGTAACCATAACTCTAACACTTAACCTAACACTAACCCTAACCCCTAACCCTAACCCTAACCCTTACCCTAACCCTAACCCTAACACTATCCCTTACCCTAACCCTTACCCTAACCCTAACCCTAACACTAACTCATACCCTAACCATAACCATTATCCTAAACCTAACCCTAACCTAACCCTAACCCTTAACCTTACCCCAACCCTAACCCTAATTCTAGCCCTAACCCTTACCCTAACCCTAACCCTAATTCTAACCCTAACCCTAACCCTAACTCCTAACCCTAACCCTAACCCTAACCATAACACTTACCCTTATCCTAACCCTAACTCTAACCCAACCCTAACCCTAACACTTACCCTTACACTAATCCTAACCCTAACACATACCCTACACTTACCCTAACCCTAACCGTAACCCTAACCCTTATCATAACCGTAACCCTAACCCTAACCCCGAAACTTAACCCTAACCCTAACTCTAAACCTTACACTTACCAAAACCCTAACCCTAACCCTAACCCTTACCCTAAACCTAACCCTAACCCATAACACTAAACCTAACCCTAACCCTTACCCTTATCCTAAATCTACTCCTAACCCTAACCCTATCCCTAACACTTACCCTTACCCTAAAACTAAGACTAACCCTAATCATTAACCTAACCCTAACCCTAACCCTAAAACTAACCCTTACCCTAACCCTAACCCTAACTTTAACCCTTTCCGTTACCCTAACCCTACCCCTTAACTTACCCCACCTCTAAACCTAAACCTAACCCTTACCCTTACCCTAACCCTAACCCTAACCCTAATCACTAACGCTAACGCTAACCCTAACCCTTAGCATTATCCTAACCCTAATCCTAACCCTAACCCTATCCCTGACACTTATCCTTACCCAAAAACTAAGCCTAACCCTAATCATTACCCTAACCCTAACCATAACCCCTAACCCTAACCCTAACCCTAACTCTAACATTTACCCTTACCCTAACCCAAACCCTAACCCTAACCCTCAACCTAACCCTAACCCTAACCCTTACCCTAACCCTAACCCTAACTCTAACACTTACGTTACCCTAACCCTAACCCTTACCTTAACCCCACCTCCAAACCTGAACCTAACCCTTACCCTTACCCTAACGCTAACCCTAAACCTAAACCTAACCCTAACCCTAACCCTAACCCTAATCCTAACCCTAATCCTAACCCTAACAATTACCCTTACCCTAAACCTAACGCCAAACCTAAGCTTAACCCTAACCATTACCCTTACCCTTACCCTAACCTAACCCTAACCCTAAACATTAACCTTACCCTAACGATAAACTTAACCGTAACCCTAACCCTTATCCTTACCCTAACCCTAACCCTAACCCTAAGCCTAAGCCTAACCCTAACCCTTACCTTCACCCTAACCCTAACCCTAACCCTAACCCTAACACTTACCCTTACCCTAACCCTAACCCTGACCCTAACCCTAACCTTACCCCAACCCTAACCCTAACCCCTAGCCCTATCCCTAACCCTTACCCTAACCCTAACCCTAACCCTAACCTGTAACCCTAACACTAACCCTAACCCTTTCCCTTACCCTAACCTTATCCCTAACCCTAACCCTTACCCTTACCCTAATCCTATGCCTAACCCTAACCCTAACGCTTATCCTAACACTAACACTAACCCTAACAGTAATCCATACCCTAACCCTAACCCTAACCCTTACCCTTACCCTAAACCTAACCCTAACCCTAACCCTAACCCTAACCCTAAACGCTACCCTTACCGTAACGCTAACCCTAACCCTAAACCTAACCATAACATTAACCCTAACCATAACGCGAACCCTAACACTAACCCTTAACCTTACCCAAACCCTAACCCTTGCCTTAACGCTAACCCTAAACCTTACCCTAACCCTAACCCTAACCCTAACCCTTACCCTTACCCTTACCCTAACCCTAACCCTAACCCTAACCTTAATCCCAACCCTAACCCTAACCGTAATTCTAACACTTACCCTTAACCTAATCCTAACCCTAAACCTAACCCTAAGCCTAACCCTAACCATAAACATAACCTTAATGCTAACCCTAACCCTAACCATAAACCTAACCCTTACCCCAACCCTAACCTAACCCTAACCATTACCCTTACCCTAACCCCTAACCCTAACACTAACCCTAACCCTTACCCTTACCCTAACCCTATCCCTAACACTAACCCTAACCCTTACCCTAACCCTAACCCTAAACCTAACCCTAACCTTAACCATAACACTTACACTTACTCTAACCCTAACCCTAACCCTAACCCTTAACTTAACCCTAACCCTAAGTTTAGCCTAACCCTAAACCTTAACTTCACCCTCACCCTAACCCTAACCCTAACACTTAACCTTACCCTAACCCTAACCCTGACCCTAACCCTAACCCCTAACCCTAACCCTAACCCTTACCATACCCTAAACCTAACCCTAACCCTAACCCTTTCCATTACCCTAACCCTATCCCTATCCCTTACCCTTACCCTAACCCTATCCCTAAACCTAACCCTAACCCTTATCCTAACCCTAACACTAACCATAACCCTAATCCTTACCCTAAACCTAACCCTAAACTTAACCCGTACCCTTTCCCTTACCATAACCCTAACCCTAACCGTAACCCTATCCCTAACCCTAACCCTTACCCCTACACTAACCCTAACCCTAACCCTAACCTTAACCCTAAACATAACCCTAAACCTAACCCTTACACTTACCCTAACCCTAACCCTAAACCTAACCGTAACCCTAACCCTAACCCAACCCTTACCCTTACCCTAAACCTAACCCTAAACCTAACCCTGACCCTAACTCTAAACCTAACCCCAACCCTAACCCTAACCCTAACCCTTACCCTAACCCTAACCTTAACCTAACCCTAACCCTCACCGTTACTCTTACCCTATCACTAACCCTAAACCTAACCCTTACCCTTACCCTAACCCTAACTCTAAACCTAACTCTAACCTTAACCCTAAACCTAACCCTTACCCTTACCCTAACACTAAACTTAAACCTAAAACTTACCCTTACCCTAACCCTAACTCTTACCCTAACTGTAACCGTAATCCTTACCCTAACCCTAACCCTAACCCTAAGCCGAACCCTTACCCTTTCCCTAACCCTAACGCTAACCCTAACCCTAACTTACCCCAACTCTAACCCTAACCCTAACCCTAACTTTAACCCTAACCCTAACCCTTACCCTTACCCTAACCCTAACCCTTACCCTAACCCTATCCCTAAGCCTAACACTAACCCTAACCTATACCATACACTAATCAGAAACCTAACCCTATCCCTAAACCTTACCCTTACCCTAACCCTAACCCTAACCCTTATCCTAAACTTAACCCTAACCCTAACCCTAACCCATAACCCTAAACCTAACCCTAAACTTAATGCTAACGCTAAACCTAACCCTAAACCTAACCCTTACCCTAATCCTAACTCTAACCCTAATCCTTACCCTAAACCTAACCTTAACCCTAAACCTTACCCTTACCCTAACCCTAACCCTAAACATAATGCTAACCCTAACCCTAACCCTAACCCTAACCATAACCATAACCCTTACCCTCTCCCTAACGCTAATCCTATCCCTAACCCTAACCAAACCCTAACCCCTAACCCTAAGCCTTACACTTACATTAACCCTACCCCTAACCCTAACCCTAACACTTACTTTAACCCTAAACTTTACCCTAACCCTAAACCTAACCCTAACCCTAAACCTTACCCTGACAGTAACCCTAACCCTAACTCTAAAACTAACGCTAAACCTAACCCTAACACTTACTCTAACCCCAACCATAACCTTTAACCTAACCCTAACCCTAACCCTAACCACTAACTCTAACGCTTACCCTAAACCTAACCCTTACACTAATCCTTACCCTTACCCAAACCCTAACCTTAACACTAACTCTTACTCTACCCCTAACCCTTACCGTAACCCTAACGCCTAAACCTAACCCTAACCATTACCCTTACCCTAACCCTAACCCTAAAACTAACCCTAACCCTTACCCTTACCCTAACACTAAGCCTAAACCTAACCCTAACAATAGCCCTAACCCGTAACCCTAACCCTAACCCTTACCCTTACCCTTACCCTAACCCTAACACTAACCCTAACCTTAATCCCAACCCTAACCCTAACCGTAATCCTAACCCTTACCCTTAACCTAATCCTAACCCTAAACCTAACCCTAAGCCTCACCCTAACCCTAAACATAACCTTAATGCTAACCCTAACCCTAACCCTAAACCTGACCCTAACCCTAACCTTACCACAACCCTAACCTTAACCCCTAACCCTAACCCTAACCCTTACCCTTACCCTAACCCTAAACCTAACCCTAACCTGTAACCCTAACCCTAACCCTAACCCTTTCCATTACCCTAACCCTATCCCTAATCCTAACCCTTACCCTTACCCTAACCCTATCCCTTACCCTAACCCTAACACTAACCATAACCCTAATCCTTACCCTAAACCTAACCCTAACCCTAACGCTTACCCTTTCCCTTACCATAACCCTAACCCTAACCCTAATCATATCCCTAACCCTAACCCTTACCCCTACCCTAACCCTAACCCTAACCTTAACCCTAACCATAACCCTAAACCTAACCCTTACCCTAACCTTAACCCTAACCCTAAACCTAACCGTAACCCTAACCCTAACCCAACCCTTACCCTTACCCTAAACCTAACCCTAAACCTAACCCTAACCCTAACTCTAAACCTAACCCCAACCCTAACCCTAACCCTAACCCTTACCCTAACCCTAACCTTAACCTAACCCTAACCCTAACCCTAACCCTCACCGTTACACTTACCCTAACACTAACCCTAACCCTAACCTTACCACAACCCTAACCTTAACCCCTAACCCTAACCCTAACCCTTACCCTTACCCTAACCCTAAACCTAACCCTAACCTGTAACCCTAACCCTAACCCTAACCCTTTCCATTACCCTAACCCTATCCCTAATCCTAACCCTTACCCTTACCCTAACCCTATCCCTTACCCTAACCCTAACACTAACCATAACCCTAATCCTTACCCTAAACCTAACCCTAACCCTAACGCTTACCCTTTCCTTTACCATAACCCTAACCCTAACCCTAATCATATCCCTAACCCTAACCCTTACCCCTACCCTAACCCTAACCCTAACCTTAACCCTAACCATAACCCTAAACCTAACCCTTACCCTAACCTTAACCCTAACCCTAAACCTAACCGTAACCCTAACCCTAACCCAACCCTTACCCTTACCCTAAACCTAACCCTAAACCTAACCCTAACCCTAACTCTAAACCTAACCCCAACCCTAACCCTAACCCTAACCCTTACCCTAACCCTAACCTTAACCTAACCCTAACCCTAACCCTAACCCTCACCGTTACACTTACCCTAACACTAACCCTAAACCTAACCCTTACCCTTACCCTAACCCTAACTCTAAACCTAACTCTAACCTTAACCCTAAACCTAACCCTTACCCTTACCCTAAACCTAAACCTAAACCTAAACCTTACCCTTACCCTAACCCTAACCCTAAACTTAATGCTAACCCTAACCCTAACCCTAACCCTAACTCTTACCCTAACTGTAACCCTAATCCTTACCCTAACCCTAACCCTAACCCTAAACCGAACCCTTACCCTTTCCCTAACCCTAACGCTAACCCTAACCCTAACTTACACCAACTCTAACCCTAACCCTAAGCCTTACCCTTTCCCTAACCCTAATCCTATCCCTAACCCTAACCAAACCCTAACCCCTAACCCTAACCCTTACACTTACACTTACACTAACCCTACCCCTAACCCTTACACTTACACTAACCCTACCCCTAACCCTAACCCTAACACTTACTTTAACCCTAAACTTTACCCTAACCCTAAACCTAACCCTAACCCTAAACCTTACCCTGACAGTAAGCCTAACCCTAACTCTAAAACTAACGCTAAACCTAACCCTAACACTTACTCTAACCCTAACCCTAACCCTTATCCTAACCCTAACACTAACCATAACCCTAATCCTTACCCTAAACCTAACCCTAAACTTAACCCTTACCCTTTCCCTTACCTTAACCATAACCCTAACCCTAACCCTATCCCTAACCCTAACCCTTACCCCTACCCTAACCCTAACCCTAACCCTAACCTTAACCCTAACCATAACCCTAAACCTAACCTTACCCTTACCCTAACCCTAACCCTAAACCTAACCGTAACCCTAACCCTAACCCAACCCTTACCCTTACCCTAAACCTCACCCCAAACCTAACCCTAACCCTAACTCTAAACCTAACCCCAACCCTAACCCTAACCCTAACCCTTACCCTAACCCTAACCTTAACCTAAACCTAACCCTAACCCTAACCCTCACCGTTACTCTTACCCTAACACTAACCCTAAACCTAACCCTTACACTTACCCTAACCCTAACTCTAAACCTAACTCTAACCTTAACCCTAAACCTAACCCTTACCCTTACCCTAACACTAAACCTAAACATAAACCTTACCCTAACCCTAACCCTAACACTAAGCCGAACCCTTACCCTTTCCCTAACCCTAACGCTAACCCTAACCCTCACTTACCCCAACTCTAACCCTAACCCTAACCCTAACTTTAACCCTAACCCTAACCCTTACCCTTACCCTAACCGTAACCCTTACCCTAACCCTATCCCTAAACCTGACACTAACCCTAACCTAAACCTTACACTAATAAAAACCCTAACCCTATCCCTAAACCTTAGCCTTACCCTAACCCTAACCCTAACCCATATCCTAAACTTAACCCTAACCCAAACCCTAACCCCTAACCCTAACCCTAACCCTAAACTTAATGCTAACCCTAAACCTAACCCTAAACCTAACCCTTACCCTAATCCTAACTCTAACCCTAATCCTTACCCTAAACCTAACCTTAACCCTAAACCTTACCCTTACCCTAACCCTAACCCTAAAAATAATGCTAACCCTAACCCTAACCCTAACCCTAACCGTAACCCTTACCCTTTCCCTAACCCTAATCCTATCCCTAACCCTAACCAAACCCTAACCCCTAACCCTAACCCTTACACTTACATTAACCCTACCCCTAACCCTAACCCTAACACTTACTTTTACCCTAAACTGTACCTTAACCCTAAACCCAACCCTAACCCTAAACCTTACCCTGACAGTAACCCTAACCCTAACTCTAAAACTAATGCTAAACCTAACCCTAACACTTACTCTAACCCTAACCATAACCTTTAACCTAACCCTAACCCTAACCCTAACCACTAACCCTAACGCTTACCCTAACCCTAACCCTTACACTAATCCTTACCCTTACCCTAACCCTAACCTTAACACTAACTCTTACTCTACCCCTAACCCTTACCCTAACCCTAACGCCTAAACCTAAACCATACCATTACCCTTACCCTAACCCTAACCCTAAAACTAACCCTAACCCTCACCCTTACCCTAACACTAAGCCTAAATCTAACCCTAACAATAGCCCTAACCCGTAACCCTAACCCTAACCCTTACCCTTACCCTTACCCTAACCCTAACCCTAACCCTAACCTTAATCCCAACCCTAACCCTAACCGTAATCCTAACCCTTACCCTTAACCTAATCCTAACCCTAAACCTAACCCTAAGCCTCACCCTTACCGAAAACATAACCTTAATGCTAACCCTAACCCTAACCCTAAACCTAACCCTTACCCCAAACTTAACCTAACCCTAACCATTACCCTTACCCTAACCCCTAACCCTAACACTAACCCTAACCCTTACCCTTACCCTAATCCTAACCCTAACCCTAACCCTAACCCTAACCCTTACCCTAACCCTAACCCTAATGCTAACCCTAACCCTAACCCTAACACTTACCCTTACTCTAACCCTAACCCTAAACATAACCCTTAACCTAACCCTAACCCTAAGCCTTTGCCTAACCCTAAACCTTAACTTCACCCTAACCCTAACCCTAACCCTAACACTTACCCTTACCCTAACCCTAACCCTGACCCTAAACCTAACCTTACCACAACCCTAACCTTAACCCCTAACCCTAACCCTAACCCTTACCCTTACCCTAACCCTAACCCTAACCCTAACCTGTAACCCTAACCCTAACCCTAACCCTTTCCATTACCCTAACCCTATCCCTAACCCTAACCCTTACCCTTACCCTAAACCTATCCCTAAACCTAACCCTAACCCTTCCCCTAACCCTAACACTAACCATAACCCTAATCCTTACCCTAAACCTAACCCTAAACCTAACGCTTACCCTTTCCCTTACCATAACCCTAACCCTAACCCTAATCATATCCCTAACCCTAACCCTTACCCCTACCCTAACCCTAACCCTAACCCTAACCTTAAACCTAACCGTAACCCTAACCCTAACCCAACCCTTACCCTTACCCTAAACCTAACCCTAAACCTAACCCTAACCCTAACTCTAAACCTAACCCCAACCCTAACCCTAACCCTAACCCTTACCCTAACCCTAACCTTAACCTAACCCTAACCCTAACCCTAACCCTCACCGTTACACTTACCCTAACACTAACCCTAAACCTAACCCTTACCCTTACCCTAACCCTAACTCTAAACCTAACTCTAACCTTAACCCTAAATCTAACCCTTACCCTTACCCTAACCCTAAACCTAAACTTAAACCTTACCCTTACCCTAACCCCAACCCTAAACTTAATGCTAACCCTAACCCTAACCCTAACCCTAACTCTTACCCTAACTGTAACCCTAATCCTTACCCTAACCCTAACCCTAACCCTAACCCTAAGCCGAACCCTTACCCTTTCCCTAACCCTAACGCTAACCCTAACCCTAACTTACCCCAACTCTAACCCTAACCCTAACCCTTACCCTTTCCCTAACCCTAATCCTATCCCTAACCCTAACCAAACCCTAACCCCTAACCCTAACCCTTACACTTACACTAACCCTACCCCTAACCCTAACCCTTACACTTACACTAACCCTACCCCTAACCCTAACCCTAACACTTACTTTAACCCTAAACTTTACCCTAACCCTAAACCTAACCCTAACCCTAAACCTTACCCTGACAGTAACCCTAACCCTAACTCTAAAACTAACGCTAAACCTAACCCTAACACTTACTCTAACCCTAACCATAACCTTTAACCTAACCCTAACCCTAACCCTATCCACTAACCCTAACGCTTACCCTAACCCTAACCCTTACACTAATCCTTACCCTAACCCTTATCCTAACCCTAACCTTAACACTAACTCTTACTCTACCCCTAACCCTTACCCTAACCCTAACCCAAAAACTAACTCTAACCCTTACCCTTACCCTAACACTAACCCTAAACCTAACCCTAACAATAACCCTAACCCCTAACCCTAACCCTAAACCTAACCCTAACCCTTACCCTTATCCTAACCCTAAACCTAACCCTAACCCTAACACTTACCCTTACCCAAAACCTAACCTTAACCCTAACACTTACCCTTACCCTAACCCTAACCCTAACCCTAACCCTTACCCTTACCCTAACCCTAAACCTAAACCTAAACCTTACCCTTACCCTAACCCTAACCCTAAACTTAATGCTAACCCTAACCCTAAACCTAACACTTACTCTTACCCTAACTGTAACCCTAATCCTTACCCTAACCCTAACCCTAACCCTAAGCCGAACCCTTACCCTTTCCCTAACCCTAACGCTAACCCTAAACCTAACTTACCCAAACTCTAACCCTAACCCTAACCCTTACCCTTTCCCTAACCCTAATCCTATCCCTAACCCTAACCACACCCTAACCCCTAACCCTAACCCTTACACTTACACTAACCCTACCCCTAACCCTAACCCTAACACTTACTTTTACCCTAAACTTTACCCTAACCCTAAAACTAACCCTAACCCTAAACCTTACCCTGACAGTAACCCTAAACTAACTCTAAAACTAACGCTAAACCTAACCCTAACACTTACTCTAACCCTAACCATAACCTTTAACCTAACCCTAACCCTAACCCTAACCACTAACCCTAACGCTTACCCTAACCCTAACGCTTACACTAATCCTTACCCTAATCCTTACCCTAACCCTAACCTTAACACTAACTCTTGCTCCACCCCTAACCCTTACCCTAACCCTAACGCCAAAACCTAACCCTAACCATTACCCTTACCCTAACCCTAACCCTAAAACTAACCCTAACCCTTACCCTTACCCTAACACTAACCCTAAACCTAACCCTAACAATAACCCTAACCCCTAACCCTAACCCTAACCCTTACCCTTACCCTTACCCTAACCCTAACCCTAACCCTAACACTTAACCTTACTCTAAACCTAACCCTAAACCTAACCCTAACCTAACCCTAACCCTAAGCCTTAGCCTAACCCTAAACCTTAACTTCATCCTAACCCTAACCCTAACCCTAACCCTAACACTTACCCTTACCCTAACCCTAACCCTGACCCTAACCCTAACCATACCGCAACCATAACCCTAACCCCTAACCCTAACCCTAACCCTTAAACTTACCCTAACCCTAACCCTAACCCTAACCCTAACCTGTAACCCTAACCCTAACCCTAACCCTTTCCATTACCCTAACCCTATCCCTAACCCTAACCCTTACCCTTACCCTAACCCTATCCCTAAACCTAACCCTAACCCTTATCCTAACCCTAACACTAACCATAACCCTAATCCTTACACTAAACCTAACCATAACCCTAACCCTTACCCTTCCCCTTACCATAACCCTAACCCTAAACCTAACCCTAATCATATCCCTAACCCTAGCCCTTACCCCTACCCTAACCCTAACCCTAACCCTAACCTTAACCCTAACCATAACCCTAAACCTAACCCTTTCCCTTACCCTAACCCGAACCCAAAACCTAACCGTAACCCTAACCCTAACCCAACCCTTACCCTTACCCTAAACCTAACCCTAAACCTAACCCTAACCCTAACTCTAAACCTAACCCCAAACCTAACCCTAACTCTAACCCTTACCCTAACCCTAACCTTAACCTAACCCTAACCCTAACCCTCACCGTTACACTTACCCTAACACTAACCCTAAACCTAACCCTTACCCTAACCCTAACTCAAAACCTAACTCTAACCTTAACCCTAAACCTAACCCTTACCCTTACCCTAACCCTAAACCTAAACCTAAACCTTACACTTACCCTAACCCTAACCCTAAACTTAATGCTAACCCTAACCCTAACCCTAACCCTAACTCTTACCCTAACTGTAACCCTAATCCTTACCCTAACCCTAACCCTAACCCTAAGCCGAACCCTTACCCTTTCCCTAACCCTAACGCTAACCCTAACCCTCACTTACCCCAACTCTAACCCTAACCCTAACCCTAACTTTAACCCTAACCCTAACCCTTAACCTTACCCTAACCCTAACCCTTACCCTAACCCTATCCCTAAACCTAACACTAACCCTAACCTAAATCTTACACTAATCAGAACCCTAACCCTATCCCTAAACCTTACCCTTACCCTAACCCTAACCCTAACCCTTATCCTAAACTTAACCCTAACCCTAACCCTAACCCCTAACCCTAAACCTAACCCTAAACTTAATACTAACCCTAAACCTAACCCTAAACCTAACCCTTACCCTAACCCTAACTCTAACCCTAATACTTACCCTAAACCCAACCTTAACCCTAAACCTTACCCTTACCCTAACCCTAACCCTAAACATAATGCTAACCCTAACCCTAACCCGAACCCTAACCCTTACCCTAACCCTAACCCTAACCAGAATCCTTACCCTAACCCTAACTCTAAACCTAACCCTTAACCTAACCCTTACCCTTTCCCTAACCCTAATCCTATCCCTAACCCTAACCAAACCCTAACCCCTAACCCTAACCCTTACACTTACACTAACCCTACCCCTAACCCTAACCCTAACACTTACTTTAACCCTAAACTTTACCCTAACCCTAAACCTAACCCTAACCCTAAACCTTACCCTGACAGTAACCCTAACCCTAACTCTAAAACTAACGCTAAACCTAACCCTAACACTTACTCTAACCCTAATCATAACCTTTAACCTAACCCTAACCCTAAACCTAACCACTAACCCTAACGCTTACCCTAACCCTAACCCTTACACTAATCCTTACCCTAACCCTTATCCTAACCCTAACCTTAACACTAACTCTTACTCTACCCCTAACCCTTACCCTAACCCTAACCCAAAAACTAACTCTAACCCTTACCCTTACCCTAACACTAACCCTAAACCTAACCCTAACAATAACCCTAACCCCTAACCCTAACCCTAAACCTAACCCTAACCCTTACCCTTATCCTAAACCTAAACCTAACCCTAACCCTAACACTTACCCTTACCCAAACCCTAACCCTAACCCTAACACTTACCTTTACCCTAACCCTAACCCTTAGCCTCACCCTAAGCCTAACCCCTAACCCTAACCCTAACCCTAACTCTAAATCTAACCCTTACCCTTACCCTAACCCTAACCCTAACCCCTAACCCTAATCCTAAACCTTACCCTTATCCTATCCCTAATCCTAACCCTTACCCT
Source organism: Megascapheus bottae (assembly GCA_024803745.1). Taxonomy (NCBI): domain Eukaryota; kingdom Metazoa; phylum Chordata; class Mammalia; order Rodentia; family Geomyidae; genus Megascapheus; species Megascapheus bottae. Next base: position 459,858 of record JANJXV010000664.1, read on the forward strand.
AACCCTATCACTTACCCTTAACCTAACCCTAACCCTAACCCTTACCCTAAACCTAACCCTAACCCTAACACCTAACCCTAACCCTAACCCTAACCCTAACTCTAAAACTTACTCTTACAATAACCCTAACCATAAACATAACCCTAACCCTTACCCTAACCCTAACCCTTACCCTAACCCTAATCCTAACCCTAAACCTAACACCTAACCCTAACCCTAAACCTCACCCTAAACCTAACTCTAAACCTAACCCTTAACCTAACCCTAACCCTAACGCTTACCTTACCCTAAACCTAACCCTTACCTTAACCGCAACTCTAAACCTAACTCTAACCCTTACCCTTACCCTAACCCTAACCCTAACACCTAAACCTAACCGTAACCATAACCCCAACATTACACTTACCCTAACCCTAAACCTAACCCTAACCCTAACTCTTACCCTCACGCTAACCCTAACCCCAAACCTAACCCTAATCCTAACCCTTACCCTTACCCTTACCCTAACCCTAAACCTAACCCTAACCCTAATCCTAAACATTACCCTTAACCTTATCCTAAACCTAACCCTAACCCTAATCCCTAACCCTAACTCAAACACTAATCCTTCCGCTTACACAAACCCTAACCCTAAACCTAACCCTAACCCTAAACCTAACACTAACCCTAACCCTAACCCTAACCCTAAATCTTACCCTTACACTAAACCTAATCCTAACCCTTACCCTAACCCTAAACCTTTCCCTTGCCTTAACCCTAACCCTAACCCTAACTCTAAACCCTAACCATAATCCTGACCCTAAATCTAAACCTTACCCTAACCCTTACCCTTACCCTAACCCTAACCCTAAACCTACCTCTAACCCTAACCCTAAGCTAACCCTTACCCTTATCCTAACCCTAAACCTAACCCTAAAACTTACCCTTACCCTAACCCTAACCCTAACCCTAACCCTTACATTTACACTAACCGTAATCCTAACTCTTACCCTTAGCCTTACCCTAACCCTAAACCCAACCCTAAACCTTACCCTTACCCTAGCCCTATCCCTAACCCTAACCCTTACCCTTACCCTAACCCTAACCCTAACTCTAACCCTTACCATTACCCTAACCCTAACCCTAAGCCTAACCCTACCCCTTACCCTTACCCTTACCCTAACCCTAACCCTAACCTTAAGCCTAGGCCTAACCCTAACCCTTACCTTCACCCTAACCCTAACCCTAACCCTATCCCTAACACTTACCCTTACCCTAACCCTAACCATGACCCTAAACCTAACCTTACCCCAACCCTAACCCTAACCCCTAACCCTATCCCTAACCCTTACCCATTCCCTAACCCTAACCCTAACCTGTAACCCTAACCCTAAACCTAACCCTTTCCCTTACCCTAAACGTATCCCTAACCCTAACCCTTACCCTTACCCTAATCCTATCACTAACCCTAACCCTAACCCTTATCCTAACACTAACACTATCGCTAACCCTAATCCTTACCATAACCCTAACACTAACCCTAACCCTTACCCTTACCTTACCCTAAAACTTACCCTAACCCTAAACATTAACCTTACCCTGACCCTAAACCGAACCCTAACCCTAACACCTAACCCTAACCCTAACCCTTACCCTTACCATAATCCTAACCCTAACCCTAACACTAACCCTAAACCTAACCCTTACCCTAACAATAACCCTAACCCTAACCCTAAGACCTACCCTTACCGTTACCCTAACCCTAAACCTATACCTAACCATAACACTACCATAACCCTAACGCTAACCCTAACACTAACCCTTACCCTTACCCAAACCCTAACCCTTGCCTTAACGGTAACCCTAAACCTTACCCTAACCCTAACCCTATCCCTAACCCTAACCCTTACCCTTACCCTAACCCTAACCCTAAGCCTAACCTTAATCCCAACCCTAACCATAACCGTAATCCTAACATTTACCCTTAACCTAATCCTAACCCTAAACCTAACCCTAAGCCTAACCCTAACCCTAAACATAACCTTAATGCTAACCCTAACCCTAACCCTAAACCTAACCCTTACCCCAACCCTAACCTAACCCTAACCATTACCCTTACCCTAACCCCTAACCCTAACCCTAACCCTTACCCTTACCCTTACCCTAACCCTAACCCTAACCCTAAGCCTAACCCTAACCTTAACCCTAACACTAACACTAACCCTAAACCTAACCCTTACCCTAACACTAACGCTAACACTAACCCCTACCCTTACCGTAACCCTAACCCTAAACCTAAACCTAACCATAACACTACCCTAACCCTAACGCTAACCCTAACAGTAACCCTTACCCTTACCCAAACCCTAACCCTTGCCTTAACGCTAACCCTAAACCTTACCCTAACCCTAACCCTAACACTAACCCTAACCCTTACACTTAACCTTACCCTAAACCTAACCCTAACCCTAACCTTAATCCCAACCCTAACCCTAACCATAATCCTAACACCTAACCCTAACCCTTAACCTCACCCTAAACCTAACTCCAAACCTAACCCTTAACCTAACCCTGACCCTAACAATAACCATACCGCAACCCTAACCCTAACCCCTAACCCAAACCCTAACCCTTACCCTTACCCTAACCCTAACCCTAACCCTAATCTGTAACCCTAACCCTAACCCTAACCCTTTCCATTACCCTAACCCTATCCCTAACCCTAACCCTTACCCTTACCCTAACCCTATCCCGAAACTTAACCCTAACCCTTATCCTAACCCTAACACTAACTATAACCCTAATCCTTACACTAAACCTAACCCTAACCCTAACCCTTACCCTTTCCCTTACCATAACCCTAACCCTAAACCTAAACCTAATCATATCCCTAACCCTAGCCCTTACCCCTACCCTAACCCTAACCCTAACCCTAACCTTAACCCTAACCATAACCCTAAACCTAACCCTAACCCTTACCCTAACCCTAACCCGAACCCTAAACCTAACCGTAACCCTAACCCTAACCCTAACCCAACCCTTACCCTTACCCTAAACCTAACCCTAAACCTAACCCTAACCCTAACTCTAAACCTAACCCCAAACCTAACCCTAACTCTAACCCTTACCCTAACCCTAACCTTAACCTAACCCTAACCCTAACCCTCACCGTTACACTTACCCTAACACTAACCCTAAACCTAACCCTTACCCTTACCCTAACCCTAACTCAAAACCTAACTCTAACCTTAACCCTAAACCTAACCCTTACCCTTACCCTAACCCTAAACCTAAACCTAAACCTTACCCTTACCCTAACCCTAACCCTAAACTTAATGCTAACCCTAACCCTAACCCTAACTCTTACCCTAACTGTAACCCTAATCCTTACCCTAACCCTAACCCTAACCCTAAGCCGAACCCTTACCCTTTCCCTAACCCTAACGCTAACCCTAACCCTCACTTACCCCAACTCTAACCCTAACCCTAACCCTAACTTTAACCCTAACCCTAACCCTTACCCTTACCCTAACCCTAACCCTTTCCCTAACCCTATCCCTAAACCTAACACTAACCCTAACCTAAACCTTACACTAATCAGGACCCTAACCCTATCCCTAAACCTTACCCTTACCCTAACCCTAACCCTAACCCTTATCCTAAACTTAACCCTAACCCTAACCCTAACCCCTAACCCTAAACCTAACCCTAAACTTAATGCTAACCCTAAACCTAACCCTAAACCTAACCCTTACCCTAACCCTAACTCTAACCCTAATACTTACCCTAAACCCAACCTTAACCCTAAACCTTACCTTTACCCTAACCCTAACCCTAAACATAATGCTAACCCTAACCCTAAACCGAACCCTAACCCTTACCCTAACCCTATCCCTAACCAGAATCCTTACCCTAACCCTAACTCTAAACCTAACCCTTAACCTAACCCTTACCCTTTCCCTAACCCTAATCCTATCCCTAACCCTAACCAAACCCTAACCCCTAACCCTAACCCTTACACTTACACTACCCCTACCCCTAACCCTAACCCTAACACTTACTTTAACCCTAAACTTTACCCTAACCCTAAACCTAACCCTAACCCTAAAGCTTACCCTGACAGTAACCCTAAACCTAACTCTAAAACTAACGCTAAACCTAACCCTAACACTTACTCTAACCCTAACCATAACCTTTAACCTAACCCTAACCCTAACCCTAACCACTAACCCTAACGCTTACCCTAACCCTAACCCTTACACTAATCCTTACTCTAACCCTTATCCTAACCTTAACACTAACTCTTACTCTACCCCTAACCCTTACCCTAACCCTAACGCCTAAACCTAACCCATACCATTACCCTTACCCTAACCCTAACCCAAAAACTAACCCTAACCCTTACCCTTACCCTAACACTAACCCTAAACCTAACTCTAACAATAACCCTAACCCCTAACCCTAACCCTAAACTTAACCCTAACCCTTACCCTTATCCTAACCCTAAACCTAACCCTAACCCTAACACTTACCCTTACCCAAACCCTAACCCTAACCCTAACACTTACCTTTACCCTAACCCTAACCCTTAGCCTCACCCTAAGCCTAACCCCTAACCCTAAACCTAACCCTAACTCTAAATCTAACCCTTACCCTTACCCTAACCCTAACCCTAACCCCTAACCCTAACCCTAAACCTTACCCTTATCCTATCCCTAATCCTAACCCTTACCCTAACCCTATCACTTACCCTTAACCTAACCCTAACCCTAACCCTTACCCTAAACCTAACCCTAACCCTAACCCCTAACCCTAACCCTAACCCTAACCCTAACCCTAACTCTAAAACTTACTCTTACCCTAACCCTAACCATAACCATAACCCTAACCCTTACCCTAAACCTAACCCTTACCCTAACCCTAATCCTAACCCTAAACCTAACACCTAACCCTAACCCTAAACCTCTCCCTAAACCTAACTCTAAACCTAACCCTTAACCTAACCCTAACCCTAACCCCTACCTTACCCTAAACCTAACCCTTACCTTAACCCCAACTCTAAACCTAACTCTAACCCTTACCCTTACCCTAACCCTAACCCTAACACCTAACCCTAACCGTAACCATAACCCCAACATTACACTTACCCTAACCCTAAACCTAACCCTAACCCTAACTCTTACCCTCACGCTAACCCTAACCCCAAACCTAACCCTAATCCTAACCCTTACCCTTACCCTAACCCTAAACCTAACCCTAACCCTAATCCTAAACATTACCCTTAACCTTACCCTAAACCTAACCCTAACCCTAATCCCTAACCCTAACTCAAACACTAATCCTTCCGCTTACACAAACCCTAAACCTAAACCTAACCCTAACCCTAAACCTAACACTAACCCTAACCCTAACCGTAACCCTAAATCTTACCCTTACACTAAACCTAATCCTAACCCTAACCCCTAACCCTAACCCTAACCCTAACCCTTACCCTTAACCTAACCCTAACCCTAACCCTAATCCTAAGCCTAACCCTAACCTTAGCCCTAACCCTAACACTAACCCTAAACCTATCCCTTACCCTAACACTAACGCTAACCCTAACTCCTACCCTTACCGTAACCCTAACGCTAAACCTAAACCTAACCATAACACTACCCTAACCCTAACGCTAACCCTAACAGTAACCCTTACCCTTACCCAAACCCTAACCCTTGCCTTAACGCTAACCCTAAACCTTAACCTACCCCTAACCCTAACACTAACCCTAACCCTTACCCTTACCCTTACCCTAAACCTAACCCTAACCCTAACCTTAATCCCAAACCTAACCCTAACCGTAATCCTAACACCTAACCCTAACCCTTAACCTCATCCTAAACCTAACTCCAAACCTAACCCTTAACCTAACCCTAACCCTAACCCTTACCTTACCCTAACTCTAACCCTTACCTTAACCCCAACTCTAAACCTAACTCTAACCCTTACCCTTACCCTAATCCTAACCCTAACACCTAACCCTAACCGTAACCATAACCCCAACATTACACTTACCCTAACCCTAAACCTAACCCTAACCCTAACTCTTACCCTCACGCTAACCCTAAACACAAACCTAACCCTAACCCTAACCCTTACCCTTACCCTTACCCTAACCCTAAAGCTAACCCTAACCCTAATCCTAAACATTACCCTTAACCTTACCCTAAACCTAACCCAAACCCTAACCCCTAACCCTAACTCAAACACTAATCCTTCCGCTTACACAAACCCTAACCCTAAACCTAACCCTAACACTTACCCTAACCCTAACCCTAACCCTAAAAATAACACTAACCCTAACCCTAACCCTAAATCTTACCCTTACACTAAACCTAACCCTAACCCTTACCCTAACCCTAACCCTAAACCTTTCCCTTGCCTTAACCCTAAGCCTAACCCTAACTCTAAACCCTAACCCTAATCCTAACCCTAAATCTAAACCTTACCCTAACCCTTACCCTTACCCTAACCCTAACCCTAAACCTACCTCTAACCCTAACCCTAAGCTAACCCTTACCCTTATCCTAAACCTAAACCTAACCCCAAAACTTACCCTTACCCTAACCCTAACCCTAACCCTAACCCTTACATTTACACTAACCGTAATCCTAACTCTTACCCTTAGCCTTACCCTATCCCTAAACCTAACCCTAAACCTTACCCTTACCCTAACCCTAACCCTAACTCTAACCCTTACCATTACCCTAACCCTACCCCTAAGCCTAAGCCTAACCCTAACACTTACGCTTACCTAACCCTAACCGAAACGCTAACCCTAACCCTAACCCTAACCCTAACCCTTACCCTTACCCTAACCCTAACCCTAACCCTAAGCCTAAGCCTAACCCTAACCCTTACCTTCACCCTAACCCTAAACCTAACCCTAACCCTTACCCTTATCTTACCCTAAACCTTACCCTAACCCTAAACATTAACCTTACCCTGACCCTAAACCGAATCCTAACCCTAACACCTAACCCTAACCCTAACCCTTACCCTTACCATAATCCTAACCCTAACCTTAACCCTAACTCTAACACTAACCCTAAATATAACCCTTACCCTAACAATAACCCTAAACCTAACCCTAACACCTACCCTTACCGTAACCCTAACCCTAAACCTAAACCTAACCATAACACTACCATAACCCTAACGCTAACCCTAACACTAACCCTTACCCTTACCCAAACCCTAACCCTTGCCTTAACGCTAACCCTAAACCTTACCCTAACCCTAACCCTATCCCTAACCCTAACCCTTACCCTTACCCTTACCCTAACCCTAACCCTAACCCTAACCTTAATCCCAACCCTAACCATAACCGTAATCCTAACATTTACCCTTAACCTAATCCTAACCCTAAACCTAATCCTAAACATAACCTTAATGCTAACCCTAACCCTAACCCTAAACCTAACCCTTACCCCAACCCTAACCTAACCCTAACCATTACCCTTACCGTAACCCCTAACCCTAACCCTAACCCTAACCCTTAGCCTTACCCTAACCCTAACCCTAACCCTAACCCTAAGCCTAACCCTAACCTTAGCCCTAACCCTAACACTAACCCTAACCCTTACCCTTAACCTTACCCTAAACCTAACCCTAACCCTAACCTTAATCCCAACCCTAACCCTAACCGTAATCCTAACATTTACCCTTTACCTAATCCTAAACCTAAACCTAACCCTAAGCCTAACCCTAACCCTAAACATAACCTTAGTGCTAACCCTACCCCTAATCCTAAACCTAACCCTTACTCCAACCCTAACGTAACCCTAACCATTACCCTTACCCTAACCCTAACCCTAACCCTAACCCTTACCCTTACCCTAATCCTAACCCTAACCCTAACCCTAAGCCTAACCCTAACACTTACCCTTATCCTAACCCTAACCCTAACCCTAACCCTAACCCTTACCCTTACCCTAACCCTAACCCTAACCCTAACACTTACCCTTACTCTAACCCTAACCCTAACCCTAACCCTAACCCTTAACCTAACCCTAAGCCTAAGCCTAAGCCTAACCCTAAACTTTACCTTCACCCTAACCCTAACCCTAAACCTAACACTTACCCTTACCCTAACCCTAACCCTGACCCTAACCCTAACCTTACCGCAACCCTAACCCTAACACCTAACCCTAACCCTAACCCTTACTCTACCCTATCCCTAACACTAACCCTAACCCTAACCTGTAACCCTAACCCTAACCCTAACCCTAAGCCTTTCCATTACCCTAACCCTATCCCTAACCCTAACCCTTATCCTTACCCTAACCCTATCCCTAAACCTAACCCTAACACTTATCCTAACCCTAACCCTAACCCTAACCCTAATCCTTACCCTAAACCTAACCCTAACCCTAAACCTTACCCTTTCCCTTACCCTAACCCTAACCCTAACCCTAACCCTAAACCTATCCCTAACCCTAACCCTTAACCCTACCCTAACCCTAACCCTAACCCTAACCTTAACCCTAACCATAACCCTAAACCTATACCTTACCCTTACATTAATCCTAACCCTAATCCTAACCGTAACCCTAACCCTAACCCAACCCTTACCCTTACCCTAAACCTAACCCTAAACCTAACCCTTACTCTAACTGTAAACCTAACCATAACCCTAGCCCTAACCCTTACCCTAACCCTAACTTTAACCTAACCCTAACACTAACCCTAACCCTAACCCTCACCGTTACACTTACCCTAACACTAACCCTAACCCTAACACTTACACTTACCCTAACCCTAACTCTAAACCTAACTCTAACCTTAACCCTAAACCTAACCCTTACCCTTACCCTAACCCTAAACCTAAACCTGAACCTTACCCTTACCCTAACCCTAACCCTAAACTTAATGCTAACCCTAACCCTAACCCTAACTCTTACCCTAACTGTAACCCTAATCCTTACCCTAACCCTAACCCTAACCCTAACCCTAAGCCCAACCCTTACCCTTTCCCTAACGCTAACGCTAACCCTAACCCTAACTTACCCCAACTCTAACCCTAACCCTAACCCTAACTTTAACCCTAACCCTAACCCTAACCCTTACCCTCACCCTAACCCTAACCCTTACCCTAACCCTAGCCCTAAACCTAACACTAACGCTAACTTAAACCTTACACTAATCAGAACCCTAACCCTATCCCTAAACTTTACCCTTACCCTAACCCTAACCCTAACTCTTATCCTAAACTTAACCATATCCCTAACCCTAAACCCTAAACCTAACCCTAACCCTAACCTTAATGCTAACTCTAAACCTAACCCTAAACCTAACCCTTACCCTAACCCTAACTCTAACCCTAATCCTTACCCTAAACCTCACCTTAACCCTAAATCTTACCCTTAACCTAACCCTAACCGTAAACATAATGCTAACCCTAACCATAACCCTTACCCTAACCCTAACCCTAACCCGAATCCTTACAATAACCCTAACTCTAAACCTAACCCTTACCCTAAACCTTACCCTTTCCCTAACCCTAATCCTATCCCTACCCCTAACCAAACCTTAACCACTAACCCTAACCCTTACACTTACACTAACCCTACCCCTAACCCTAACCCTAACACTTACCTTAACCCTAAACTTTACCCTAACCCTAAACCTAACCCTAACCCTAAACCTTACCTTGACACTAACCCTAACCCTAACTGTAAACCTAACGCTAACCCTAACCCTAAAACTTACCCTAACCCTAACCCTAACCCTTAACCTAACACTAACGCTAACCCTAACCTCTAACCCTAAGGCTTAGCCTAACCCTAACCCTAACACTAATCCTTACCCTAACCCTTATCCTAACCCTAACCTTAACACTAAGTCTTACCCTAAACCTAACCCTTACCCTAACCCTAACCCTAAATCTAACCCTAACCATTACCCTTACCCTAACCCTAACCCTAAAACTAACCCTAACCCTTACCCTTACCCTAACACTAACCCTAAACCTAACCCTAACAATAACCCTATCCCCTAACCCTAAACCTAAACCTAACCCTAAGCCTTACCCTTATCCTAAACCTAACCCTAACCTAAACCTAACCCTAACACTTACCCTTACCCAAACCCTAAGCCTAAGCCCAACCCTAACCCTAACACTTACCCTTACCCTAACCCTAACCCTTACCATAACCTTAAGCCTTACCCCTAAACCTAAACCTAACCCTAACTCTAACTCTAACCCTTACCCTTACCCTAACCCTAACCCAAAGCCTACCCTTACCCTAACCCTAAACCTAACCCTAATCCCTAACCCTAACCCTAAACCTTACCCTTATCCTAACCCTAATCCTAACCCTTACCCTAACCCTATCACTTACCCTTAACCTAACCCTAGCCCTAACCCATACCCTAAAACTAACTCTAACCCTAACACCTAACCAAACCCTAACCCTAACCCTAACTCTAAAACTTACACTTACCCTAACCCTAACCCTAACCCTAACCCTTACCCTAACCCTAATCCTAACCCTAACCCTAACACCTAACCCTAACCCTAACCCTTAACCTAACCCTAACCGTAACCCTTACCTTACCCTAACCCTAACCCGTACCTTAACCCCAACTCTAAACCTAACTCTAAAGCTTACCCTTACCCTAACCCTAACCCTAACACCTAACCCTAACTGTAACCCTTACCCCAAAATTACCCTTACCCTAAACCTAAACCTAACCCTAACCCTAACCCTAAGTCTTACCATCACGCTAACCCTAACCCAAAACCTAACCCTAACCATAACCCTAACCCTAACCCTTACCCTTACCCTTACCCTAACCCTAAACCTAACCTTAACCCTAATCCTAAACATTAACCTTAACCTTACCCTAAACCTAACCCTAACCCTAACCCCTAACCCTAACTCAAACACTAATCCTTCCGCTTACACTAAACCTAACCCTAACACTTACCCTAACCCTAACCCTAACCCTAAACCTAACACTAACCCTAACCCTAACCCTAACCCTAAATCTTACCTTCACCCTAAACCTAACCCAAACCCTTACCCTAACCCTAACCCTAACCCTAAACCTTTCCCTTGCCTTAACCCTAACCCTAACCCTAACTCTAACCCCTAACCCTAATCCTAACCCTAAATCTAAACCTTACCCTAATCCTTACCCTTACCCTAACCCTAACCCTAAACCTAACTCTAACCCTAACACTAAGCCTAACCCTTACCCTTACCCTAACCCTAAACCTAACCCTAAACCTTATCCTTACCCTAACCCTAAACCTAACCCTAACCCTTACATTTACCCTAACCGTAATCCTAACCCTTACCCTTATCCTTACCCTAACCCTAAACCTAACCCTAAACCTTACCCTTACCCTAACCCTAACCCTAACCCTAACCCTTACCCTTACCCTAACCCTAACCCTAACCCTAACCTTTACCATTACCTTAACCCTAACCCTAACCCTAACTTTAACCCCAACCTTAAACCTAACCGTAATCCTAACCCTTATTCTTTCGCTAATACTAACCCTAACCTAACCCTAACCCTAAACCTAACCCTTACCCTAACCATAACCTTAACCCCAAACCTTACCCTTTCCCTAACCATAACCCTAACCCTAACACTGACCCTAACCCTAATCCTAAACCTCAACCTTACCCTTAACCTAACCCTACCCTAAACCTAACCGTAACCATTACCTTAACCCTAACACCTAACCCTGACCCTAACCCTAAACCTTACCCTTACCCTAAACCTAACCCTAACCCTAAGCCTAACCCTAACACTTACCCTCACCCTAACCCGAACCCTAACCCAAAACCTAACCCTAACCCTAACCCTAACCGTTACCCTTACCCTAAACCTAACCCTAACCCTAAACCTAACCCTAACACTTACCCTTACCCTAACCCTAACCCTAACCCTTAACCTAACCCTGACCCTAACCCTAACCCTAACCCTTACCTTTACCCTAACCCTCACCCTAAACCTAATCCTAACACTTACCCTTACCCTAATCCTAACCCTGACTCTAACCCTAACCTTACCCTAACCCTAACACTAAGCCCTAAACCTAACCCTAACCCTTCAGCTTACCCTAACCCTAAGCTTGACTCTAACCCTAAACTTAACCCTAACCCATAACCCTAACCCTAACCTTAACCCTTACCCTTACCCTAAACCTATCCCTAACCCTAACCCTAACCCTAACTCTAAACCTAACCCTAACCCTAACCCTAACCCTTACCCTAACCCTAACCTTAACCTAACCCTAACCCTAATCCTAACCCTCACCATTACACTTACCCTAACACTAACCCTAACCCTAACCCTTAACCTTACCCTAACCCTAACTCTAAACCTAACTCTAACCCAACCCTAAGCCTACGCCTTAACCTTACCCTAACCCTAAACCTAACCCTAAACCTTAACCTTACCCTAACCCTAACCCTAAACTTAATGCTAACCCTAACCCTAACCCTAATCTTTACCCTAACCCTAACCCTAACCCTAACCCTAGGCCGAACCCTTACCCTTTCCCTAACCCTAATCCTTACCCTAACCCTAACTCTAAACCTAACCCTTACACTGACCCTTACCCTTTCCATAACCCTAATCCTAACCCTAACCCTAACCAAACCCTAACCCCTAACCCTAACCCTTACACTTACACTAACCCTACCCCTAACCCTAACCCTAACACTTACTTTAACCCTAACTTTACCCTAACCCTAAAGCTAACCCTAACCCTAAACCTTACCCTTACACTAACCCTAACCCTAACTCTAAACCTAACGCTAACCCTAACCCTAACACTTACCCAAACCCTAACCCTAACCCTTAACGTAAACCTAACCCTAACCACTAAGCCTAACGCTTACCCTAAACCTAACCCTAACACTAATCCTTACCCTAACCCTTACCCTAACCCTAACCTTAACACTAACTCTTAACCTAACCCTAACCCTTACCCTAATCCTAACCCTAAACCTAACCCTAACCATTACCCTTACCCTAACCCGAACCCTAAAACTAACCCTACCCTAACCCTAACCCTAACCCTTACCCTAACACTAACACTAACCCTAAAGTTAACCCTAACAATAACCCTAACCCCTAAACCTAAACCTAACCCTAACCCTAACCTTTACCCAAATCCTAACCCTAATCCTAACACTAAACCTAACACTTACCCTTACCCAAACCCTAACTTTAACCCTAACCGTAACACTTACCCTTACCCTAACCCTAACCGTAAACCTTACCCTAACCCTAACCCTAACCCTAACCCCTAACCCTAACCCTAACCCTAACTCTAACTCTAAGCCTTACCCTTACCCTAACCAAACCCAAAGCCTACCCTTAACCTAACCCTACCCCTAACCCTAACCCTAACACTTACCTTAACCCTAACTTTTACCCTAACCCTAAACCTAACCCTAACCCTAAACCTTACCCTTACACTAACCCTAACCCTAACTCTAAACCTAAGCTAACCCTAACCCTAACACTTACCCTAACCCTAACCCTAACCCTTAACCTAACTCTAACCCTAACCACTAAGCCTAATGCTTACCCTAAACCTAACCCTAACACTAATCCTTACCCTAACCCTTGCCCTAACCCTAACCTTCACACTAACTCTTACCCTAACCCTAACCCTTACCCTAACCCTAACCCTAAACCTAACCCTAACCATTACCCTTACCCTAACCCTAACCCTGAAACTAACCCTACCCTAACCCTAACCCTAACCCTTACCCTTACCCTAACACTAACCCTAAAGTTGACCCTAACAATAACCCTAACCCCTAAACCTAAACCTAACCCTAAACCTAACCCTTACCCTTATCCTAACCCTAACCCTAACCCTAAAGCTAACACTTACCCTTACCCAAACCCTAAACTTAACCCTAACCCTAACACTTACCCTTACCCTAACCCTAACCGTAACCCTTACCCTAACCCTAACCCTAACCTTAACCCCTAACCCTAACCCTAACCCTAACCCAAACCATAACTCTAACCCTTACCCTTACACTAACCCTAACCCAAAGCCTACCCTTACCCTAACCCTAACCCTAAGCCTAACCCTGAACCTTACCCTTATCCTAACCCTAATCATAACCCTTACCCTAAACCTATCACTTACCCTTACCCTAACCCTAACCCTTACTCTAAACCTAACTCTAAAACTTACTCTTACACTAACCCTAAACCTGACCCAAACCCTTACCCTAACCCTAACCCTTACCCTAACCCTCACACTAACCCTAACTCTCAAACTAACCTTTAACCTAACCATAACCCTAACCCTAACCCTTACCTTACCCTAACCCTAACCCTTAACTTAAACCCAACTCTAAACCTAATTCTAACCCTTGCCCTTACCCTAACCCTAAGCCTAACAACTAACCCTAATCGTAACCCTAACCCCAACATTACCCTTACCCTAACCCTAAACCTAACCCTAACCCTAACTCTTACCCTTACACTAACCCTAACCCCAAACCTAACCCTAACCCTAACCCTTACCCTTACCCTTACCCTAACCCTAACCCTAACCCTAAACATAACCCTAAACATTACAGTTACCCTAACCCTAAACCTAACCCTAACATTAATGCTAAGCCTAAACCTAACCCTTACCGCAACCCTTACCCTTACCCTTACACTAACCCTAAACGTAACCCTAACCTTAATGCTAACCCTAACCCTAACCCTAACCCTAACACTTACCCTTACCATAATTCTAACCCTAAACTTAACCCTAACCCTAACCATAACCCAAACCCGTACCCGAACCCTAACCCTAACCTTAATGCTAACCCTAAACCTAACCCTTACCCTAACTCTTACCCTTACCCTTACCCTAACCCTAACCCTAACCTTAATGCTAAACCTAACCCTAACCCTTACCCTAACCCTTAC
>JANJXV010000665.1:2500-147500 GCA_024803745.1 Megascapheus bottae
CCGTAACCCCTACCCTTACCCTAACCCTAAACCTAACCTTAACCCCAACCCTAAATCTAACTCTCACCCTAATCCTTACCCTTACCCTAACCATAACCCTTACCCTAACCCTAACCCTATCCCTTACCCATACCCTAACCCTAACCCTAACCCTAACCCTTACCCTAACCCTAATCTTAACCCCAATACTAAACCTAACCCTAACCCTAAACCTAACCCTAACCCTTATCCTTACCCTAACCCTAACCCAAACCCTAAACGTAACCCTAACTGTAAACCTAACCCTTACACTAACCCTAACCCTAATCCTAACCCTAACCCTTACCCTTACCCTAACACTAACCCTAACTCTAAAACTAACCCCAACCCTAAAATTAAACCTAACCCTAACCCTAACCCTAACCCTTAACCTAACCCTAAACCTAATCCTAACCCTAACCCTTCCCCTTCCCCTAACCCTAACCCTAAAACTAACCCTAACCCTAAACTTAACCCTAACTTTTACCCTCACACTAACCCTAACCCTAACCCTAAACCTAACCCTAACCCTAAACCTAACACTAACCCTTACCCTTACCCTAACCCTAACCCTAACCATAATCCTTACCCTAACCCTAACCCTAACCCTAGCCCTTACCTAACCCTAACCCTAACATAAAACAATAACTCTAACCCTTAACCTAACCCGAAACCTAAACCTAACCCTAACTCTTACCCTTACCCTAACCCTAAACCTAACTCTAATCCTAACCTTAACCCTAACTCTAAACCTTACCCTACCCTAAACTTTACCCTAATCCTAACCCTAACCCTTACCCTAAACTTAACCTTAACCCTAATCCTAAACCTAACCCTTACCCTTACCCTAACCCTAACCCTAAACCTAACCCTAACACTAACGCTAACCCTAAACTTAACCCTACCTCTAACCCTAACCCTAACCTCACCCTTAACCTTAACCCTAATCCTAACACTTACCCTTTCCCTAAACCCTAAACCTAACCTTAACCCCAACCCTAAATCTAACCCTCACCCTAATCCTAACCCTTACCCTAACCCTAACCCTTACCCTAACCCTAACCCTAACCCTAACCCTAACCCTTACCCTTACCCTAACTATAACCCTAACCCTAACCCTTACCCTTACCCTTACCCTAATCCTAACCCTAACCCTAAACCTTACCCTAACCCTAACCTTAACCCTATCCCTTACCCTAACCCCAACCCTAAACCTAAACCGAACCCTAACCTTATCCCTAACCCTAACTCTTATCCTGACCCTAACCCGAAACCTAAACCTAAACCTAACCATAACCCCTAACCCTAACTGTAACCGTAACCCTAACTCTAACGCTTACCCTTACCCTAACCCTAACCTTAATGCTAACCCTAACCTAAACCCTAACCCTTACCCTTATCCTAACCCTAAACCTAAACCTAACCCTAACCCTAACCTTAACCCTAACCAAAACCCTAAACCTAACCCTTACCCTTACCCTAACCCTAACCCTAACCCTAAACCTAACTCTAACCTAACCCTAACCCTAACACCTGAACCTAACCCTAACCCTAACCCTGAAACTTACCCTAACACTAACCCTAGCCCTAACCCTAACACTTACCCTAACCCTAACCCTAACCCTTACCCTTACCCTAACCCTAACCCTAACCTTAACCCCAACTCTAAACCTAAACCTAACCCTAACCCTAACCCTTAACCTAACGCTAACCCTAAACCTAACCCTACCCTAAAACTTACCCTTACCCTAACTATAACCCTAACCCTAACCCTAACCCTTATCTTACCCTAACCCTAACCCTAACAATTAAAATAAACCTAACCAGACCCTAACCCTTACCCTTAACCTATCGCTAACCCTAACCCTAACCCTAACACATACAATAACCCTTACCCTTACCCTAATCGTAACCCTAACCTTAACTCAACCTGAAACCTAACCCTAACCCTAACCCTAACCCCTACACTTACCCTAACCCTAACCATAACCCTAACGCTAATCCTAACCCTAACACTTACCCTTACCCTAACCCTAACCCTTATCCTAACCCTAATCCTAACCCTAAACCCTAACCCTAACCCTTAACCTAACCCTAATCCTAACCCTAACCCTTACCCTTACCCTAAGCATAATTCTAACCCTCACCCGAACCCTAACCCTAAACCTTATCCTAAAAATATCCCCTAACCCTAACCCTAACCCTATCCCTTACCCTTGCCCTAACCCTAACCCTAACTCTAACACTAACCCTTACTCTTATCCTAACCCTAACCTTAAACCTAAACCGAACCCTAACCTTAACCCTAACCCTAAACCTAACCCTAACAATTACCCTAATCCTAACCTTAAACCTAATCCTAACCCTAACCCTAACACTAACACTAACCCTAACCTTAACCCTAACCCTAACCCTTACCCTTACCCTAACCCTAACCCTAACTCTAACACTAACCCTTACCCTTATCCTAACTCCAACATTAAACCTAACCCTAACCCTAACCCTAACCCTAACCTTAACCCTAACCCTAACCCTAACCCTAACACTTACCCTAACCCTAACCTTAAACCTAATCCTAACCCTAACCCTAACACTAACCCTAACCCTAACCGTAACCTTAACCCTAACCCTTACCCTTACCTAACCCTAACCCTAACCCAAACCGTAACCCCTACCCTTACCCTAACCTAAACCTAACCTTAACCCCAACCCTAAATCTAACCCTCACCCTAATCCTAACCCTTACCCTAACCCTAACCCTTACCCTAACCCTAACCCTAACCCTAACCCTAACCTAACCCTTACCCTAACCCTAACCTAAATCCCAATACTAAACCTAACCCTAACCCTAAACCTACCCTAAACCTTATCCTTACCCTAACCCTAACCCAAACCCTAAACGTAACCCTAACCGAAACCATAACCCTTACCCTAACCCTAAACCTAATCCTAACCCTAACCCTTACCCTTACCCTAACACTAACCCTAACCCTAAAACTAACCCCAACCCTAAACTTAACCCTAACCCTAACCCTTACTCTAACCCTTAACCTAACCCTAAACCTAATCCGAACCCTAAACCTTCCCCTTACCCTAACCCGAAACCTAAAACTAACCCTAAACTTAACCCTAACTTTTACCCTCACCCTAACCTAACCCTAACCCTAAACCTAACCCTAACCCTAACCCTAACACTAACCCTTACCCTTACCGTAACCCTAACCCTAACCATAATCCTTACCCTAACCCTAACCCTAACCCTAGCCCTTACCCTAACCCTAACCCTAACCTTAACCCTAGCCCTTACACTAACCCCAACCCTAAACCTAAACCGAACCCTAACCTTATCCCTAACCCTAACTCTTATCCTGACCCTAACCCGAAACCTAAACCTAAACCTAACCATAACCCCTAACCCTAACTGTAACCGTAATCCTAACTCTAACGCTTACCCTTACCCTAACCCTAACCTTAATGCTAACCCTAACCTAAACCCTAAACCTTACCCTTATCCTAACCCTAAACCTAAACCTAACCCTAACCCTAACCTTAACCCTAATCATAACCCTAAACCTAACCCTTACCCTTACCCTAACCCTAACCCTAACCCTAAACCTAACTCTAACCTAACCCTAACCCTAACACCTGAACCTAACCCTAACCCTAACCCTGAAACTTAACCTAACACTAACCCTAACCCTAACCCTAACACTTACCCTAACCCTAACCCTAACCCTTACCCTTACCCTAACCCTAACCCTAACCTTAACCCCAACTCTAAACCTAACCCTAACCCTAACCCTAACCCTTAACCTAACGCTAACCCTAAACCTAACCCTACCCTAAAACTTACCCTTACCCTAACTCTAACCCTAACCCTAACCCTAACCCTTATCTTACCCTAACCCTAACCCTAACAATTAAAATAAACCTAACCAGACCCTAACCCTTACCCTTAACCTATCGCTAACCCTAACCCTAACCCTAACACATACAATAACCCTTACCCTTACCCTAATCGTAACCCTAACCTTAACTCAACCCTAAACCTAACCCTAACCCTAACCCTAACCCCTACACTTACCCTAACCCTAACCATAACCCTAACGCTAATCCTAACCCTAACACTTACCCTTACCCTAACCCTAACCCTTATCCTAACCCTAATCCTAACCCTAAACCCTAACCCTAACCCTTAACCTAACCCTAATCCTAACCCTAACCCTTACCCTTACCCTAAGCATAATTCTAACCCTCACCCGAACCCTAACCCTAAACCTTATCCTAGAAATATCCCCTAACCCTAACCCTAACCCTATCCCTTACCCTTACCCTAACCCTAACCCTAACTCTAACACTAACCCTTACTCTTATCCTAACCCTAACCTTAAACCTAAACCGAACCCTAAACTTAACCCTAACCCTAAACCTAACCCTAACAATTACCCTAATCCTAACCTTAAACCTAATCCTAACCCTAACCCTAACACTAACACTAACCCTAACCTTAACCCTAACCCTAACCCTTACCCTTACCCTAACCCTAACCCTAACCCTAAACCTAACCCTAACCTAACCCTAACCCTTACCCCAACCCTAACCCTAACCCTAACCCTAGCCCTTACCCTAACCCTAACCCTAACCCAAAACCCTAACCGTAATCCTAACCTAACCCGAACCCTAAAACTAACCCTAACCCTTACCCTTACCCTAACCCTAAACCTAACTCTAATCCTAAACTTAACCCTCACCCTAACCCTTACCCTTACCCTAATCCTAACCCTAACCCTAAACCTTACCCTAACCCTATCCTTAACCCTATCCCTTACCCGAACCCCAACCCTAAACCTAAACCGAACCCTAACTTTATCCCTAACCCTAACTCTTATCCTGACCCTAACCCTAACCCTAAACCTAAACCTAACCATAACCCCTAACCCTAACCGTAACCGTAACCCTAACTCTAACGCTTACCCTAACCCTAACCCTAAACTTAATGCTAACCCTAACCTAAACCCTAACCCTTACCCTTATCCTAACCCTAAACCTAAACCTAAACCTAACCCTAACCCTAACCCTAACCCTAACCCTAACCTAACCTGAACCCTAAACCTAACCCTAACCCTTACCCCTAACCTAACCCTAAACCTAACCCTAACCCTAACTCTAACCTTACCCTTACCCTAACCCTAACCCTAACCCTAACCCGAACCCTGAACCTTACCCTTACCCAAACATAACCCTAACCCTTACCCTAAACCCACCCCTAACCCTAAACCTAACCCTTACCCTTACCTTAACCCTAACCCTAACCCTAACACTAACCCAAAAAACATACACTTACCTTAACCCTAACCCTAACCCTAACCGTAACCCTATACCTAACCCTAACCTAATCCTAACCCTAACCCTTACCCTTACCCTAATCCTAACCCTAACGCTAAACCTTATCCTAAACATAACCTTAACCCTATCCCTTACCCTAACCCTAACCCTAAACCTAAACCGAACCCTAACCTTATCCCTAACCATAACTCTAAACCTGACCCTAACCCTAACCATAAACCTAAACCTAATCATAACCCCTAACCCTAACCGTAACCGTAACCCTAACGCTAATGCTTACCGTTACCCTAACCCTAACCATAATGCTAACCCTAACCTAAACCCTAAGTCTTACCCTTATCCTAACCCTAAACCTAAACCTAACCCTAACCCTAATCATAACCCCAACCCTAACCCTAACCCTAAACCTTACCCTTACCCTAACCCTAACCCTAAACCTAACCCTAACCTAACCCTAATCCTAACACCTGACCCTAACTCTAACCCTAACCCTGAAAATTACCCTAACACTAACCCTAACCCTAACCCTAACACTTACCCTAACCGTAACCCTAACCCTAACCCGTACTCTTACCCTAACCCTAACCGTAACCTTAACCCCAACTCTAAACTTAACTCTAACCCTAACCCTAACCCTTACCCTAACGCTAACCCTAAACCTAACCCTACCCCTAAAACTTATCCTTACCCAAACTCTAACCGTAACCCTAACCCTAACCCTTATCCTAACCCTAACCCTAACCCTAACAATTAACCTAAACCTAACCAAACCCTAACCCTTACCCTTACCCCATCGCTAAACCTAACCCTAAACCTAACCCATACAATAACCCTTACCCTTACCCTAACCGTAACCCTAACCTTAACTCAACCCTAAACCTAAACCTAACCCTAACCCTAACCCTAACCCTTACCCTTACCCTAAAAGTAACCATAACCCTAACGCTAATCCTAACCCTAACACTTACCCTTACCCTAACTCTAACCTTTATCCTAACCCTAACCCTAACCCTAACCATAAACCCTAACCCTAACCCTTAACCTAACCCTAACTCTAACCCTAACCCTTACCCTTACCCTAAGCATAAATCTAACCCTCACCCGAAACCTAACCCTAAACCTTACCCTATCCCTAACCCTAACCCTAAACTTAACCCTAACGCTTACCCTAACCCTAACCCTAATCCTTACCCTTACCCTAACCCTAACCCTAAACCTAACACTAACCGTAACCCTAAACCTAAACCGAACCCTAACCTTATCCCTAACCCTATCTCTTATCCTGACCCTAACCCTAACCCTAAACCTAAACCTAACCATAACCCCTAACCCTAACCATAACCCTAACCCTAACCCTAACCCTTACCATTACCCTAACCCTAACCTTAATGCTAACCCTAAACCTAACCCTAACCCTTACCCTTATCCTAACCCTAAACTAAAGCTAACCCTAACCCTAACCATAACCTTAACCCTAACCCTAACCCTAACCTAACCCTTACTCTTACCCTAACGCTAAACCTAACCCTAATCTAACCCTAACCCTAAAACTTACCCTAACCCTAACCTTAAACCTAATCCTAACCCTAACCCTAACACTAACCCTAACCCTAACTGTAACCTTAACCCTAACCCTTACCCTTACCTAACCCTAACCCTAACCCAAACCGTAACCCCTACTCTTCCCCTAACCCTAAAACTAACCTTAAACCCAAACCTAAATCTAACCCTCACCCTAATCCTAACCCTTACCCTAACCCTAACACTTACCCTAACCCTAACTCTAACCATTACCCTAATCCTAACCTTAACCCCAATACTAAACCTAACTCTAACCCTAAACCTAACCCTAAACCTTATCCTTACCCTAACCCTAACCCAAACCCTAAACGTAACCCTAACCGTAACCATAACCCTTACCCTAACCCTAACATTAATCCTAACCCTAACCCTTACCCTTACCCTCACACTAACCCTAAACCTAAAACTATCCTCAACCCTAAACTTAACCCTAACCCTAACCCTAACCCTAACCCTTACACTAACCCTAAACCTAATCCTAACCCTAACCCTTCCCCTTACCCTAACTCTAACCCTAAAACTAACCCTAACCCTAAACTTAACCCTAACTTTTACCCTCACAACAACCCTAACCCTAACCCTAAACCTAACCCTAACCCTAACCCTAACACTAACCCTTACCCTTAGCCTAACCCTAACGCTAACCATAATCCTTACCCTAACCCTAACCCTAACCCTAGTCCTTACCCTAACCCTAACCCTAACCCAAAACCCTAACCCTAACCCTTAACCTAACCTGAACCCTAAACCTAACCCTAACCCTTACCCTTACCCTAACCCTAAACCTAACTCTAATTCTAACCTTAACCATAACTCTAAACCTTACCCTACCCTAACCCTTACGCTAATCCTAACCCTAACCCTAACCCTAACCTTAACCTTAACCCTAATCCTAAACCTAACCCTTACCCTTACCCTAACCCTAACCCTAAACCTAACCCTAACCCTAATGCTAACCCTAACCTTAACCCTACCTCTAACCCTAACCCTAACCTTACCCTTAACCTTAACCCTAATCCTAACACTTACCCTAATCCTAAACCTAACCTTAACCCCAACCCTAAATCTAACCCTCACCCTAATCCTAACCCTTACCCTAACCCTAACCCTTACCCTAATCCTAACCCTAACCCTAACCCTAACCCTTACCCTTACCCTAACCCTAACCCTAACCCTAACCCTTACCCTAACCCTAAACCTAACCTTAACCCGAACCCTAAATCTAACCCTCGCCCTAATCCTAACCCTTACCCTAACCCTAACCCTTACCCTAACCCTAACCCTAAACATAACCCTAACCCTAACCCTAACACTAACCCTTACCCTTACCCTAACCCTAACCCTAACACTTACCCTTACCCTAAACCTAACCCTAAATGTAATCCTAACCCTAATCCTAACCCTAACCCTTACCCTTACCCTAACCCAAACCCTAATCCTAACCGTAACCCTTACCCTTACTCTTACCCTCACCCTAACCCTAACCCTATAACTAACCCTAACCCTTAACCTAAACCTAGCCCTTACCCTAACCCTAACCCTAACCCTAACCCTAACCTAACCTGAACCCTAAACCTAACCCTAACCCTTACCCCTAACCTAACCCTAAACCTAACCCTAACCCTAACTCTAACCTTACCCTTACCCTAACCCTAACCCTAACCCTAATCCGAACCCTGAACCTTACCCTTACACAAACATAACCCTAACCCTTACCCTAAACCCACCCCTAACCCTAACCCTAACCCTTACCCTTACCTTAACCCTAACCCTAACCCTAACACTAACCCAAAAAACATACACTTACCTTAACCCTAACCCTAACCCTAACCGTAACCCTATACCTAACCCTAACCTAATCCTAACCCTAACCCTTACCCTTACCCTAATCCTAACCCTAACGCTAAACCTTACCCTAACCATAACCTTAACCCTATCGCTTACCCTAACCCTAACCCTAAACCTAAACCGAACCCTAACCTTATCCCTAGCCATAACTCTAATCCTGACCCTAACCCTAACCATAAACCTAAACCTAATCATAACCCCTAACCCTAACCGTAACCGTAACCCTAACGCTAATGCTTACCGTTACCCTAACCCTAAGCGTAATGCTAACCCTAACCTAAACCCTAACTCTTACCCTTATCCTAACCCTAAACCTAAACCTAACCCTAACCCTAATCATAACCCTTACCCTAACCCTAACCCTAAACCTAACCCTAACCTAACCCTAACCCTAACACCTGACCCTAACTCTAACCCTAACCCTGAAAATTACCCTAACACTAACCCTAACCCTAACCCTAACACTTACCCTAACCGTAACCCTAACCCTAACCCGTACTCTTACCCTAACCCTAACCGTACCTTAACCCCAACTCTAAACTTAACTCTAACCCTAACCCTAACCCTTACCCTAACGCTAACCCTAAACCTAACCCTACCCCTAAAACTTACCCTTACACTAACTCTAACCGTAACCTTAACCCTAACCCTTATCCTAACCCTAACCCTAACCCTAACAATTAACCTAAACCTAACCAAACCCTAACCCTTACCCTTACCCTATCGCTAACCCTAACCCTAAACCTAACCCATACAATAACCCTTACCCTTACCCTAACCGTAACCCTAAGCTTAACTCAACCCTAAACCTAAACCTAACCCTAACCCTAACCCTTACCCTTACCCTAAACCTAACCATAACCGTAACGCTAATCCTAACCCTAACACTTACCCTTACCCTAACTCTGACCTTTATCCTAACCATAACCCTAACCCTAACCAGAAACCCTAACCCTAACCCTTAACCTAACCCTAACTCTAACCCTAACCCTTACCCTTACCCTAAGCATAACTCTAACCCTCACCCGAAACCTAACCCTAAACCTTACCCTATCCCTAACCCTAACCCTAAACTTAACCCTAACGCTTACCCTAACCCTAACCCTAATCCTTACCCTTACCCTAACCCTAACCCTAAACCTAACACTAACCCTAACCCTAAACCTAAACCGAACCCTAACCTTATCCCTAACCCTATCTCTTATCCTGACCCTAACCCTAACCCTAAACCTAAACCTAACCTTAACCCCTAACCCTAACCGTAACCCTAACCCTAACCCTAACCCTTACCATTACCCTAACCCTAACCTTAATGCTAACCCTAAACCTAACCCTAACCCTTACCCTTATCCTAACCCTAAACCTAAAGCTAACCCTAACCCTAACCGTAACCTTAACCCTAACCCTAACCCTAACCTAACCCTTACTCTTACCCTAACCCTAAACCTAACCCTAATCTAACCCTAACCCTAACACTTACCCTAACCCTAACCTTAAACCTAATCCTAACCCTAACCCTAACACTAACCCTAACCCTAACTGTAACCTTAACCCTAACCCTTACCCTTACCTAACCCTAACCATAACCCAAACCATAACTCCTACTCTTCCCCTAACCCTAAAACTAACCTTAAACCCAAACCTAAATCTAACCCTCACCCTAATCCTAACCCTTACCCTAACCCTACACTTACCCTAACCCTAACCCTAATCCTAAACCTAACCCTTACGCTTACCCTAACCCTAACCCTAACACTTACCCTTACATTAACCCTAACCATAACACTAACGCTAACCCTAACCACCCTAACACTTACCCTTACCCTACCGCTAACACTTATCCTAACCCTAACCCTAACCCTAAACCCTAACCCTAAACCTTAACCTAACCCTAACACTAACGCTAAACCTAACCCTTACCCTTACCCTAAGCCTAACTCTAACGCTATCCCGAACCATAACCCTAACTCTTACCCTAACCCTAACCCTAACCCTTACCCTAACCGTAACCCTAAATCTAACCCTAACATTAACCCTAACCCTAAACTTAACCCTAAACCTAATCCTATCCCTAACCCTTACCCTTACCCTAACCCTAACCCTAAACCTAACACTAACACTAACCCTTAACTTTACCCTAACCCTAAACCTAACCCTAACCCTAACCCTAACCCTAACCTTAACCCTAACCCTTACCCTAACCCTCACACTAATCCTAACCCTAACTCTTACCCTTACGCTAACCCTAACCCTAAAATAACCCTAACCCTAAACTTAACCCTAACCCTAACCCTAACCCTCACCCTTACCCTAACCGTACCCCTAACACTTACCATAACCATAACACTAACCCTAACCCTAATCTTAACCCTAACCCTAACCCTAACACTTACCCTTACCCTAACCCTAACCCTAACCCTAACCTTAACCCCAACCCTAAACCTAACCCTAACCCTAATGCTAACCCTTACCCTTACTCTAACCCTAACACTAAACCTAACACATACCCTTACCCTTACCCTTACCCTAAACCTAACCCTAACAATAACCCTGACCCTTACCCTAACCATAACACTAACCCTAAACCCAAACCCGAACCCTTAACCTAACCCTAACCCTAACCCTTACCCTTACCCTAACCCTAACCCTAAACCTAACCCTAACCCTAACCCTAACCCTAATCCTTACCTTTACCCTTACCCTAACCCTAACCCTAACCCTTACCCTAACCCTAACCTTAACCGTAACACTAACATTTACACTAACCCTAACCCTTACCCTTACCCTAACCATAACCCTAACTTTACCCCAACCCCAAACCTAACCCTAACCCTAACCCTAACCCTGACCCTTTCCATTACCCTAACCCTAACCCTAACCCTAACACTAAACCTAACCCTAACCGTAACCTTTACCCTAACCCTTGTCCTTACCCTAACCCTAAAGCTAACCCTAAACCTAAACCTAACCCTAACCCTAACCCTAATCCTAAACCTAACGCTAACCCTTACCCTAACCCTAAACCTAACCCTAACTCTTACCCTTACCCTAACCCTAAACCAAACCCTAACCCTTACACTAACCCTAACCCTAACCCTAACCCTGAACCTAACCGTAACACTGACCTAACACTAACCCTAAAACTTACCCTTATCCTAAACCTAACCCTAACCATTACGCTAAACCTAACCCTAATTCTAACCCTAACCCTTACACTAAACCTAACCCTAACCAAAACTGTAACCGTTACCTTTAGTTAACCCTAACCCTAACACTTACCGTAACGCTAACCCTAACCCCAACACATACCCTAACCCTAACCCTAACACTAACCCTAACAGTAACCCTAAACCTAATCGTAAACCTAACGCTAAACCTAACCCTAACCCTATCCCTTACCCTAAACCTAACCTTAACCCCAACACTAAACCTAACCCTAACCCTAACCCTAACCCTTACACGTACCCAAAAACTACACCTAAACCTAACCATAACCCTAACTCTAAACCTAACCCTTACCATAACCGTAACCCTAATATTAAACCTAACCCTTGCCCTAACTATAACACTAACCCTAAACCCTAACCCGAACCCTTAACCTAACCCTAACCCTAACCCTAATCCTAACCCTTACCCTTACCCTAACCCTAAACCTAACTCTCACCCTAATCCTACGCCTAACCCTTACCACAACCCTAACACTAACACTAACCCTAATCTTAACCCTAACCCTAACCCTAACACATACCCTAACCCTAACCCAAACCCTAACCCTAACCCTAACCGTAACACTAAACCTAAACCTAACTCTAACCGTAAACCTAACCCTTACCCTAAACATAACCCTAAACCTTACCCTTACACTAAACCTAAACCTAACCTTAACCCAGACCCTAAACCTAACCCTAACCCTAACCCTAACCCTTACCCTAAACCTAACCCTCGTCCTAACCCTAACCCTTACCCTTACCCCAACCCTAACCCTAACCTTAACCCTAAACCTAACCCTAAACCTAACCCTAACCTTAACCCTAACCATTACCCTAACCCTAACCCTAACCCTAACTCTTACCCTTACGCTAACCCTAACCCTAAACCTAACCGTAAACCTTACCCTTACCCTCACCCTAACCCTACCTTAACCCTAACCCTAACCGTAACCAAAACCCTAAGCCTAATCCTTATGCTTACCCTAACCCTAAACCTAACCCTAACCCTAAACCTAACCCTTAACCTTACCCTAACCCCAACCCTAACCATAAACCTTACCCTTACCTTAACCCTAACCCTAACCTTAACCGTAATCCTTACCCTTACCCTAACCCTAACCGTAAACCTAACCTTAACACTAACCTTAACCCTAAACCTAACCCTAACCTTAACCCTAACCCTAACCCTAACCCTTACCCTTACGCCAACCCTAACCCTAAACCTAACACGAACCCTAACCCTAACCCTATGCCTAACCCTAACTTTTATCCTTACCCTAACACTAACAGTAAACCTAACCCTAACCCCTAACCCTAACCGTAACCCTAACCCTAAACCTAACCCTTACCCCTACCCTAACCCAAAGCTTAATGCTAGCCCTAACCCTAACCGTAACCCTTACCCTTTCCCTAACCCTAACCCTAAACTTAACTCTAACCCTTACCCTTACCCTAAACTTAACCCTAAACCTAACCCTAACCCTAACCCAAACCTAACCCTAACCTTAACCCTAAACCTAACCCTAACCCTAAACCGAACACTAACCCTAACCCTAACTCTTACCCTAACCTTAACCGTATACCTAAACCCAACCCTAACCCTTACCCTAACACCTAACACTAATCCTAACCCTAACCCTTACCCTTACCCTAACCCTAACCCTTTCCCTAACGCTAACCCTAACCCTAACCCTTACCCATACCCTAACCCTAAATCTAACACTAATCCTAACCCTTAACCTAACAATTACCCTTACACTAACCCCTACCCTAACCCTAACCCTAACCTAACCCTTACCGTAACCCTAACCCTAACCCTAAACCTTACCCTTATCCTAACCCTAAGCCTAACCCTAACCCTAACGCTTACCCTTACCCTAACCCTAATCTTAACCCTAACCCTAAACCTTACCCTAACCCTAAACCTAACCCTAACCCTTACCCTAAACCTAACCCTAATCCAACCCTAACACTTACCCTAACCTTAACCCTAACCCTAAACCTAACCCTTACCCTTAACCTTACCCTAACCCTAACCCTAACACTAACTATAACTCTAACCCTAACCCTATCCCTAACACATACCCTTACCCTAACCCTAACCCTAACCCTAACCCTTACCCTTACCATAACCCTAAACCTAAACTTAAAACCCAACCCCAAACCTAACCCTAACCCCAAACCTAACCCTTACCCTTACCCTTACCCTAACTCTCACCCTAACCCTAACCCTAACCCTAATCCTAACCATTACCCTAACCCTAACCCTAATCCTAAACCTAGCCCTTACCCTTACCCTAACCCTAACCCTAACCCTAAACCTAAACCAAACCGTATCCCTAACCTTAACCCTAACCCTTACCCTTACCCTAACCGTGACCCTAACACTAACCCTAAACCTAACCCTAACCCTAACTCTAACCCTTACCTTTACCCTAAACCTAACAATAAACCTAACCCTAACCCTAACCTTAACCCTAAACCTAACCCTAACCATAACCCCAACCCTTACACTTACCCTAACCCTAACCCTAAACCGAACCCTAACCCTAACCCTAACTCTTACCCTAACCTTAACCGTATACCTAAACCCAACCCTAACTCTTACCCTAACACCTAACCCTAATCCTAACCCTAACCCTTACCCTTACCCTAACCCTAACCCTTTCCCTAACCCTAACCCTAACCCTAACCCTTACCCATACCGTAACCCTAAACCTAACACTAACCCCAACCCTTAATCTAACAATTACCCTTACCCTAACCCCTACCCTAACCCTAACCCTAACCCTTACCGTAACCCTAACCCTAACCCTAAACCTTACCCTCATCCTAACCCTAAGCCTAACCCTAACCCTAACCCTTACACTTACCCAAAAACTACACCTAAACCTAACCATAACCCTAACTCTAACCCTAACCCTTACCATAACCCTAACCCTAACATTAACCGTAACCCTTACCCTAACTATAACACTAACCCTAAACCCTAACCCGAACCCTTAACCTAACCCTAACCCTAACCCTAATCCTAACACTTACCCTTACCCTAACCCTAAACCTAACTCTCACCCTAATCCTACGCCTAACCCTTACCACAACCCTAACACTAACACTAACCCTAATCTTAACCCTAACCCTAACCCTAACACATACCCTAACCCTAACCCAAACCCTAACCCTAACCCTAACCGTAACACTAAACCTAAACCTAACTCTAACCGTAAACCTAACCCTTACCCTAAACATAACCCTAAACCTTACCCTTACCCTAAACCTAACCCTAACCTTAACCCAAACCCTAAACCTAACCCTAACCCTAACCCTAACCCTTACCCTAAACCTAACCCTCGTCCTAACCCTAACCCTTACCCTTACCCCAACCCTAACCCTAACCTTAACCCTAAACCTAACCCTAAACCTAACCCTAACCTTAACCCTAATCATTACCCTAACCCTAACCCTAACCCTAACTCTTACCCTTACGCTAACCCTAACCCTAAACCTAACCGTAAACCTTACCCTTACCCTCACCCTAACCCTACCTTAACCCTAACCCTAACCCTAACCAAAACCCTAAGCCTAATCCTTATGCTTACCCTAACCCTAAACCTAACCCTAACCCTAACAGTAACCCTAAACCTAATCGTAAACCTAACCCTAACCCTTTCCCTTACCCTAAACCTAACCTTAACCCCAACACTAAACCTAACCCTAACCCTAACCCTAACCCTTACACGTACCCAAAAACTACACTTAAACCTAACCATAACCCTAACTCTAAACCTAACCCTTACCATAACCGTAACCCTAATATTAACCCTAACGCTTGCCCTAATTATAACACTAACCCTAAACCCTAACCCGAACCCTTAACTTAACCCTAACCCTAACCCTAATCCTAACCCTTACCCTTACCCTAACCCTAAACCTAACTCTCACCCTAATCCTACGCCTAACCCTTACCACAACCCTAACACTAACACTAACCCTAATCTTAACCCTAACCCTAACCCTAACACATACCCTAACCCTAACCCAAACCCTAACCCTAACCCTAACCGTAACACTAAACCTAAACCTAACTCTAACCGTAAACCTAACCCTTACCCTAAACATAACCCTAAACCTTACCCTTACCCTAAACCTAACCCTAACCTTAACCCAAACCCTAAACCTAACCCTAACCCTAACCCTAACCCTTACCCTAAACCTAACCCTCGTCCTAACCCTAACCCTTACCCTTACCCCAACCCTAACCCTAACCTTAACCCTAAACCTAACCCTAAACCTAACCCTAACCTTAACCCTAACCATTACCCTAACCCTAACCCTAACCTTAACTCTTACCCTTACGCTAACCCTAACCCTAAACCTAACCGTAAACCTTACCCTTACCCTCACCCTAGCCCTACCTTAACCCTAACCCTAACCCTAACCAAAACCCTAAGCCTAATCCTTATGCTTACCCTAACCCTAAACCTAACCCTAACCCTAAACCTAACCCTTAACCTTACCCTAACCCCAACCCTAACCATAAACCTTACCCTTACCTTAACCCTAACCCTAACCTTAACCGTAATCCTTACCCTTACCCTAACCCTAACCCTAAACCTAACCTTAACACTAACCTTAACACTAAACCTAACCCTAAACATAACCCTAACCCTAACCCTAACTCTTACCCTTATGCTAACCCTAACCCTAAACCTAACACGAACCCTAACCCTAACTCTATCCCTAACCCTAACTCTTATCCTTACCCTAACACTCACAGTAAACCTAACCCTAACCCTAACCCCTAACCCTAACCGTAACCCTAACCCTAAACCTAACCCTTACCCCTACCCTAACCCAAAGCTTAATGCTAGCCCTAACCCTAACCCTAACCCTTACCCTTTCCCTAACCCTAACCCTAACCTTAACTCTAACCCTTACCCTTAGCCTAAACTTAACCATAAACCTAACAATAAACCTAACCCTAACCCTAACCCTAACCTTAACCCTAAACCTAACCCTAACCCAAACCGAACCCTAACCCTAACCCTAACTCTTACCCTAACCTTAACCGTATACCTAAACCCAACCCTAACCCTTACCCTAACACCTAACACTAATCCTAACCCTAACCCTTACCCTTACCCTAAACCTAAACCTTTCCCTAACCCTAACCCTAACCCTAACCCTTACCCATACCCTAACCCTAAACCTAACACTAATCCTAACCCTTAACCTAACAATTACCATTACCCTAACCCCTACCCTAACCCTAACCCTAAACCTAACCCTTACCGTAACCCTAACCCTAACCCTAAACCTTACCCTTGTCCTAACCCTAGGCCTAACCCTAACCCTAACCCTAACACTTACCCTTACCCTAACCCTAATCTTAACCCTAACCCTAAACCTTACCCTAACCCTAAACCTAACCCTAACCCTTACCCTAAACCTAACCCTAATCCAACCCTAACACTTACCCTAACCTTAACCCTAACCCTAAACCTAACCCTTACCCTTAACCTTACCCTAACCCTAACCCTAACACTAACTATAACTCTAACCCTAACCCTATCCCTAACACATACCCTTACCCTAACCCTAACCCTAACCCTTACCCTTACCCTAAACCTAAACCTAAACTTAAAACCCAACCCCAAACCTAACCCTAACCCTTACCCTTACCCTAACTCTCACCCTAACCCTAACACTAACCCTAATCCTAACCATTACCCTAACCCTAACCCTAATCCTAACCCTAGCCCTTACCCTTACCCTAACCCTAACCCTAACCCTAAACCTAAACCAAACCGTATCCCTAACCTTAACCCTAACCCTTACCCTTACCCTAACCGTGACCCTAACACTAACCCTAAACCTAACCCTAACCCTAACTCTAACCCTTACCTTTACCCTAAACCTAACAATAAACCTAACCCTAACCCTAACCCTAACCTTAACCCTAAACCTAACCCTAACCATAACCCCACCCCTTAAACTTACCCTAACCCTAACCCTAAACCGAACCCTAACCCTAACCCTAACTCTTACCCTAACCTTAACCGAATACCTAAACCCAACCCTAACTCTTACCCTAACACCTAACCCTAATCCTAACCCTAACCCTTACCCTTACCCTAACCCTAACCCTTTCCCTAACCCTAACCCTAACCCTTACCCATACCCTAACCCTAAACCTAACACTAACCCCAACCCTTAATCTAACAAATACCCTTACCCTAACCCCTACCCTAACCCTAACCCTAACCCTTACCGTAACCCTAACCCTAACCCTAAACCTTACCCTCATCCCAACCCTAAGCCTAACCCTAACCCTACCCCTTACACTTACCCAAAAACTACACCTAAACCTAACCATAACCCTAACTCTAACCCTAACCCTTACCATAACCCTAACCCTAACATTAACCGTAACCCTTACCCTAACTATAACACTAACCCTAAACCCTAACCCGAACCCTTAACCTAACCCTAACCCTAACCCTAATCCTAACACTTACCCTTACCCTAACCCTAAACCTAACTCTCACCCTAATCCTACGCCTAACCCTTACCACAACCCTAACACTAACACTAACCCTAATCTTAACCCTAACCCTAACCCTAACACATACCCTAACCCTAACCCAAACCCTAACCCTAACCCTAACCGTAACACTAAACCTAAACCTAACTCTAACCGTAAACCTAACCCTTACCCTAAACATAACCCTAACCCTTACCCTTACCCCAACCCTAACCCTAACCTTAACCCTAAACCTAACCCTAAACCTAACCCTAACCTTAACCCTAACCATTACCCTAACCCTAACCCTAACCCTAACTCTTACCCTTACGCTAACCCTAACCCTAAACCTAACCGTAAACCTTACCCTTACCCTCACCCTAACCCTACCTTAACCCTAACCCTAACCCTAACCAAAACCCTAAGCCTAATCCTTATGCTTACCCTAACCCTAAACCTAACCCTAACCCTAACAGTAACCCTAAACCTAATCGTAAACCTAACGCTAAACCTAACCCTAACCCTTTCCCTTACCCTAAACCTAACCTTAACCCCAACACTAAACCTAACCCTAACCCTAACCCTAACCCTTACACGTACCCAAAAACTACACTTAAACCTAACCATAACCCTAACCCTAACCCTAACCCTAACCCTAACCCTAACCCTTATCCTAACCCTAACCCCTAACCCTAACACCTAACACTAACCCTAACCCTAACCATAACCCTAACCATAAACCTTACCCTTACCTTAATCCTAACCCTAAACCTAACCCTAACCCGAACCATAAACCTAAACTTAACCGTTACCCTAACCCTAACTCTTACCATTACCCTAACCCTAACCATAAACCTAACACTAACCCTACCCCTAACCCTAACCCTAACCCTTACCTTTACCCTAACCCTAACCCTAACCATTATCCTAACCCCAACCCTAACCCTAACCCCTAACCCTTACCATAATCCTAACCCTAACACTAAGCCTAACCCTTACCCTTACCCTAATCCTAACTCTAAACCTAACCCTAAACCTAACCCTAACCCTTACCCTAATCCTAATCCTAAACCGAACCCTAACCCTACCCCTTACCCTTACCTTAATCCTAACCCTAAACCTAACCCTAACCCGAACCATAAACCTAAACTTAACCGTTACCCTAACCCTAACTCTTACCATTACCCTAACCCTAACCATAAACCTAACACTAACCCTACCCCTAACCCTAACCCTAACCCTTACCTTTACCCTAACACTAACCCTAACCATTATCCTAACCCCAACCCTAACCCTAACCCCTAACCCTTACCATAATCCTAACCCTAACACTAAGCCTAACCCTTACCCTTACCCTAATCCTAACTCTAAACCTAACCCTAAACCTAACCCTAACCCTTACCCTAATCCTAATCCTAAACCGAACCCTAACCCTACCCCTTACCCTTACCCTAAACCTAACCCTAAACCTAACCCTAACCATAAAACTTACCCTTAACTTAATCCTAACCCTAAACTTAACCATAAACCTAACCTTTACCCTAACCCTAAACCCTAACCATAAACCTAACCCTAACCCTTACCCTTACCCTAACCTAACCCTAACCCTAACACTTACCCTTAACCTAAACCTAACCCTAACCATTACCCTAACCCAAACCCTAACCCTACCCCTTTCCCTAACCGTAACCCTAACACTAACCCTAACCCTTACCCTAAACCTAATCCTAACCCCTAACCCTAACTCTAACCCTTACCCTTACCCTTAACCTAACCCTAACCGTAACTCTAACTCTAACCCTAAACCTAACCTAGTCCTTACCCTAACCCTAACCCTAACCCTAACCCTAACCCTTATCCTAACCCTAACACTAACCCTAACCCTTAACCTAACCCTAACACTAACCCTAACCCCTAACCCTAACCCTAACCCTAACCCTCAACATAACCCTAACCCTAAACCTAACCTAACCCTAATCCTAACCCTAACCCTTACACTTACCTTAACCCTAACGCTAACCCTAATCCAAACCCTAACCCTAACCTTAACCCTAACCCTTACCCTAACCCTAACCCTAACCCTAACCCTAAACCTAACCCTTACCCTTTCCCAAACCCTTACTCTAAACCTAACACTTAATATTAACCTAACCCTAAACCGAAACCGAACCCTAACCATAACCCTAACCCTAAACTTAACCCTAACCCTAACCCTAAACCTAACCCTTACCCTTACCCTAACCCTAACCATAAATCTAACCCTAACCGTAACACTAACCCTAACCCTAAACTTAACCCTAAGCCTAACCTTAACCCTTACCGTTACCCTAACCCTAAACCTAAACCTAACCCTAATCCTTACCCTTACCCTAACCCTAACCCTAATCTTAACCACAAACCTAAACCTAAACCTAACCCTAAACCTAGCCCTTACCCTAACCCTAAACCTAACCCCAACCCTAACACTAACACTTACCCTTACCCTAACCCTAACCCTAACCCTAAACCTTTCCTAACCCTAACCCAAACCCTAACCCTTAACCTAACCCTAACACTAACCCTAACCCCTAAACCTAACCCTAACCATAACCCTAACCCCTAACCCTAACCCTAACGCTTACCCTTACCCTTATCCTAACCCTAACCCTAACCCTAACACTTACCCTTACCTTAACCGCTACAATAACCCTAACCCTAAGCCTAACCCTTACCCTAACCCTAACCCTTACACTACCCCTAACCCCAAACCTTACTCTTACCCTAAACCTAATACTAACACTTACCCTAACCCTAAACATAACCCCAACACTAAACCTAACCCTAACCCTAACCCTTATGCTTACCCTAACTGTAACCCTAAACCTAACACTAACCCTAACCCTAACCCTTACCCTAAGCCTAACCCCAATCCTAACCCTAACCCTTATCATTACCCTAACCCTAACTCTTACCCTAAACCTAACGCTAACCCTAAACTTAACCCTAACCCTTACCCTTACCCCAAAACTAACCCTAACCCTAACCCTTACTCTTACCCTAACCCTAAACATAACTCTAACCCTAACCCTAACCCTTACCCTAACCCTAACCCTTGACCTTACTCTAACCCTAACCCTAACCCTAACGATAACCCTAACCCCAACCCTAACACTTACACTTACCGTAACCCTAACCCTAAACCTAACCCTAACGCTAACCCTAACCCTTAACCTAACCTTAACACTAACCCTAACCCCTAACCCTAACCCTAACCCTAACCTTAGCCCTAACCATAATCCTAACCATAAACCTTACCCTTACCTTAACCCTAACCCTAAACCTAACCCTAACCCTAACCATAAACCTACACTTAAACCTAACCCTTACCATAACTCTTACCCTTACCCTAACCCTAACCATAAACCTAACACTAACCCTACCCCTAAACCTAACCCTAACCCTTAACCTTACCCTAACCCTAACCCTAACCCTTATCCTAACCCCAACCCTAAACCTAACTCCTAACCCTTACCCTAATCCTAACCCTAACACTAACCCTAATCCTTACCCTTACCCTAACCCTAACCCTAACTCTAACCCTAACCCTAAACCTAACCCTAACCCTTACCCTAATCCTAACCCGAACCCTAACCCTTTCCCTTACCCCAAACCTAACCTAAATCTAATCCTAACCCTAACCCTTACATTTACCCTAACCCTAACCCTAAACCTAACCCTAACCCTAACCCTAACATTTACCCTTACCCTAACCCTAACCCTCAACCTAACCCTAACCCTAACCATAACCCCTAACCCTAAACCTAACCTTAACCCTTACCCTTACCCTAACCCTAACCCTAACCCTAACACTTACCCTTAACGTATAACTAACCCTAACCCTTACCCTAACCCAAACCCTAACCCTACCCCTTACCTTAACCATAACACTAACACTAACCCTAATCCTTACCCTAAAACTAATCCCAACCCCTAACCCTAACCCTTACCCTAACCCTAACCCTTATCCTAACCCTTACCATTAACCTAACCCTAACACATACACTTACCTAACCCTTACTCTAACCCTAACCGTAACCCTATAACTAACCCTAACCCTGACCCTACCCTAACCCTTACCCTAACCCTAACTCTTACCCTTACCCTAAACCTAACCCTAACCCTAACCTTAAACCAAACCCTAATCCCAACCCTAACCCTAACCCTTACCCTTACCCTAACCCTAACCCTAAACATAACCCTAACCCTAACCCTAACCCTTACCCTAACCCTAACCCAAATCCTAACAGTAACCCTTACCCTTACCCTAATCCTAACTCTAAACCTAACCCTTACCCTAAACCTAAACTTAAAGCTAGCCCTTACATTAACCCTAACCCTAAACCTAAACTGAACCCTAACCTTATCCCTAACACTAAATCTTATCCTGACCCTAACCCTAACTCTAAACCTATCCCTAACCATAACCCCTAAACCTAACCGTAACCCTAACACTAACCCTAACCCTTAACCTTACCCTAACCCTAACCTTAATGCTAAACCTAACCCTAACCCTAAACCTAACCCTAAACCTAACCCTAACCCTAACCCCTACCCTTACCCTAACCCTAAAACTAACCTAAACGCTAACACTAACACTAACCCTAACCCCTTATCCTAACCCTAACCCTAAACCTTACCCTTATTGTAACCCTAATCCTAAACATAACACTTACTCTAATCCCTTCCCGAGCCCTAACCTTAACCCTAAACCTTACCCTAAGCCTAACCCTAAACCTTATCCCTACCCTAACCCTAACACTTACCCTAACCTTAAACTTAACCCTAACCCTAAACCTTACCCTTACCCTAACCCTAACCCTAAACCTAACCCTTACCCTTACCCTAACCCTAAACCTAACCTTAACCCCAACCCTAAATCTAACCCTAACCCTAACTCTAACCCTAACCCTAACCCTAATCCTAACATTAACCCTTACCCTTACCCTAACCCTAACCCTAACCCTAAAACTAACCCTTACCCTAACCTTAACCCAAACCCTAACCCTTAACCTAACTCTAACCCTAATCCTAACCCTAACTCATCCCCTTTCCCTAACCCTAACCCTAAAACTAACCCTAACCCTAAACTTAACCCTAACCCTTACACTCACCCTAACCCTAATCCTAACCCTAAACCTAACCCTAAACCTAACCCTAACCCTAACCCTAACACTTACCCTTACCCTAACCCTAATCATAACCCTAATGCTTACCTTAACCCTAAACCTAACCCTAGCTCTTACAATAACCCTAACCCTAACCCTAAACTCAAACCCTAACCCTAACCCTAACTCTAACCCTATCCCTAACTCTAACCTTAACCTTAACCCTAACCCTAACCCTAACCCTTACCCTTACCCTAACCCTAACCTTAAACCTAACCCTAACCCTAAACCTAACCCTAACCTTAACCCTAACTCTAACCCTAAACCTAACCTTAACCTTAACAATAACACTAATCCTAACCCTTACCCTTACCCTAAACCTAAATCTAATCCTAACCCTAAGCTTAACCTTTACCCTTACCGTAACCCTAACCTGAAACCTCAACCTTACCCTTACCCTAAACCTAACCGTAACCCTTACCCTAAACCTACCACTACCCCTAACCCTAACCATGCCCTTATCTTAACCCTAACCCTAACCCAAAACCGAACTCTAACCCTAACCTAACACTAAACCTTATCCTAACCCTAAACCTAACCATTAACCTAACCCTAACCCTAACCCTTACCCGTGCCCTAAGCCTAACTCTAACCCTATCCCGAACCCTAACCCTAACCCTTACCCTAACCCTAACCCTAACCCTTACCCTAACCCTAACCCTAACCCTTTTCTTAACCCTAACGCTAACCCTAACCCTAACCCTAGTCCTTACCCTTACCCTAACCCTAACCCTAAACCTAACCCTAACATTAACATTAACCCTAAACTTAACCCTAAACCTAAACCTATCCCTAACCCTTACACTTACCCTATCCCTAACCCTAAACCTAACCCTAACCCTAACCCTAACCCTAACCCTAACCACTAACCCTAACCCTAACCCTAACCCTTACCCTTACCCTAAGCCTAACCCTAACCCTAACCCTTTCACTAACCCTCACCTTAACACTAAGCCTAACTCTTACCCTTAACCTAAACCAAACCCTCATCCTAAAACTAACCCTAACACTAAACTTAACACTAACCCTAACCCAAACCCTTACCCTAAACCTACCACTAATCCTAAACCTAACCCTAACCCTTACCCTAACCCTAACCCTTACCCTACCCTAACCCTAACCCTAACCCTAACCTTAAACCTTACCCTAACCCTAACCCTTAACCTTACCCTAAGCCTAACCGTAACCATAACCCTAACCCTAACCGAAACACTTACCCTAAATCTCACCCTAATACTAACCCTAATTCTTACCCTTACCCTAACATTAAACCTTACCCTAAACTTAACCGTAACCCTAACCCTATCCCTAACCCTAACCCTTACCCTTACCCTAAACCTAAACCTAAACCTAAACCTAACCTTAAACCTTACCCTGACCCTAAGCCTAACCCTAACCCTAACCCTAACCCTAATCTTAACCACAACCCTTACCCTAACCTTAACCCTAACCCTAACCCTAAAACTAACCATAACCCTAACCTTAACCCTAAACCTAACCCTAAACCTTACCGTAACCCTAACCCTAATCCTAACCCTAGCCCTTCCCCTTCCCCTAACCCTAACCCTAAAACTAACCCTAACCCTAAAATTAACAATAATCCTTACCCTAAACCTCACCCTAACCCTAATCCTTACCCTAACCCTAACCCTAACACTTACCCTTACCTTAACCCTAAACCTAACTCTAACCCTAAACTTATCCCTAACCCTAAACCTTCCCCTAACCCTAACCCTTACCCTAACCCTAACCCTACCCCTACCCTTAACTTTAACCTTAACCCGGACCCTAACCCTAACCCTTACCCTTACCTTTACCCTAACCCTAACCCTAAACTTAACCCTAACTCTAACCCTAACCCTAGCCTTAACCTTAAACTTAACCCTAATCCTAACTCTTACCCTTATCCTAAACCTAAACCAAACCGTAAACCTAACCCTAACCTTTACCCTTACCTTAACCCTAACCCTAACCCTAACCTGAACCCTCAACCTTACCCTTAACCTAAACCTAACCCTAACCCTAACGTTAAACCCAACCCTAAACCTTACCCTAAACCTACACCTAACCCTAAACCTAACCCTAACCCTTACATTAACCCTAACCCTAACCCTAACCCTAAGCCTAACACTAACCCTAAAACATACACTTACCCTAACCCTAACCCTAACCATAACCGTAACCCTATACCTAACCCTAACTCTAACCCTACCCTAACCCTTACCCTAACCCTAACCCTAACCCTAACTCTTACCCTTACCCTAAACCTAACCCTAACCCTAACGTTAAACCCAACCCTAAACCCAACCCTAACCCTAACCATTACCCTTACCCTAACCCTAAATCTAATCCTAACCCTAAGCCTAACCTTTACCCTTACCGTAACCCTAACCTGAAACCTCAACCTTACCCTTACCCTAAACCTAACCCTAACCCTTACCCTAAACCTACCACTACCCCTAACCCTAACCCTTGCCCTTATCTTAACCCTAACCCTAACCCTAAACCGAACACTAACCCTAACACATACACTTACCCTAACCCTAACCGTAATCCTAACCGTAACCCTATACCTAACCCTAACCCTAACCCTACCCTAACCCTTACCCTAACCCTAACCCTAACCCTAACTCTTACCCTTAAACTAAACCTAACCCTAACCCTAACCTTAAACCCAACCCTAAACCCAACCCTAACCCTAAACTTACCCTTACCCTCACCCTAACCATAAACGTAACAATAATCCTTACCCTAACCCTAACTCTAACCCTACCCTAACCCTTACCCTAAACCTAACCATAACCCTAACTCTTACCCTTACCCTAAACCTAACCCTAACCATAACGTTAAACCCAACCCTAAACCCAAACCTAACCCTAACCCTAACCCTAACCTTACCCTAACCCTAACCCTAATCCTAACCCTAACTCTTACCTTTACCCTAATCCTAACCTTAACCCTAGCCCTCACCCTAACCCTACCCTAAACCTAAACGGAACCCTAACTTATCCCTAACCCTAACTCTAATCCTAACCCTAACCCTAACCTAAACCTCACCCTAACCATAACCCCTAACACTAAACGTAACCCTAACTCT
Organism: Megascapheus bottae; assembly: GCA_024803745.1. Lineage (NCBI taxonomy): Eukaryota > Metazoa > Chordata > Mammalia > Rodentia > Geomyidae > Megascapheus > Megascapheus bottae. The sequence goes on from JANJXV010000665.1 coordinate 29,327, forward strand.
AACCCTAACCCTTAACCTTAGGCTAACCCTAAACTTAATGCTAACCCTAACCCTAACCCTAACCCTAAACCTAACCCTAACCCTAACCCTAACACTAACCCTAACCTTAACCCCCACCCTAAACGTAACCCTAACCTAACCCTAACCCTAACACCTAACCGTAACCCTAACCCTAACCCTTAAACTTACCCTAATACTAACCCTAACCCTAACCCTAACCCTAACACTTACCCTAACCCTAACCCTAACCCTAACCCTTACCCAAACACTAACCCTAACCCTAACCCTAACCCTAAAAGTTACCCTAACCCTAATTCTAACCCTAACCCTAACCCTAACCCTTATCCTAACCCTAACCCTAACCCTTACCCTTTTCCTAACCCTAACCCTAACCTTAACCCCAACCCTAAACCTAACCCTAAACCTAACCCTTACCCTAACACTTACCCTAACCCTAACCCTAACCCTAACACTTACCCTTACCCTAACCCCTACCCTAACCCTAACCTTAACCCCAACCCTAAACCTAACTCTAAACCTAACCATAACCCTAACTCTTACCCTTACCCTAAACCTAACCCTAACCATAACGTTAAACCCAACCCTAAACCCAAACCTAACCCTAACCCTAACCCTAACCTTACCCTAACCCTAACCCTAATCCTAACCCTAACTCTTACCTTTACCCTAATCCTAACCTTAACCCTAGCCCTCACCCTAACCCTACCCTAAACCTAAACGGAACCCTAACTTATCCCTAACCCTAACTCTAATCCTAACCCTAACCCTAACCTAAACCTCACCCTAACCATAACCCCTAACACTAAACGTAACCCTAACTCTAACCCTAACCCTTAACCTTAGGCTAACCCTAAACTTAATGCTAACCCTAACCCTAACCCTAACCCTAAACCTAACCCTAACCCTAACCCTAACCCTAACCCTAACCTTAACCCCCACCCTAAACGTAACCCTAACCTAACCCTAACCCTAACACCTAACCGTAACCCTAACCCTAACCCTTAAACTTACCCTAATACTAACCCTAACCCTAACCCTAACCCTAACACTTACCCTAACCCTAACCCTAACCCTAACCCTTACCCAAACACTAACCCTAACCTTAACCCTAACCCTAAAAGTTACCCTAACCCTAATTCTAACCCTAACCCTAACCCTAACCCTTATCCTAACCCTAACCCTAACCCTTAACCTAATCCTATCACTAACCCTAACCCCTAACCCTAACCCTTATCCTAACCCTAACACTAACGCTAACCGCTAACCCTAACCCTAACTCTAACCACTTATCCTAACCCTAATGATAACCCTTACCCTTATCCTAACCCTAACGCTAATCCTAACACTTACTCTAATCCCTACCCTAGCCCTAACCCTAACCCTAAACCTTACCCTAAGGCTAACCCTAACCCTAACCCTTACCCTTACCCTAAACCTAACCCTAAACCTAACCCTAACATTAAGGCTAACCCTAAACTTAACCCGAAACCTAACCCTATTCCTAATCCTTACCCTTACCCTAAACCTAACACTAAACCTAACACTAACCCTAACCCTTACCTTTACCCTAACCCTAAACCTAACCCTAACCATAAACCTATCCCCTAACCCTAACCCTAACCCTTACCCTTACCCTAAGCCTAACCTTAACAATAACCCTAACCCTTACCCTAACCCTCACCCTAATCCTAACAATAACTCTTACCCTTACCCTAACCCTAACCCTAACCCTAAAACTAACTGTAACCCTAAACTTAACCCTAACCCTAACCCTAACCCTTCCCCTAATCCTAACCCTTACCCTACCCTAAACCTAACCCTAACCCTAACCTTAACCCTAACCCTAAACCTAACCCTTACACTTCCCCTAACCCTAACCCTAAACCTAACCCTAACCCTAACCCCAACCCTAACCTTAACCCTAACCCTAACCCTAACAATTGCCCTTACCATAACCCTAACTCTAAACCTAACACTAACCCTAACCCTAACCCTATCCCTTACCCTTACCCTAACCCTAACCCTAACCCTAACCCTAACACTAACCCTAAACCTAACCCTAACTCTTACCCTTATTCTAACCCTAACATTAACACTTATCCTTACCCTAACCCCTACCCTAACCCTAACCCTAACCCTTACCCTAAATCTAACCCTAACCCTTATCCTTAACCTAACCCTAAACCTAATCCTAACCCTAACCCTAACCCTTACCATTACCCTAAACCTAACCCTAACCCTAACCCTTAACCTTACCCTTACCCTAAGCCTAACTCTAACCCTTACCCTAACCCTAACCCTAACCCTAACCCTAACCGTAACACTAACACTTACCCTAACCCTAACCCTAACCCTTACCCTAATCCTAATCCTAAACTTAACCCCAAACCCAAACCTAACCGTAACCCTAACCCTAACTCTAACCTTAACCTAACCCTGACCCTTACTTTAACCCTAACCCTAACCCTAAACCTAACCCTTACCCTAACCCTAACCCTAATCCTAAACCTAACCCTTACCCTAACGCTAACCCTAACCCTAACCCTAACCCTAACCTAACCCTAACACTAACACTTACCCTAACCCTAACCCTAACCCTTACACTAACCCTAACCCTAAACCTAACCCTAAACAACAAACCCAAACCTAACCCTAACCCTAACCCTAACCCTAACCCGAACCCTAAACTTAACCCCAACCCCAAACCTAACCCTAACCCTAAACCTAACCCTTACCCTTACCCTAACGCTAAACCTAACCCTAAACCTAACCCTTACCCTACACTTACCCTAACCCTAAACTTAACCATAACCCTAAACCTAACCCTTAACCTTAACCTAACCCTAACCCTAACCCTATCCCTAACACCTAACCCTAACCCAAACCCTAACCCTTACCCTAAACCTCACCTAAACCTAACCCTAACACTTACCCTAACCCTAAACCTAACTGTAACCCTAACCCTTTCCCTTATCTTGACCCTAACCCTTACCCTTACCCTAACCCTAACCCTAACCCTTACCCTAAACCTAACCCTAACCCAAACCCTAAGCATAACACTTATCCTAACCCTAAACCTAACCCTAACCCTAAGCCTAACCCTTAACCTAACCCTAATCCTAAACCTAACGTTTATCCTAACCCTAACCATAACCATAACCATAACCATTAACCTAACCCTAACACTGACCCTAACCCTTAGCCTAAAACTTACACTTACCGGAAACCTAACCCTAACCCTTACCCTAAACCTAAACCTAACCCTAACCCTAACCCTTACCTTTACCTTAACGCTAACCCTAACCCTTAACCTAACGCTAACCCTAACCCTAACACATACTCTAACCCTAAGCCTAACCCTAACCCTACTCGTAACTCTAAACCTAACCCTAAACCTAATGGTAACCATAACCCTAAAACTTACCCAAAAACTAACCATAAACATAACCATAACCCCAACCCTAACCCTAACACTTACCATAACCCTAATCCTAACATTAACCCTAACCCTTACCCTAACCATAACTCTAACCCTAAACCCTAACCCGAACCCTTAACCTAACCCTAACCCTAACCTTAATCCTAACCCTTACCCTTACCCTAATCCTGAAACTAAATCTAACCCTAACCCTAACCATAACCCTAACCCTTACCCTAACCCTTCCCCTAAACCTTACCATAACCGTAACACTAACCTAAACCTAATATTAAACCTAACCCAAGCCCTAACACATACCCTTACCCTAACCCTAACCCTAACCCTAACCATAACACTAAACCTTACCCTAACCCTAACCCTAACCCTTACCCTTACCCAAAAACTAACCCTAAACATAACCATACCCCTAACCATTAACATAACCCTAACCCTAAAATTAACCCTAACCCTTAACCTAACTATAACTCTAACCCTAAACCCTAACCCGTACCCTTAACCTAACCCTAACCCTAACCCTAATCCTAACCCTTACCATTACCCTAACCCTAAACCTAACTCTAATCCTAACCCTAACTCTAACCCTCACCCTTACCCTAACCCTACCCATAACCCTTACCATAACCTTAACACTAACCGTAACCCTAATCTTAACCCTAACCCTAACCCTAACCCTAACACATACCCTTACCCTAACCCAAACCCTAACCCTTAACCTAATCCTAACACTAACCCTAACCCCTAACCCTAACCCTTATTCTAACCCTAACACTAACGCTACCCGCTAACCCTAACCATAACCCTAACCCTAACCCATTATCCTAACGCTAACCCAAACCCTTACCCTTATCCTAACCCTAATCCTAACCCTAACACTTACTCTAATCCCTACCCTAGTCCTAATCCTAACCCTAAACCTTACCCTAAGCCTAACCGTAACCCTAACCCTTACCCGTACACTAACCCTAAACCTAACCCTAACCTTAACAATAACCCTAACCCTAAAACTAACCCTTACCCTTACCCTAACCCTAACCCTAATCCTAAACCTTACCCATACCCTAACCCTAACCCAAACCCTTACTCTTACATTAACCCTAACCCTAACCCTAACCCTTACCCTTACCCTATCGCTAACCCTAATCCTAACCCTAACCCTAACAATAACCCTTACTCTTACCCTAACTGTAACCCTAAACTTAACCCCAACCCTAAACCTAAACCTAACCCCAACACTTAACCTTACCCTAACCCTAACACTTATCCTAACCCTAACCCTAACCGTAAACCCTAACCCTAAAACTTAACCTAACCCTAACCCTAACCCTACCCCTTACCCTTACCCTAAGCTTAACTCTAACCCTAACCTGAACCCTAAACCTAACACTTACAATAACCCTAACCCTAACCCTTACCTAACCGTAACCCTAACCCTAACCTGAACCCTAACGCTAAACCTAACCCTAACCCTAATCCTTACCCTTACCCTAACCCTGACCATAAACCTAACCCTAACATTAACCCTAACCCTAAACTTAAACCTAAACGTACCCCTATCCCTAACCCTTACCCTTACCATAACCCTAACCCTAAACCTAAAACTAACCCTAACCCTTACCTTTACCCTAAACCTAAACCTAACCCTAACCCTAACCCTAACCCCTAACCCTAACCTTAACCCTAACCCTAACCACTACCCTTAGCCTAAGCCTAATCCTAATAATAACCCTTACCCTAAGCCTCACCCTAATCCTAACCCTAACTCTTACCCTTACCCTAATCCTAACCCTAACCCTAAAACTGACCCTAACCATACACTTTACCCTAACCCTAACCCTAACCCTTACCCTAACCGTAACCCTTACCCTACCCTAATCTTAACCCTAACCCTAACCTTAACCCTAAACCTAACCCTAACCTTACCCTTAACCTAAACCTAACCCTAAACCTAACCCTAACCCTAACCCTAATCCTAAACTTAAACCTAACCCTAAACCTAACAATTGCCCTTACCCTAACCCTAACCCTAAACCTAACACTAACCCTAAACCTAACCCTATCCCTTACCCTTACCCTAAACCTAACCCTAAACCTAACCCTAACCCTAACCCTAATCCTAAACCTTACCCTTATTCTAACCCTAACATTAACACTTAGCCTTACCCTAACCCTAACCCTAACCCTAACCCCTACCCTAACCCTAATCCTTACACTAACCCTAATCCTAATCCTAACCCTAACCCTAACACTTACCCTTACCCTAACCCTAACCCTAACCCTAACCCTAACCCTAACCCTTAACCTAACCCTAACAGTAACCATAACCCCTAACCCTAAACCTAACCATTACCCTAACCCCTAAACCTAACCCTAACCCTAACCCTTAACCTTATCCTAAACCTAACCCTAACCCTAACACTTACCCTTACCTCAACCCCAACCCTAACCCTAACCCTAACCCTAACTCTTACCCTAAACCTAACCCTTACCATTACCATAACCCTAAACCTAACCCTAAACCTAACCATAACCCTTACAATTACCCTTACCCCAAAACTAACCCTAACCCTAATCCTACCCCTAAAGCTTACCCTTATCCTAAACCTAACACTAACCCTTACCCTAACCCTAACCTTAACCACAACACTAAACCTAACCATAACCCTAACCCTTACCCTTACCCTAACCGTAACCCAAAACCTAACCATAACCCTAACCCTCACCCTAACCCTTAACCTAACCGTAACTCCAATCCTAATCCTAAACCTTACAATTACTCTAACCCTAACACAAACCCTAAACCAAAAACTAAACCTAACCTTAACCCTAACCCTTACCCTAACCCTAACCTTAACCACAACACTAAACCTAACCCTAACCCTAACTCGTACCCTAACCCTAACCCTAACCCTAACCCTTACCCTAACCCTAACCCTAACCCTTATCCAAACACTAACCCTAACCCTAACCCTAACCCTTAACCTAACCCTAACACTGACCCTAACACTTACCCTTACCCTAATCCCTACCCTAATCCTAAACCTAACCCTAACCCATACCCTAACCCTAATCCTAAATTTAACCCTTAACCTAATCCTAACACTAACACTAACCCCTAACCTTAACACTTACCCTAACCCTAACCCTAACCCTTACTCTTACCCTAACCCTAACCCTAAGCCTAACCCTTAACTTTACCTCAACCCTAACCCTAACCCTTACCCTAACGCTAAACCTAACCCTAACACATACTCTAACCCTAACCCTAACCCTAACCATACCCGTAACCCTTAACCTAACCCTAACCATAGCCATAACCCTAACCCTTACACAAAAACTAACCCTAATCATATCCATAACCCTAACCCTAACCCTAACCCTTACCATAACCCTAACCCTAACATTAACCGTAACCCTTACCCTAACCATAACTCTAAACCTAACCCTAACCCTAACCTTAATCCTAACCCTAACCCTTACCCTTACCCTAACCCTAACCCTAAACGTAACCCTAAACTAACCCTAACCTTAAAACCTAACCCTAACCCTAACCCTTAAACTTACCTTAACACTAACCCTAACCCTAACCCTAACCCTGAAACTTACCCTAACCCTAACCTTAACCCTAACCTTTACTCTTACCCTAACCCTAACCCTAAACTTAACCCCAACCTAAACCTAACCCTAACCCTAACCGTAACACTTACCCTAACCCTAACCCTAACCCTAACCCAAAACTTACCCTTACCCTAACTCTAACCCTAACCCTAACCCTTATTCTAACCCTAACCCTAACCCTAACCCCTAACCCCTAACCCTAATCCTAACCCTAACCCTTACCCTTACCCTAAGTCTAACCCTAAACCTAACCCTTACCCTAACCCTCACCCTAATCCTAACCCTAACTCTTACCCTTACCCTAATCCTAACCCTAACCCTAAAACTAACCCTAACCCTAAACTTAACCCTAACCCTAACCCTGACCATTACCATAACCCTACCACTAATCCTAACCCTAACCCTAACCCTTACCCTAACCGTAACCCTTACCCTACCCTAACCCTAACCCTAACACTAAACTTAACCCTAAACTTAACCCTAACCCTTACCCTTACCCTTACCCTACACCTGACCCTAACCCTAACCCTAACGCTAACCCTTACCCTAAATCTAACCATCACCCTTACCCTTACCCTAACCCTAAACCTAACCCTAACCCTAATCCTAACCTTTACCCTTACCCTAACCCTAACCCTAACACTAACCCTAAACCTAAACCTTACCCTTACCATAAACCTAACCCTAACCCTTACCCTAAACCAAACCCTAACCCTAACCCTAAAGCTTACACTTACCTTAACCCTAATCCTAACCCTAACCCTTACCATTACCCTTACCCTAACGCTAACCCTAACCCTAACCCTAACCCTAACACTAACCTTAACCCATACCCTTACCCTTACCCTAACCCTAACCCTAAACTTAACCCTAACCCTTACCCTAACCCTAACCCTAATCGTAAACCTTACCCTTACCCTAAACCTAACCCTAACCCTTACCGTAAACCTAAACCTAACCATAACCCTAACCCTTACCGTTAGCTTAACCCTAACCCTAACACTTACCCTTACCCTAACGTTAACCCTAACCCTAACCCAAATCCTAACGCTAACACATAGTCTTACCCTAACCCTAACCCTAACCCTTACCCTTACCCTAACCCTAACCCTAACGCATACCCTAACCTTAACCCTAACCCTAACACTAACACTAACACTTACCCTAACCCTAACCCTTACCCTAACCCTAACCCTAAACTTAACCCCAACTCCAAACCTAACCCTAACCATAACGCTAACCCTAACCCTAACCTAACCCTGACCCTTACCTAACCCCTAACCCTAACCCTAACCCTAACCCTAACCAAAACCCTAACCCTTACACTAACCGTAACCATAACCCTAAACCTAACCCTAATCCTAACCCTAACCCTAACGCTAAGGTTAACCCTAACCCTAACCCTATCCCTAACCCTTATCCTAACACTAAACCTAACCCTTACACAAAAACTAACCCTAATCATATCCATAACCCTAACCCTTACATAACCCTAAACCTAACATTAACCATAACCGTTACCCTAACCATGACTCTAAACCAAAACCATAACCCGAACTTTAACCTAACCCTAACCCTAAACTTAATCCTAACCCTTACCCTTACCCTAACCCTGAACCTAACTCTAACCCTAACCCTTACCCTAACCCCTTACCCTTATCCTAACCCTAACCCTAACCCTAACCCTAACCCTAACCCTAACCCTTACCCTTACCCTTATCCTAACCCTAACCCTAACCCTAACACTTACCCTTTCCCGAACCCCAACCCTAACGCTAACCCTAACCCTAACCCTTACCCTAAACCAAACCCTAACCCTAACCCTAGCCCTAACCCTTAACCTTACCCTAAACCTAACCCTAACCCTAACCCTAACCCTAACCCTAACCCTAACCCTAACCCTAACCCTAACTGTAACCCTCACCCTTACCCTAACCTATCCCCTAACCCTTTCAATAACCCTAACACTAACCCTAATCCTAACCCTAACCCTTACCCTTACACTAACCCTAACCCTAAACGTAACCCTAAACTAACCCTAACCCTAACACCTAACCCTAACCATAACCCTAACCCTTAAACTTACCTTAATACTAACCCTAACCCTAACCCTAAACCTAACACTTACCCTAACCCTAACCTTAACCCTAACCCTTACTCTTACCCTAACCCTAACCCTAACCTTAACCCCAACCTAAACCTAACCCTAATCATAACCGTAACCCTTACCCTAACCCTAACCCTAACCCTAACCCAAAACTTACCCTTACCCTAACTCTAACCATAACCCTAACCCTTATTCTAACCCTAACCCTAAACCTTAACCTAATCCTAACACTAACCCTAACCCCTAACCCTTACCCTAACCCTGACACTAACCCTAACTGCTAACCCTAACCCTAACCCTAACCCCTTATCCTAACCCTTACCCTAACCATTACCCTTATCCTAACCCTAACTCTCACCCTAACACTTACTCTAATCCCTACCCTAGCCCTAACCCTAACCCTAAAACTTACCCTAAGCCTAACCCTAACCCTAACCCTTGCCCGTACCCTAACGCTAAACCTAACCCTAACCTTAACCATAACCCTAACCCTAACCCTAACTCTTACCCTTACACTAACCCTAACCCTAACCTAAACCTTACCCATATCCTAACCCTAACCCTAACCCTTACCCTAAACCTAACCCTAAACCTAACCCTTACTCTTACCTTAACCCTAACCCTAACCCTAATCCTTACCCTTACCCTATCGCAAACACTAATACTAACCCTAACCCTAACAATAACCCTTACCCTTACCCTAACCGTAACTCTAACCTTAACCCCAACCCTAAACGTAACCCTAACCCTAACCCTAACACTTACCCTTACCCTAACCATAACCATAACACTAACGCTAACCCTAACCCTAACACTTACCCTTACCCTAAACCTAACACTTATCCTAACCCTAACCCTAACCCTAACCCTAAACCCTAACCCTAAACCTTAACCTAACCGTAACCCTAACGCTAAACCTATACCTTACACTTACCCTAAGCCTAACTCTAACCCTATCCCGAACCATAACCCTAACCCTTACCCTAACCCTAACCCTAACCCTTACTCTAACCGTAACCCTAACCCTAACCTTAACCCTAAGGCTAACTCTAACCCTAACCCTAATCCTTACCCTTACCCTAGCCCTAACCCTAACCCTAACCCTAAACTTAACCCTAACCCTTAACCTAACCCTCACACTAATCCTAACCCTAACTCTTACCCTTACCCTAACCCTAACCCTAACCCTTACCCTAACCCTACCACTAATCCTAACCCTAACACTAACCCTTACCCTAACCCTAACCCTAAACCTAACCCGAACCCTAGCCCTATCCCTAACCCTAACTCTTATCCTTACCCTAACACTAACAGTAAACCTAACCCTAACCCTAACCCCTAACCCAACTGTAACCCTAACCCTAAACCTAACCCTTACCCCTACCCTAACCCAAAGATTAATGCTAGCCCTAACCCTAACCATAACCCTTACCCTTTCCCTAACCCTAACCCTAACCTTAACTCTAACCCTTACCCTTACCCTAAACCTAACCCTAAACCTAACCCTAAACCTAACCCTAACCAAAACCCTAACCTTAACCCTAAACCTAACCCTAACCATAACCCTAACCCTTACACTTACCCTAACCCTATACCTAAACCGAACCCTAACCCTAACCCTAACCCTAACCCTTACCCTTACCCCAACCCTAAACCTTTCCCTAACCCTAACCCTAACCCTTACCCATACCCTAACCCTAAACCTAACACTAACCCTAAACCTTAACCTAACAATTACCCTTACCCTAACCACTACCCTAACCCTAACCCTAACCGTAACCCTTACCGTAACCCTAACCCTAACCCTAAACCTTAACCTTATCCTAACCCTAACCCTAACCCTTACCCTTACCCTAACCCTAACCCTTTCCCTAACCCTAACCCTAACCCTTACCCATACCCTAACCGTAAACCTAACACTAACCCTAAAACTTAACCTAACAATTACCCTTACCCTAACCACTACCCTAACCCTAACCCTAACCGTAACCCTTACCGTAACCCTAACCCTAACCCTAAACCTTAACCTTATCCTAAACCTAAGCCTAACCCTAACCCTAACCCTTACCCTTACCCTAAACCTAACCCTATCTCTAAGCATAAACCTTACCCTTACCCTAAACCTAACCCTTACCCTTACCCTAAATCTATCCCTAACCCTAAACCTAACCCTAACCCTAAGCCTTACCCTTACCCTAACCCTATCCCTAAACCTAAACCTTACCCTAACCCTAGCCTTTACCTTTTCCCTAACCCTAACCCTAAACCTAAACCTAACCCTAACACTTACCATTACCCTAACCCTAACCCTAACACTAAACCTAATCCTAACCCTACCCTTAACCCTAACCCTTACCCTTACCCTAACCGTAACCCTAACACTAAACCTAACCCTAAACCTTACCCTTACCCTAACCCTAACCCTAAACCTAACGCTAACCCTAACACTTACCCTAACCCTAACCCTAACCCTAATCCTTACCCTAACCCTTACCTTAAACCTAACCCTAACCCTAACCCTAAACCTTACACTTACCCTAACCCTAAACCTAACCCTAACCCTAACTCTAACTCTTACCTTTACCCTAAACCTAACAATAAACCTAACCCTAACCCTTACCTTACCCTCACCCTAACCCTAACCCTAACCCTAACCCTAATCTTAACCCTTACACTTACATTAACCCTAAACCTAACCCTAACCCTTACCCTTACCTTAAATCTTATCCTTACCGTAACCCTAAGCCTAAACCTAACACTAACCCTAACCCCTAACCCTAAACCTATCCCTAACCCTAACCCTAACCCTAACAATTACCCTTACCCTAACCCTAACCCTAACTTTAATGTTAACCCTAACCCTAACCCTTAACCTAACCCTAACCCTAACCCTAATCCTTACCCTAACCCTTACCCTAACCCTAACCCTACCCCTAACCCTAAACCTTACACTTACCCTAACCCTAACCCTAACTCTAACCCTAAAGATAACCCTAACTCTAACCCTAAACCTTACCCTAAACCTAACTCTAAACCTAACCTCAACCTTAACCATAACCCTAACCCTTAATCTTACCCTAACCCCTAACCCTAAACCTAACCATATCCCTAACAATAACCCTTACCCTAACCCTAACCATAGGCCTAACCCTAACCCTAACCCTTAACCTAACCCTAACACTAACTCTAACCCTTAACCCTAACCCTTAACTTAACCCTAACCTTAACCCTAACCCTAAACCTTACAGTTACCCTAACCCTAACCCTAACTCTAACCCTAAGGATAACCCTAACTCTGACCCTAAAACTTACCCTAAACCTATCCCAAACCCTAACCTCAACCTTAACCCTAACCCTAACCCTTAACTTTACCCTAACCCCTAACCCTAACCATAACCCTAACCCTAACACTTACCCTAAACTTAACCCTAGCCCTAACCCTAACACTTACCCTAACACTAACACTAACCCTAATCCTAACCCTTACCCTTACCCTAACCCTTACCCTAACCCTAACCCTAACCCTAACCATAACACTTACCCTTATCCTAAACCTAACTGTAACCCTTACCCTAACCCTAACCGTAACCGTAACAGTAACCCTAACTCTTATCCTTACCCTAGCCTAACCCTAAAACAAACCCTAAAACTAAACCTAACCCTAACCCTAACCCTTACCCTTACCCTAACCCTAACCCTAAACCTAAAACTAAACCTAAACCTAACCCTAACCTTAACCCTTACACCTAACCATAAACCTAACCCTAACCCTTACCCTTACCGTAACCCTAAACCAAACTCTGGCCCTAACCCTAACCCTAAGACTTACCCGAACACTAACCCTAACCCTAACCCTTACCCTTACACTTACCCTAACCCTAACCCTAACCATAAACCTTAACCTAACCCTAACATTAACCCTAAACACAAACCCTTACCCTTACCCTAAACCTAACACTAACCCTAACCCTAACCCTAACACTTACAGTTACCGTAAACCTAACCCTAACCCTAACCCTAACCCTTATCCTAACCCTAACCCTAACCCTAACCCTTAACCTAACCCTAACACTAACCCGAACCCCTAACCCTAACCCTAACCCTAACCTTAACCCTAACCATAACCCTAACCATAAACCTTACCCTTACCTTAATCCTAACCCTAAACCTAACCCTAAACCTAACCATAAACCTAACCTTAACCCTTACCCTAACCCTAACTCTTACCCTTACCCTAAGCCTAACCATAAACCTAACACTAACCCTACCCCTAACCCTAACCCTAACCCTTACCCTTACCCTAACCCTAACCCTAACCCTTATCCTAACCCCAACGATAACCCTAACCCCTAACCCTTACCATAATCCTAACCCTAAAACTAACCCTAACCCTTACCCTTACCCTAACCCTAACTCTAACCCTAACCCTAAACCTAAACCTAACCCTTACCCTAATCCTAATCCTAACCCGAACCCTAACCCTACTGCTTACCCTTACCCTAAACCTAACCCTAACCATAAACCTTACCCTTACCTTAATCCTAACCCTAAAACTAACCATAAACCTAACCTTAACCCTAACCCTAATCCTAACCCTTACCTTTACCCTAAACCTAACCTTAAACCTAACCCTAACCCTAACCCTAACATTTACCCTTACTCTAACCCTAACCCTCAACCTAACCCTAACCCTAACCCTAACCCCTAACCCTAAACCTAACCCTAACCCTTAACCTTACCCTAACCCTACCCCTAACCCTAACACTTACCCTTAACCTAAACCTAACCTTAACATTACCCTAACCCAAACCCTAACCCTACCCCTTTCCCCAACCGTAACCCTAACACTAACCCTAACCCTTACCCTAAACCTAATCCTAACCCCTAACCCTAACCCTAACCCTTAACCTTACCCTTAACCTAACCCTAACCGTAACTCTAACCCTAACCCTAACCCTAACCTAGTCCTTACCCTAACCCTAACACTAACAGTAACCCTTATCCTTACCTTAACCCTAACCCTAAACCTAACCCTTATTCTAACCCTAACCCTAACACTTAACCTAACCCTAACACTAACCCTGACCCCTAACCCTAACCCTAACCATAACTCTAAACATAACCCTAACACTAAACCTAACCTAACCCTAATCCTAACCCTAACCCTTACACTTACCTTAACCCTAACGCTAACCCTAAACCAAACCCTAACCCTAACCTTAACCCTAACCCTTACCCTAACCCTAACCCTAACCCGAAACCTAACCCTTACCCTTTCCCAAACCCTTACTCTAACCCTAACACTTAATATTAACCTAACCCTAAACCTAAACCCAACCCTAACCCTAGCCCTTACCCTAACTCTAACCTTAACCCTAACCCTAACCCTAAACCTAACCCTTACCCTAACCCTAACCATAAACCTATCCCTAACCCTAACACTAATCCTAACCATAAACTTAACCCTAATCCTAAACTTAACCCTTACCTTTACCCTAACCCTAACCCTAAACCTAACCCTAATCCTTACCCTTACCCTAACCCTAACCCTAATCTTAACCCCAAACCTAAACCTAACCCTAATCCTAAACCTAGCCCTTACCCTATCCCTAACCCTAACCCCAACCCTAACACTAACACTTACCCTTACCCTAACCCTAACTCTAACCCTAAACCTTTCCTAACACTAACCCTAACCCTAACCCTTAACCTAAACCTAACACTAACACTAACCCCTAAACCTAACCCTAACCATAACCCTAACCGCCAACCCTAACCCTAACCCTAACCCGTACCCTTATCTTAACCCTAACCCTAACCCTAACACTTATCCTTACCTTAACCCCTACCCTAACCCTAACCCTAAGCCTAACCCTTACCCTAACCCTAACCCTTACCCTACCACTAACCCCAAACCTTACTCTTACCCTAAACCTAATCCTAACTCTTACCCTAACCCTAAACATAACCCCAACACTAAACCTAACCCTAACCCTAACCCTTATCCTTACCCTAACCGTAACCGTAACCCTAAACCTAACACTAACCCTAACCCTAACCCTTACCCTAAACCTAACCCCAATCCTAACCCTAACCCTTATCCTTACCCTAACCCTAACCCTTAACCTAAACCTAACCCTAACCCTAACCCTAATACTTACACTTACCGTAACCCTAACCCTAAACCTAACCCTAACCCTAACCCTAACCCTTAACCTAACCCTAACACTAACCCTAACCCCTAACCCTAACCCTAACATTAACCCTAACCATAACCCTTACCATAAACCTTACACTTACCTTAACCGCAACCCTAAACCTAACCCTAACCCTAACCATAAACCTACACTTAACCCTAACCCTAACCCTAACTCTTACCCTTACCCTAACCCTAACCATAAACCTAACACTAACCCTACTCCTAAACCTAAACCTAACCCTTAACCTTACCCTAACCCTAACCCTAACCCTTATCCTAACCCCAACCCTAACCCTAACTCCTAACCCTTACCCTAATCCTAACCCTAACACTAACCCTAACCCTTACCCTTACCCTAACCCTAACCGTAACTCTAACCCTTACCCTAAACCTAACCCTAACCCTTACCCTAATCCTAACCCGAACCATAATCCCTACCTTTACCCTAAACCTAACTCTAAACCTAATCCTAACCATAACCCTTACCTTTACCCTAATCCGAACGCTAAACCTAACACAAACCCTAACCCAAACATTTACCCTTACCCTAACCCTAACCCTCAACCTAACCCTAAAGCTAACCCTAACCCCTAACCCTAAACCTAACCCTAACCCTTACCCTTACCCTAACCCTAACCCTTACCCTAACCCTAACCCTAACACTTACCCTTAACCTATAACTAACCCTAACCCTTACCCTAACCCAAACCCGAACCCTACACCTTACCTTAACCATAACCCTAACACTAACCCTAACCCTTACACTAAACCTAATCCCAACCCCTAACCCTAACCCTTACCCTAACCCTAACCCTAACCCTTACCATTACCCTTAACCTAACCCTAACCGTAACTCTAACCCTAAACCTAACCCTAACCTAGTCCTTACCCTAACCCTAACCTTAACACTAACCCTTATCCTTACCCTAACCCTAACCCTAACCCTAAACTTTATCCTATCCCTAACCCTAACACTTAACCTAACCCTAACACTAACCCTAACCCCTAACCCTAATGCTAACCCTAAACTTAACCCTCAGCATAACCCTAACCCTAACCCTTAACCTAACCCAAATCCTAACCCTAACCCTAACCCTAACCCTAACCTTAACCCTAACGCTTACCATAACCCTGACCCTAACCCTAACCCCAACCTAACCCTTACACTTTAACAAACCCTAACTCTAAACCTATCACTTAACATTAACCTAACCCTAACCCTAAACCCAACCGTAACCCTAACCCTAATCCTAACCTTAACCCTAACCCTAACCCTACACCTAACCATTACCCTTACCCTAACCCTAACCATAAAACTAACCCTAACCCTAACCCTAACACTAACCGTAACCCTTAACTTAACCCTAACCCTAACTTTAACCCTTACCGTTACCCTAACCCTAAACCTAACCCTAATCCTTACCCTTACCCTAACCCTAACCCTAATTTTAACCCCAACCCTAAACCTAACCCTAACCCTAACCCTAACCCCAACCGTAACACTAACACTTACCTTTACCATTACCCTAACCCTAACCCTAACCCTAAACCTTATCCTAACCCTAACCCTAACCCAAACCCTTAACCTAACCCTAACACTAAACCTAACCCCTAACCCTAAACCTAACCATAATCCTAACCCCTAACCCTAACCCTAACCCTAACCCTTACCCTTATCCTAATCCTAACCGTAACCCTAACACTTACCTTTACCTTAAACTCTACCCTATCCCTAACCCTAAGCCTAACCCTTACCCTAACCAACCCTTACCCTACCCCTAACCCCAAACCTTACTCTTACCCTAAACCTAATCGTAACACTTACCCTAACCCTAAACATAACCCCAACACTAAACCTAACCCTAACCCTAACGCTAACTCTAACCCTAACACTTACCCTTAACCTAACCCTAACCCTAATCCTAACCCTAACCCTAACCCTAACCTTAACCCTAACCCTAAACGAAACCCTTACCCTAACCCTAACCCTAACCCTAATCTTAACCCCAACGCTAAACCTAACCCTAACCCTAACCCTTAACCTAACCCTAACACTAACCCTAACCCCTAAACCTAACCATAACCCTAACCCTAACCCTTAACCCTATCCTAAACCTAACCCTTACCCTAACACTTACCCTTATTCTAACCCCTACCCTAACACTAACCCTAACCCCTAACCCTAACCCACACCCTAACCCAAACCCTAAACCCTAACCCTAACCCTAACGCTAACCCCTAAACCTACCCTAACCCTAACTCTAACACTTACCCTTACCCTAACCGTAACCCTAACCCTAACAATTACCCTTACCCTAACCCCTACCCTAACCCTAACCCTAGCCCTTACACTAACCCTAACCCTAACTCTAACCCTTAATATAACCCTAACAGTAATCCTATCCCCTAACCCTAACCATAACCATAACCCTAACCCCCAAACCTAACCCTAACCCTAACCCTTACCCTTATCCTAACCCTCACCCTAACCCTAAACCTACCCCTTATCCTAACCCTAACACTAAACCTAACCCTTACCATTACCCTAACCCTAACCCTAAACCTAAACCTAACCATAACCCTTAGCCTTACCCTAACCCTAACCCTAACCCCCAAACCTAACCCTAACCCTAACCCTAACCCTTACCCTTATCCTAACCCTAACCCTAACCCTAAACCTAACCCTTACCCTAACCCTAAACCTAACCCTAGCCCTAACCCTAAACCTAACACTTACCCTAACCCTAAACCTAACACTTAACCTAATCCTAACCCTAACCCTAACCCTTACCATAACCCTAAACCTACCCCTAAACCTAATTCTAATCCTTACCCTAATCCTAACCCTAACCCTAACACTTACCCTAACCCTAACTGTAACCCTAACCCTAACCCTAAGTCTTACCATTACCCTAAACCTAACTCTAACCCTTACCCTAACCCTAACAAGAACCCTAACTCTTATCCTTACCAGAACCCTAACCCTAAATCTAACCCTAACACTAACCCTAAACCTAACTCTAACCCTTACCCTTACCCTAAACCTAACCCTAACCCTAAACCTAACCCTAACCTTAACCCTAACACCTAAACCTAACCTTAACTGTAACCCTTACCCTTCCGCTAACCCTAAACCTAACCCTAGCCCTAACCCTAACCCTAACACTTACCCTAACAATAAACCTAACCCTAACCCTTACCCTTACCCTAAACCTAACCCTAATCTTAACCCCAACCCTAAACCTAACCCTAACCCAACCCTAACCCTTACCCTAACCCTAACCCTAACCCTAACCATAACACTTAACCTTACCCTAACCCTAACCCTTATCCGAACCCTAACCCTAACCCTAAACCTTAATTTAACCCTAACACTAACCCTAACCACTAACCCTAACCCTTACCCTAAACCTAAACCTAATCGTAACCCTAACCCTTATCCTTACCCTAACCCTAACCCTAACACTAACCCTAACCCTAACCCTAAACCTAACACATACCCTAAACCTAACCCTAACCCTTACTCTAACCTTACCCCTAACCCTAACCCTAACACTAACGCTAACCCTAACCCTAACCCTAACACGTACACTTACCCTAAAACTAAACCTAACCCTAACCCTTACCCTAACCCTAAACTTAACCCAAAACCTAACCATTACCCTAACACTATCCCTAACCCTAACCCCTAACCATAACCATTAACCCAACCCTAAACCTAATCCTAACCTTTACCCTTACCCTAACCGTAAACCTAACTCTAACCCTAAACCTAACCCTAACCCTAACCCTTACCCTAACCCTAATCCTAAACTTACCCTAACCCTAAACTCAAACCTAAACCTAACCTTAACCTAACCATAACCCTAACCCCAAACCTTACCCTTACCCTAACCCTAACCCTAAACCTAACCCTAACCCAAACCCTAAACCTAACGTTAACCCTAACCCTAAACCTAACCCTTACTCTTACACTAACCCTATATCTAACACTAACCCTACCCCTAACCCTAACCCTAACCCTGACCCTTACCCTAATCCTAAGTCTAACCCTAACCCTAAACCTTATCCTAACCTCAACCGTATCCCTAACCCCTAACCCTTACCCTAATCCTAACCCTAAGACTAACCCTAACCCTTACCCTTACACTAAACCTAACCATAAACCCAATCCTAACCCTAACCCTAAACCTAACCCTAACACTTACCCTTAACCTAACCCTAACCCTCAACCTAACACTAACCCTAAACTTAACCCCTAACCCTAAACCTAACCCTAACCTTTACGGTAACCCTAACACTAACCCTAACACTTACCCTAAACCTAAACATAACCCTAACTCTAATCCTTACCCTAAACCAAACCCTAACCCTAACCCTTATCCTAACCCTAACCCTAACACTAACCCTAACCCTTACACTAAACCTAACCCTAACACCTAACCTTAACCCTTACCCTAACCCTAAGCCTAACCGTAACCCTAACTCTAACCCCAACCCTAACCCTAACCTAGTCCTTACCCTAAACCTAACCCGAACAGTAACCCTTATCCTTACCCTAACCCTAACCCTAAACCTAAACCTAACTATTATCCTTATCCTAACCCTAACCCTAAATCTAACCCTAACCCTAACCCTAACGCTTACCCTAAACCTAACCCTAAATCTAACCCTAACCCTAACCCTAACGCTTACCCTAAACCTAACCCTAACCCTTACACTTACCCTAACCCTAACCCTAAACCTAAACCTAACCCTAACCCTAACCTTAAACCTAACCTTTACCCTAACCCTAACCCTAAAGCTAACCCTTACCCTTTCCCAAACCCTAACCCTAAATATAACCCTAACACTTAACCTTAACCTAACCTTAACCCTAAACCTAACCCTAACCCTTACCCTAACCCAAAACCTAACCCTAACCCTAATCTTAACCCTAACCCTAACCCTAACCCTTACCCTAAACCTAACCCTAATCTTAACCCCAACCCTAAACCTAACCCTAACCCAACCCTAACCCTTACCCTAACCCTAACCCTAACCCTAACCATAACACTTAACCTTACCCTAACCCTAACCCTTATCCGAACCCTAACCCTAACCCTAAACCTTAATTTAACCCTAACACTAACCCTAACCACTAACCCTAACCCTTACCCTAAACCTAAACCTAATCGTAACCCTAACCCTTATCCTTACCCTAACCCTAACCCTAACACTAACCCTAACCCTAACCCTAAACCTAACACATACCCTAAACCTAACCCTAACCCTTACTCTAACCTTACCCCTAACCCTAACCCTAACACTAACGCTAACCCTAACCCTAACCCTAACACGTACACTTACCCTAAACCTAAACCTAACCCTAACCCTTACCCTAACCCTAAACTTAACCCAAAACCTAACCATTACCCTAACACTATCCCTAACCCTAACCCCTAACCATAACCATTAACCCAACCCTAAACCTAATCCTAACCTTTACCCTTACCCTAACCGTAAACCTAACTCTAACCCTAAACCTAACCCTAACCCTAACCCTTACCCTAACCCTAATCCTAAACTTACCCTAACCCTAAACTCAAACCTAAACCTAACCTTAACCTAACCATAACCCTAACCCCAAACCTTACCCTTACCCTAACCCTAACCCTAAACCTAACCCTAACCCAAACCCTAAACCTAACGTTAACCCTAACCCTAAACCTAACCCTTACTCTTACACTAACCCTATATCTAACACTAACCCTACCCCTAACCCTAACCCTAACCCTGACCCTTACCCTAATCCTAACTCTAACCCTAACCCTAAACCTTATCCTAACCTCAACCGTATCCCTAACCCCTAACCCTAACCCTTCCCCTTACCCTAACCCTAACCTAAACCTAACACTAACCCTAACCATAACTCTAACACTAACCCTAACCCTTACCCTTTCCCTAACCCTAACCCAAAGACTAACTCTAACCCTTACCCTTACCCGAAACCTAAAACTAAACCTAACCCTAAGCCTAACCCTAACCCTAACCCTAACCTTAACCCAAACCCTAACCCTAACCCTAACCCTTTCCCTTACCCTAACCCTAACCCTAAACCTAACTGTAACCCTAACCCTAACCCTTACCCTAAACTTAACCGTATACCTAAACATAACCATAACCCTTACCCTAACAACTAACTCTAATCCTAACCCTAACCCTTACCCTTACCCTAACCCTAACCCTAACCTAACACTAACCCTAACCCTTACCCTAACAATTACTCTTACCCTAACCCCTACCGTAACCCTAAACCTAAACCTAACCCTCACCGTAACCCAAACCCTAACCCTAAACCTTACCCTTTCCCTAACCCTAAGCCTAACCCTAACCCTAATCCTAACCCTTACCCTTACCCTAAACCTAACCCTAACCCTATCCATAAACCTTACCTTACCCTAAACATAACCCTTACACTTACCCTAATCCTAACACTAACCCTAAACCTAACCCTAACCCTAACCCTAAACCTTACCCTTACCATAACCCTTACCCTAACCCTAACCTAACCCTAACCCTAACCCTAACCATAAACCTTACCCTTACCCTAACCTTAACCCTTACCTTTACCCTAAACCTAACCCTACCCTAAACCTAACCCTAAACCTTACCATTACCCTAACCCTAACCCTAACCCTTACCCTAACCCTAACCCTAAACCTAACCGTAACCCTAACCCTAACCATTACCCTAACCTTAACTGTATACATAAACCTAACCCTAACCCTTACCCTAACACCTAACCCTAATCCTAACCCTAACCCTTACCCTTACCCTAACCCTAAACCTAGCCCTTACCCTAACACTAACCCTAACCCTAACCCCTACCCTTACCCTAAAACTAAACCTAACACTAACCCTAACCCTTACCCTAACAATTACCCTTACCCTAACCCCTACCCTAACCCTAACCCTAACCCTAAACCTTACCGTAACCCTAACCCTAACCCTAAACCTTACCCTTACCGTAACCCTAAGCCTAACCCTAACCTGAACCCTAAACCTAACAATTACCCTTACCCTAAACCTAACCCTAACCCTAACCATAAACCTTACCTTACCCTAAACCTAACCCTTACCCTTACCCTAATCCTAACACTAACCCTAAAGATAATCCTAACCCTAACCCTAAAACTTACCCTTACCCTAACCCTAACCCTAACCCTAAACCTAACTCTAACCCTAACCATAAACCTTACCCTTACCCTAAACTTAACCCTTACCTTTACCCTAACCCTAACCCTAAACCTAAACCTAACCCTAACCCTTACCATTACCCTAACTATAACATTAACCCTAAACCTAACCCTAACCCTTCCCTTAACCCTAACGCTTACCCTTACCCTAACCCTAAGCCTAACCCTAAACTTTACACTTACCCTAACCCTAACCTTAAACCTAACCCTATCCATTACCCTTGCCCTCACGCCAACCCTAATCTTAAACCTAACCATAACCCTAACCCTAACCCTAACCTTAAACCTAACGCTTATCCTAACCCTAACCCTAACCCTAACCCTAACCCTTACCCTAACCCTAACCATAACCCTTACCTTAACCCTAACCCTAACCCTTAACCTTACCCTAACCCTAACCCTTACCCTTAAGCAAACCCTAAACCTAACCCAACCCTAAGCCTAACCCTAACAATAACCCTTACCCTAACCCTTACCTTAACGCTTACCCTAACCCTAACCCTAATCATAACCCTTACCCAAACGCTCAACCTTACCCTTAACCTAACCCTAACCCTAAACCTAAGCCTAACCCTAAACCTAACCCTAACCTTAACCCTAACCTTTACCCTAACCCTAACCCTAACCCTAAACCTAACCCTTACCCTTTCCCAAACCCTAATCCTAACTCTAACACTAACACTTAACCTTAACCTAACCCTAAGCCTAAACCTAAGCCTAACCCTAACCCTAAACCTAACCCTAATCTTAACCCTAACCCTAAACCTAAACCTAACCCTAACCCTTACCCTAACCCAAAACCTAACCCTAACCCTTACCCTAACCCTATCCCTAACCCTAATCTTAACCCTAACCCTAACCCTACACCTTGCGCTTACCCTAACCCTAACCCTAATCCTAACCCTAAGCCTAACCCTAATCCTTACCCTTACCCTAACCCTAACCCTAATCCTAACCCTAACCCTAACCCTAACTCAAACCATAACCCTAAACCTAACCCTAACCCTTGCCCTTACCCTAACCCTAACCTAAACCTAACCATATTCCTAACCCTAACCATTACACTAACCTTAACCGTATACATAAACCTAACCCTAACCCTTACCCTAATACCTAACCCTAATCCTAACCCTAACCCTTGCCCTTACCCTAACCCTAACCTAAACCTAACCGTAACCCTAACCCTAACCATTACACTAACCTTAACCGTATACATAAACCTAACCCTAACCCTTACACTAACACCTATCCCTAACCCTAACCCTAAACACAACCCCCTAACTTCAACCTAACCCTAACCCTTACCCTTACCCTAACCCTAATCTAAACCTAATACTAACACTAATCCTAACCCTAACCCTAACCCTAAACCTAACCCTAAGCTTAATGCTAGTCCTAACCCTAACCCTAACCCTTAACTTAGCCCTAACACTAACCCTAACCCTAACCCAAAGCCTAACTCTAACCCTTACCCTTACACTAAAGCTAACCCTAAACCTAACCCTAAGCCTAACCCTAACCCTAACCCTAACCTTAACCCTAACCCTAACCCTAAACCTAACCCTTACCCTTACCCTAAACCTAACCCTAACCTAACCGTAACCCTAACCCTAACCCTTACCCTAACCTTAACCGTATACATAAACCTAACCCTAACCCTTACCCTAACACCTAACCCTAATCCTAACCCTAACCCTAACCCATACCCTTACCCTAACCCTAAACCTAACACTAACCCTAACCCATACCCTAACAATTACCCTTACCCTTACCCCTACCCTAACCCTAACCCTAACCCTAAACCTTACCCTTACACTAACCCTAAGCCTAACCCTAACCCTAACCCTAAACCTAACCCTTACCCTTACCCTAAACCTAACCCTAACCCTAACCATAAACCTTACCTTTCCCTAAACCTAAACCTTACCCTTAACCTCATACTAACCCTAACCCTAAACCTAACCCTAACCCTAACCCTAACCCTTACCCTTACCCTTACCCTAACCCTAACCCTAACCCTAAACCTAACCCTAACCCTAACCTTAAACCTTACCCTTACCCTAACCTTAACCCTTACCTTTACCCTAACCCTAACCCTCAATCTAAACCTAAACCTAACTCTAACCCTTACCATTACCCTAACCCTAACCCTAACCCTAAACTTAACCCTAATGCTTCCCTTAACCCTAACCCTTACCCTTACCCTAATCCTAAGCCTAACCCTAACCCTTACCCTTACCCTAACCCTAACCTTAAATCTAACACTAACCCTTACCCTTGCCCTCACCCTAACCCTAACCTTAAACCGAACCCTAACCCTAACCCTAACCCTAACCTTAACCCTAACACTTGTCGTTACCCTAACCCTAACCCTAACCCTAACACTTACCCTAACCCTAACCATAACCCTTACCTTAACCTTAACCCTAAACCTTAACCTAACCCTAACCCTAACCCTAACCCTTACCCTTAACCAAACCCTAAACCTAACCCTACTCTAAGCCTAACCCTAACAAGAACCCTTAACCTAAACCTAACCTTAACGCTTACCCTAACCCTAACCCTAACCCTAACCCTAATCATAACGCTAACCCAAACCCTCACTGTTACCCTTAACCTAACCCTAACCCTAAACATAAGCGTAACCCTAACCCTAACTCTAACTCAAACCTTAACCCTAAACCTAACCCTAACCCTTGCCCTTACCCTAAGCCTAACCTAAACCTAACACTAACCCTAACCCTAACCCTAACCCTAACCCTAACCCTTATCCTTACCCTAACCCTAACCCTAACTCTAACCCTAACCTCTAACCCTAACCTTAACCCTAACCCTTACCCTTATCCTAACCCTAACCCAACCCTAACACTTACCCTACCCTAACACCTACACTAACCCTAACCCTAACCCTTACCCTAACTCTAACCCTAACCCTAACCCTTACACTTACCCTAACCCTAAACCTAACCCTAACCCTATCCCTTACCCGTACCCTAACCCTAACCTTAACCCTAACCCTAACCTTATCCTTTCCCTAAACCTAACCCTTTTCCTTACCCTAACGCTGACCCTAACACTAAATCTAACCCTAACCCTAACCCTTACCCTTACCCCAACCCTAAACCTAACCTTAAAGCCCAACCCTAAACCTAACCCTAAACCCAAATCTAACCCTTACCCTTACCCTTACTCTAAACCTAACCCGAAACCTAATGCTAACACTAACCCTAACCCTAACCATTACCCTAACCCTAACCCTAATCCTAACCGTAGCCCTTACCCTTACCCTAACCCTAACCCTAACCCTAAACCTAACCCTAAGCCTACCTCAAACCCTTACCCTTACCTTAACCCTAACCCTATCCCTAAACCTAAACTTAACCCTAACCCTAACTCTAACCCTTATCCTTACGCTAACCCTAACCTTAAACCTAACCCTTACCCTAATCCTAACCCTTACCCTTACCATAACCCTAAACCTAACCCTAACCCTTAACCTTACCCTAAATCTTATCATTACCCTAACCCTAAGCCTAAACATAACACTAACCCTAACCTCTACCCTAACCCTAACCCTTACCCTTACCCTAAACCTAACCCTAAGCCTAATGCTAACCCTAACCCTAACCCTACCCCTTACCCGAAACCTAACCCTAACCCTATTCCTTACCCTAACTCTAAACCTAACACTAACCCTTACCCTTTAACTAACCCTAACCCTAACAATAACCCTTACCCTTACCCTAAACATAATCCTAAACCTAACCCTAACCCTAACCATAACCCTAACAATTACCTTTACCCTAACCCTAACCCTAACCCTAACTTAACCATAACACTAACCCTAACCTCTAACCCGAACCCTAACACTAACTCTAACCCTAACCCTAACCCTAACCCTTACCCTTATCCTAACCCTAACCCTAACCCTAACACTTAACCTTACCCTAACCCCTTCCCTAACCCTAAACCTAACCCTTACCCTAACCCTAACCCTAACACACACCCTAACCCTTACCCTAACCCTAACCCCTAACCCTAACCCTAACCCTAACCCCTAACCCTAACCCTAACCCTAACTCTAACACTTACGCTTATCCTAACCGTAACCCTAACCCTAACACTTACCCTTACCCTAACCCCTACCCTAACGCTAACCCTAACCCTAACACTTACCCTAACCCTAACGCTAACTGTAATCCTTAACATAACCCTAACAGTAAGCCTAACCCCTAACCCTAACCCTAACCTTAACCCTTACCCTTATCCTAACCCTAACCGTAACACTAACCCTAACCCTAACCCTTACCCTAACCCTAACCCTTATCCTTCCCCTAACCCTAACCCTAAACCTACCCCTAAACCTAATCCTAACACTTACCCTTACCATAACCCTAAACCTAACCCTAATCCTTACCCTTACCCTAACTCTTACCCTTACCATAACCCTAAGCCTAAACATAACACTAACCCTAACCCCTACCCTAAACCTAACCCTAACCCTATCCCTTACCCTTACCCTAACCCTAACCCTAACCCTAATGCTAACCCAAACCATAACCCTACCCGTTACCCTAAACCTAACCCTAACCCTAATCCTTACCCTAACCCTAACCCTAACACTAACCCTTACACTTTCCCTAACCCTAACCCTAACAATAACCCTTACGCTTACCCTAACCCTAACCCTAAACCTAACCCTAACCCTAACCCTAACTCTAACAATTACACTTACCCTAACCCTAACACTAAACCTTATCCTAACCGTAACCCTAACCCTTAACCTAACCCTAACACTAACCCTCACCCCTAACCCTAACCCTTACCTTAACCCTAACCCTAACGCTAACCCTAACCCTTACACTTACCATAACCCAAACCCTAACTCTAAACCTAACGATAACCCTAACTCTAACCCTAAACCTTACCCTAAACCTAACGCTAACCCTAACCTCAACCTTAACCCTAACCCTAACACTTAACCTTAACCTAACCCAAAACCTAAACCTAAACCTAAACCTAATCCTAACCCTAACCCTAACCCCTAACCCTAACCCTAACCCTAACCCTAACATTTACCCTTACCCAAACCCTAACCCTAACCTTAACCCTAACACTTACCCTAACCTTAACCCTAACCCTAACCCTTACCCTTAACCTAACCCTAAACCTAATCTTAACCACAACCCTAAACCTAACCCTAAACCTAAACCTTACCCTAACACTTACCCTAACCCTAACCCTAACCCTAACACTTACCCTTACCCTAACCCCTACCCTAACCCTAACCCTAACCCTTACCCTAACCCTAACCTAAACCTAACCCCTAAACCTAACTCTAACCCTTACCCTTACCCTAACCCGAACCCTAACTCTAACCCTAACCCTAACCCTAACACTATCCCTTACCCTAACCCTAACCCTAACCCTTACTCTAATCCTAACCCTAACCTCAATCTTAACCCTAAACCTAACCCTAACCCTAAACCTAACCCTAACCCTAACCCTTACCCTAAACCTATCCCTAAACCTAACCCTAACCCTAAACCTTACCCTAACCCTAAACTTAGCCCTAACCTCAACCTTAACCCTAAGCCTAACCCTAACCCTAATCCTTACCCTAACCCTAACCCTAACCCTTCCTCTAACTCTAACACTAACCTCAACCCTAACCCTAACCCTAACACTAAACCTAACCCTAACCCTTACCATTACCCTAACTCTAACCCTAACCCTAACCCTGACCCTGACCCTAACGCTTACCCTAAACCTAACCCTTACCCTTAACCTTACCCTCACCCTACCCTTAACCTAACCCCGAACCTAAGCCTTACCCTAACACTTACCCTAACCCTAAACCTAACCCTAACCCTAACACTTACCCTTACCCTAAACCTAACCCTAAACCTAACCCTAACCCTTACCCTAACCCTACCCCTAAACCTAACCCTAACCCTAACACTTACGCTAGCCCTAACCCTAACCCTAACCTTACCCTAACAGTAACCCTAAACCTAACCCTTACCCTAACTCTAACCCTAACCCCAACCCTAATCCCTAACCCTAAACCTTAACCTAAACCTAACCCTCACACTAACCCTAACCCTTACCCTTACCCTAACCCTAAACCTAACACTTACCCTTACCCTAACCCCTACCCTAACCCTAACCCTAACCCTTACCCTAAACCTAAACCTAACCCTAACCGTAACACTAAGCCCAAACCTATCCCTAACACTAACCCTAACCCTTACCCTTATGCTTACCCTAACCCTAAACCTAACCATAAACCTAACCATAAACCTAAACTTAACCCTTACCCTTACCCTAACCCTAACCAGAAACCTAACCCTAACCCTTAACCAAACTCTAACTCTAACTCTAACCCTGACCCTAACCTTAACCCTAACCCTTACCTACCCTAACCCTAACACTAAATTAACCTTAATCCTAACCCTAACCCTTACCCAAACCCTAACCCTACGTCTAACCCTTACCCTACCCTAACCCTAACCCTAAAATTAACCCTAACAGTAACCTTAACCCTAACCCATACCCTCACCCTAACCCTAACGCTAAACCTAACCTGAACCCTAACCCTATCCCTAACCCTAACTCTTATACTTACCCTAACCCTAAACCTAACCCTAACCCTAACCCCTAAATCTAACTGTAACCCTAACCCTAACACTAACACTTACCCTTACCCTAACCCTAACCTTAATTCTAACCCTAACACTAACCCTAACACTTACCCTAACCCTAACCCTAAACCTTACCCTAATTCTAACGCTAACCTTAACCCTTACCCTTTCCTAACCCTAACCCTAAACCTTACCCTTACCCTAACCCTAAACCTAAACCTAACCCTAACCCTAACCCTAACCCTAAATTTAACCCTAACTCTAACCCTAAACCTTACCCTTACCCTAAACCTAACCCTAACCCTAAACCTAACCCTAACCCTAAACCTAACCCTAACCCTAACCTTAATGCTAACCCTAACCCTAACCCTAACCCTAACCTTAACCTTAATGCTAACCTTAACCCTAACCCTAACCCTTACCCTAACCCTAACTGTAATCCTTACCCTAACTCTAACCCTGACCCTAACCCTTAATCTTTCTCTAACCATAACACTAACCCTAACCCTTACCCTTACCCTTACCCTAACTCTAACCCTAAACCTAAACCGAACCCTAACCCTAACCCTAAATTTAACCCTAACACTAACCCTAAACCTTACCCTTACCCTAAACCTAACCCTAACCCTAATCCTTACCCTTACTCTAACCCTAACCCTAACTCTAACCCTAAACCTCACCCTAACCCTTACCCTTACCCTAACAATTACCCTACCCTAACCCTAACCCTAACCCTAACACTTTCCCTTACTTTAACCCTAACCCTAACCCTTAACCTTACCCTAACCCTAAACCCAACCCTAACCCTAAGCCTAACACTTACCCTAGCCCTAACCATAATCCTAACCCTTACCCTAAGCCGAACCCTAACCCTAACCCTTACCCTAACTCTAACCCTAACCCTAACCCTTAACCCTAAACCTTAACCTAACCGTAAGCCTCACATTAACCTTGAACCTTACCTTTACCCTAACACTAAACCTAACACATAACCTTATGGTAACCCCTACATTAACTCTCACCCTAACCCTAACCCTTACCCTAACTCTAACCCTAACCGTAGCCCTAAACCTAAACCTATTCCTAACCCTAACCCTAACAAAACACTAACCCTAATCTTAACCCTAACCCTAACCTTAACCCTAACCTTAAACCTAACCCTTCCCTTACCCTAACCCTAACCGTAAACCTAACCCTAACCATAACCCTAAACCTAAACTTAACCCTAACCCTAACCTAACACTTGACCTTACCCTAACCGTAACCCTAAACCTATCACTAACCCTAACGCTAACCCTAACCCTAAACTTTACCCTTACCCTAACCCTAACCATAAACCTAACCATAACCCTTAACCTAACCCTAACCCTAACACTTTCCCTTACCCTAACCCTAACCCTAAACCTATCACTAACCCTAACCCTAAACCTAACACTAACCCTTACCCTTACCCTAAAACTAACCATAAACCTAACCCTAACCCTAACCCTATCCTTCAACCCTAACCCTAAACCTAACCCTAACCCTTACCCTTACCCTAACAATAACCCTAACCCTAACCTAACCCTAACCCTAACCTTATCCCAAACCCTTACCCTTAACCTAACCCAAACCCTAAACCTAACCCTAATCCTAACCCTAACACTTATCATTACCCTAACCCTAACCCTAAACCTAACCCTAACCCTTACCTTTATCCTCACCCTTAACCTAATCTTAACCCTAACCCTAACCCTAACCGTAACCTTACCCCTAACCCTTATCCTTACCCTAACCCTAACCCTAACACTAAACCTAACCCTAACCCTAAACCTTACCCTTACGCTTACCCTTACGCTAACCCTAACCCTAAACCTAAACCTAACCCTTAACCAAACCCTAACCCTAACCCTAACCCTAACCCTTACCCTTACAATAACCCTAACGCTAAACCTAATCCGAAACCTAACTTTATCCCTAACCCTAACTCTTATCCTTACACTACCCCTAACCCTAAACCTAACCCTAAATCTAACCGTTACCCTAACCCTAACCCTAAAACTTACCCTTACCCTAATCGTAAACTTAATGCTAAAGTTAACCCTAACTCTAACCCTTACCCTAACCCTAACCCTAATCCTTACCCTAACTCTAACCCTAACCCTAATCCTTACCCTTTACCAAACCCTAACCCTAACCCTAACACTTACCCTTACCCTAACCCTAACCCTAAACCTAACCCTAACCCTAAACCTAACCCTAAATTTAACCCTAACCGTAACCCTAACCCTAACCTTAACCTTACCCTAACCCTAACCCTAAACCTGACCCTTACCCTAAACCTAACCCTAACCCTTACCCTAACCCTAACCCTAACCCTAACCTTTACCCTTACCTTAACCCTAACCCTAACCCTAACCCTAACAATAACCCTTA
Organism: Megascapheus bottae; assembly: GCA_024803745.1. Taxonomy (NCBI): domain Eukaryota; kingdom Metazoa; phylum Chordata; class Mammalia; order Rodentia; family Geomyidae; genus Megascapheus; species Megascapheus bottae. The sequence continues at coordinate 61,005 of JANJXV010000665.1, forward strand.
CCCTTACCCTAACCCTGACCCTAAACCTAACCCTAACCCTAACCCTAAATCTAACCCTAACCCTAACCCTAACCCTAAACCTTACCCTTACCCTAACCCTAACCCTAACGCTAACCCTAAAACTTCTCCTTACCCTAAACTTAAACCTAACCCTTACCCTAAACCTAACCCTAACCCTAACCCTAACCCTAAACTTAACCCTAACCCTAACCCTTACCCTTACCCTAACCCTATTTCTAAACCTAACCCTAACCCTAACCCTAACCCTAACCCTGTAGGGAGCCGGGACAAACGCCATTAGATGGCGCCCGTTTCCTGACTCCTTAGAGGTAAACGACTTCACATAAGGCAATGCGGTGCTCGACTACGTGTCCTAAGTTATGCTCATGCGTGAATCACATGATGATCCCTGGCCAATCCCGCGGCACCTCGTTGTGGCTGTAGGGCGGCAGCCAATGGTGGAGCGATCCGTGTTCCTGTTCCCTATATAAGCTGCTGCTTTTGATGCCCAAGCCCTTTTTTCGCTTCCTGCCCCCCCTTCAATCAAAAGGCTCTCCAATAAAGTATGATTTGAGAAGAATCCTCGCGTGGTGGTCGTTCTTCCTCGCTGGTCGAGGAGCTCGCCGCAACTGGTGCCGAAGACCCGGGACCTTGGGAAGACAGGACGACAAGCGAAAAGGCCGAGGAGGATTCAGAACTCGACATACGGAGAGGAGACGTCGGTAAGTATCAGCCTGATCAGCTGAGATCCCCGGATATGCTGTTTCTTTGGGTACAATTCTGGGTGCTTGCTGTTGTCCTTCCTTGCTTGCTGCTGGTGTGTCTTTGTTGCATTTGTCTGCGTTGCGGCAACTCACAGATTCTTAAGAGAGCCAGTAGGACATTGACGAAGCACCAGGATAGTCTCTCCGAGGCAGAATCAAATGGGGAGGAAAAAGGTAGGCCAAAAAGAAAAGGGAAAGAAAATAAAAAAGGGAGACTTTATGTCAAAGAACAGAGGGTGGACGCACCCTTTCAAGATACCGGGCAGGAGGGAGATAAGGAGGACCAAGGCATAAGAACAATGGAGAATCCCCCAGGGCAGTCTTACCCGGATCCAGGCAGGTTTCAACATTTACAAATAAGGGAGTCTAGAGATGAGGAGCTAAACGATTCAAATGAGGAGTTAAGCAACTCAGATGAGGAAGTGACTAACAATTCAGATGAGGAACAGGACCCGAAAGAGGGAAAAGGCTTGGAGGAGGCGGCTGCTAGGTATGAGGAGGGAAGGTATGGAGTTCAGCGACCTCTTCTGGCCGGAGTGTCTAAAGGAAATGAACAAGAGTGAGCCATGCCCTCTGCGCCCCCGCCTTATCCTGTGGCGGCGGGAAAAAGTCATTTCATAAAAGAAAGCACGTGGTCCCGCCTGGCGGCTGCGTTCCCAGTTTTTGAGAACCCAGTTACCCAGGAGAGGACCTTTGAACCAGTCTCCTATAAACAGTTAAAGGATTTGTTGGAGGCAGTACGTAATTATGGAGTTACGGCCAGTTATACCACTGCCTTGCTTAGAAGACTAACTGCTAATGCTATGACACCTAATGATTGGTATGAGGTCGCACGGACATGCCTCAATCATGGACAGTTCCTTGACTTCAGGTCTATAGTTATGGACAGAGCTCAGGCTCAATATAGAGTAAATGTACAAGAAGGGCGGCCCGAGTGGACTGTGGACATGCTCCTAGGGCAAGGACAATGGGCTGCCGATCAGACAAATTTCCCCTGGGATGTTTATAAACAAATAAATGAGGTATTTTACAAGTCCTGGAGGGCAATCCCAAACAAAGGCCAGGTCACTGGCAGCCTCACCAAAGTTACTCAAGCTGTCACGGAGCCATTCTCCGATTTTGTGGCCCGTGTGCTCGAAACGGCGGAGCGAGGTTTTGAAAATCTTGAAGCCTTTATGCCAGTTGTCCAACAAATTATTTTTGAGCAATGTACAAAGGAATGTCAGAGAGCTATTATGCCGGTCAAGGAAAAGGGCCTGGAAGTATGGATAAAAGCCTGCAGGGAAATAGGGGGGCCATTAACTAATGCAGGCCTGGCTGCAGCTGTACTGTCAGCCACCCAAGCGGCCAAGGACTCTAAAGGTAAAGGATGCTTCAAATGTGGCCAACTTGGACACTTTAAATGCCAGTGTCCCAGAACTGGCCCCCAGGGTCCTCAGGGAGTTCAAATGATGCCAGGAACATGTCCTAGGTGCAAGAAGGGAAAACATTGGGCCAATGAATGCAAGTCAGTAAAAGATATTAATGGACAGCCCATTCCTTCTCTTAGTGCAGACCAGGAGCCAAAAAACGGGATAAGGGGCCCCCATCCCCAGGGCCCACAAATTTATGGGGCACTTCAGACTCCGGCACCTGTTCCCAGCCTGCAGCAGCCATTCCGGCCAGAAGGGCAACCCCAGGCTCCGCAGGGTTGGACCTCTGTGCCTCCTCCGGACTGGTCTTAACTCCAGCCATGGGAGTACAAATATTGGATACTAATGTAACTGGACCATTGGAAACAGGCACGGTGGGATTGGTGTTAGGGCGCTCCTCCTCCACCTTAAAAGGACTAATAATTTTCCCGGACGTTATAGATTCTGACTATTCAGGAGTAATCAAGGTTTTGTGCCACTCCCCTTACGGAGTAATCTCTATAGCCCCGGGAGATAGGATTGCCCAGCTTTAATTCTACCTTCAAAACATGAAAACCTTCCTTCACTACAAAAGGAAAGGGGAGCCGCAGGCTTAGGCTCCACAGGGATTGATCTTGTGTGCCTGTCGATGGAACTGGACCAGAGACCCATGCTATCCCTACAAATAGAGGGAAAGTCCTTTCTTGGCCTGGTAGATACGGAGCCGATCGGAGCATTATTCAATCAAAGGCCTGGCCCAAGCAGTGGCCATTACAAAAATCTTCTCAAACTTTACAAGGACTTGGATATGCTAATGCTCCCTGTGTCAGTGCTAAAGAGTTAGTGTGGAGAACTGAAGAAGGCCAACAGGGAACAATCCAACCGTTTGTAATCGACGTCCCTGTTAATCTTTGGGGACGGGATGTGCAACAACAACTAAAACTTAAACTGACTAATGATTATTCAGAAGTTAGTCAAAACATCATGAAACAGCAGGGATATGTTCCAACTCAAGGGCTTGGCAGATGTCTTCAGGGACGCCCAGAACCCGTTGAGCCTGCTCCAAAATTTAATAGGAAAGGATTGGGTTTTTCCTAGGGGCCACTGAAACAAAAGCTTCCATCAATAATGCGGTACCCATACCCTGGTTGACTCAGAAATCGGTATGGGTCCCCCCGTGGCCCCTTTCACAAGAAAAATTGGAAGCTGCAAAAAATTTAGTTGAGGAACAGTTAAAATTGGGACACGTTGAGCCCTCTGTATCTCCCTGGAACACACCCATTTTTGTTATTAAAAAGGCTTCTGGCAAGTGGAGATTGTTACATGACTTAAGGGCAGTAAACGCGCAAATGCAGGTCATGGGACCAGTCCAGAGAGGACTTCCTCTACTTTCAGCACTGCCCCGAGATTGGCCTGTGTTGACCTTAGACATTAAAGATTGCTTCTTCTCAATACCCCTTTGCCCTGAGGATAGAGAACATTTTGCCTTTACGTTGCCCTCTGTTAATCATGAACAGCCAGATGTCCGGTATCAGTGGAAGGTCTTGCCTCAAGGCATGGCTAATAGCCCGACTATTTGTCAACTGTTTGTGGATTCGGCCCTGCTGTCAGTTAGACAGGAGTTTCCCCTGGTAAAAATCATTCATTATATGGATGATATCCTGCTAGCTGCTTCCTCTCTTGAGGTACTTCATAGAGCCTATCAACAGGTGGTTTCCCTACTTGAACAGAGAGGGCTTATTATTGCCCCTGATAAAGTACAACAATCTAAGGTGGTAAAATTCTTAGGTGCCATTGTTACTCCTGCCTTTATTCGACCTCAAAAAATTTCTATTCGAACTGCCCACCTAAAGACACTCAATGATTTTCAACAACTGTTGGGAGACATCAACTGGATCCGGGGATATTTAAACATCCCTCGAGCAGAATTACTGCCTTTATTTTCCATTTTGGAAGGTAACCTGGATGTCACATCTACACGAAAACTTACTCCACAGGCTTTTGCGGCCCTAGAAAAGATTGAAGAGGCAATAATTAAGGCTCAAGTGTGTCATTATAATCCAGGTCAATTACTTATGTTGTGTATTTTAAAGACAAAGAATTATCCTACAGGGGTCTTATGGCAGGACGGCCCTCTGTGGTGGCTTCATGGTAATTCTCTTGGAGCAAGAACTGTTCAATATTTTCCTGAGCTTGTTGCAACTCAAGCCCTATTGGGCCTAAAGTATTGTTTGATGCATTTTGCTAAAATACCTGATAAATTAATTATTCCCTATACCAGGAATCAGGTGGAAACTTTGGCTGCCACTGTGGATATATGGGCAATTTTATTATGTGCCTTTACCAATATTATTGATAACCATTATCCCAAGCATCCCTTGCTTGCCTTTGTAGAGAGAAATTTGGTTTATTTTCCTATTATTACCTCTAAGAAGCCTTTGGCTACAGCCTTGACTATTTATACTGATGGGTCAAAAACTGGCCAGGGTGCCTTTGTGGTGGAAGGTCAAAATCCAGTCATGTTATATTTTCGACCGGATGTTCCCCAGGTCACGGAGTGCCTGGTGGTTCTAGAGGTGTTTAAAAGATTTGAAGAGCCCTTTAATCTTTTTTCTGATTCACAATATGTTGTTAATGCTGTTAATTCTCTTGAAGTCGCTGCCTCAATTAGGCAGGCCAGCATGGTTTCTAACATATTATTACAGATTCAATCCCTTATTTTGGCAAGAAAGAATCCCTTTTATATAGGGCACATGAGAGCTCATAACTTGTTGCCAGGTCCCATGGCTAAGGCTAATGCCCAGGTAGATCAGGCAACTAGGGCCATGGTTTTGACAGCTATTGATTCTGTAGAATCAGCAAAAACTTTTCATCAGTTATATCATGTACCTGCTAATACTCTTACAATAAAATTTAATATAACCAGACATGAGGCACGAAATATTGTTAAAGCCTGTCAGTCTTGTGTGATTTTTCTCCCCTCTCCTAATGTGGGGATAAACCCTAGAGGCATAAAACCAAATGCCCTATGGCAAATGGATGTTACTCATTTAGCGGAATTTGGAAAATTAAAATATTTACATGTCTCAGTGGATACCTATTCTGGTATAGTACATGCCACGCCCTTGTCAGGAGAAAAGGTTTCCCATGTAAAAGTACATTGTTTAGAAGCCTGGGCGGCCTGGGGAAAACCCCTTCACTTAAAAACTGATAATGGCCCTGCCTATACTTCTCATGGTTTCCGCGCCTTTTGTGCGCAAATGCAAGTAGCCCATACAACAGGGTTACCATACAATCCGCAAGGACAAGGAATTGTGGAAAGAACCAACAAAAAATTAAAAGAAATACTTCAAAAACAGAAAGGGGGAATTGCGGAAGGAGCATCTCCCAGGGAAAGACTTTCCCTTGCACTTTTTACTTTAAATTTTTTAATTTTAAATAGTGATGATAAGTCAGGAGCAGATAGACATGCTGCCCAAAACTCTAAAATTATAACTGAGATGGTTAAATGGAAGGATGTTATTACAAATAATTGGTGCGGACCGGATCCCGTAGTAAGGAGATCCAGGGGAGCTGTTTGTGTTTTTCCACAGGAGCAGGAAACACCGCTTTGGGTCCCGTTGCGATTGACGCGAAAGGTGGAAGGAGAAACCGAGAAAGGCACTGATTCTCATGTTGGTGGCAATACTAGCAGATCCAGTGATGGCCCAGGAGAGGATTTTGTGGGCGCGGATGAAGACCTTTCCAATACCGATGCCTGTGAAGCATGACACTCGTGTTTTCCCGTATCTTTTCACAACCAATTCATCATTGCTGTTACCTTTTCTTCCCATGGACAGACAGTTGGACAATTATGTCTTTATACCGTTAATTTATCAAGGCAATTAGGTCAAATGTTAACTGGACAATGGTCACATGATTTTGAAAACCTTACAAGCCAATTGAGATATGAAATTATGATTGTTAATTCAACCAGGGTAAATGTGGCCCCTTTTCGGGAAAATTACTGATTGGATATTACAGGCATCCTCCTGGGCAAAAGAATGGGCTGGAAGTTTAGCCTTATTGGAATTAATGATGTGTGGGTTGGGGATTTTGTGTTGGATGTTAAAACAGGCTTTTGCAGCATTAGAAATGCATGACTCCCCCCAAGTTTGGTTAAGTATGCTTGGAAAGAAAAGGACATGTGGTCTGCCTATGGTTGGTCTGTCGCCTGCAAGCCCAAACACAGAGGGATAACGTAATGATTTTCGCAAGCATTAGCCGCCTTGGAAGTTGGATCCTCACCCCAAATATGGCTTTCAGCCTTAAAGGGCAATTGAGCCTATTTTTCTGCATAGCCTTTGCACCCTGGGGGACAAGATCCCATTGCACAGGGACAGGTATGCAGCTTAAGATCTGGAGCAAACAGGATGCGAGGCGTATGCACTGCACTTGGGAAAAGGGAGATGCCTTTTCTCGAGAAGAGCACGTCTGTTTGCATGTGGGTAGATGCCAAAATTTCCCTCCTCTGAAAAAAGGGCATCGGACTGGCGGGTCACCCTCTGGGAAAGAGCCTGGAGAGGAGGCCTTGCATTGTCCTTATTCTCTTCAGAGAACAGACCCCTACTCTTGCCTGATGCTCAAAACAGGAAGGGGGAGCTGTAGGGAGCCGGGACAAACGCCATTAGATGGCGCCCGTTTCCTCACTCCTTAGAGGTAAACGACTTCACATAAGGCAATGCGGTGCTCGACTACGTGTCCTAAGTTATGCGCATGCGTGAATCACATGATGATCCCTGGCCAATCCCGCGGCACCTCGTTGTGGCTGTAGGGCGGCAGCCAATGGTGAAGCGATCCGTGTTCCTGTTCCCTATATAAGCTGCTGCTTTTGATGCCCAAGCCCTTTTTTCGCTTCCTGCCCCCCTTCAATCAAAAGGCTCTCCAATAAAGTATGATTTGAGAAGAATCCTCGCGTGGTGGTCGTTCTTCCTCGCTGGTCGAGGAGCTCGCCGCATAACCCCTACCCTAACTCTAACCCTAACCCTAACCCTAACCCTAACCCTTACCCTTACCTTAACCCTAAACTAACCCTAACCCTAACTCTAACACTAACCCTTACCCTAACCCTAACCCTAACCCTAAACCTTACCCTGACCCTAAACCTAACCCTAACCCTTACCCTAAACCTAACCCTAACCATAACCATAACCCTTACCCTTACCTTAACCCTAACCCTAACCCTAACCCTTACGCTTACCCTAACGCTACACTAACCCTAACCCTATCCCTTACCTTTATCCAAACCTAAACCTAACTCTAACCCTAACCCTAACCAAAACCCTTAACCTAACCCTAACCCTAACAGTTACCTTTACCCAAACCCTAACAATAAAACTAACCCTAAATCTAACCCGAACATTAACCCGAACCCTTTCCCTTACCCTAACCATAACCCTAAACCTAACCCAAAACCTAACCCTTATCCTAACCCTAACCCTAACCCTATCCCTTAACCTTACCCTAACACTAACACTAACCCCTAAACCTAACTATAACCCTTACCCCTCCCCTAACCTGAACCCTAATTCTAACCATAACCATAACCCTAACACTAACCCTTACCCTAACCCTAAACCTAACCCTCACTCTAACCCTAACCCTAACCTCAATCTTAACCCTAACCCTAACCCTAAACCTTAACCTAACCCTAACCCGAACCCTAACCCTTACACTTAACCTAACCGTAACCCTAACCCTAACCCTTACACTTAATCTAACCCTAAACCTAAACTTAACCCTAACCCAAACCGTAACCCTTACCCTTACCCTAACCCTAACACTAAACCTAATCCGAACCCTAACCCTATCCCTAACCCTAACTCTTATCCTTACCCTACCCCTAACCCTAAACCTAACCCTAAACCTAACCCCTAAATCTAATGGTAACACTAACCCTAACCCTAACACTTACCCTTACCCTAACCCTAACCTTAATAGTGACCTAAACCTAACCCTAACCCTTACCTAAACCTAACCCCAATCCTTACACTAACCCTAACCCAAACCATAACCTTACTCTTACCCTAACCCTAACGCTAACCCTAACCCTAACCCTAACCCTCACAATTACCCTAACCCTAACCCTAACCCTAACCATAACCTTAACCCCAACCCTAAACATAACCCTAACCCTAACCCTTACTATAACCCTAACCCTAACCCTAACACTTACCCTTACCCTAACCCTAAGCCTTATCCTAACCCTAACACTAACCATTAACCTAACCCTAACATTAACCCTAACCCCTAAACCTAACCCTAACCCTAAGCCTAACCCTAACCCTAACCCTTACCCTTACTCTAACCCTAACCCTAACTCTAACCCTAACCCTAAAACTCACCCTTACCCTAACCCTAACCCTTCCTCTAACTCTAACACTAACCTCAACCATAACCCTAACCCTAACCCTAACCCTAACCCTGACCCTAACCCTAACGCTAACCCTAACCCTAACCCTTAACCTTACCCTAACCATAACCCTAAACCTAACCCTAATCCTAACCCTTACCCTAACACTTACCCTAACCCTAAACCTAACCCTAACCCTAACACTTACCCTTACCCTAACCCTAACCCTAAACCTAACCCTAACCCTTACCCTAACCATACCAGCAAACCTAACCCTAACCCTAATCCTAACACTTAATGCTACCCCTAAACCTAACCATAACCCTTACCCTAACCATAACCCTAACCCTAACCCTTACCCTAACTCTAACCCTAACCCCAACCCTAACCCCTAACCCTAAACCTTAACCTACCCCTAACCCTCACACTAACCCTAACCCTTACCCTTACCTAACCCTAAACCTAACACTTACCCTTACCCTAACCCCTACCCTAACCCTAACCCTAACCCTAACACTAACCCTTACCCTAAACCTAACCCTAACTCTAACCGTAACCCTAAACCCAAATCTATCCCTAACCCTAACCCTAACCCTTACCCTAATCCTAACCCTAACCCTAACCCTAAACTTAACACTAACCCAAACTACAACCCTAACCCTTACCCTTACCATAACCCTAACCCTAAAACTAACCCTAACCGTATCCCTAACCCTAACCATAACCCTAACTCTTAACCCTAAACCTAACCCTTACTCTTACCCTAACCCTAACCCTAACCTAACCATAATCGTAACCTTAACCCAAACCCTTACCTTTACCCTAACCCTAAACGTATCACTAACCCTAACCCTAACCCTAAGCCTAACCCTTACCCTTACCCTAACCCTAACCATAAACCTAACCCTAACCCTAAACCTAACCCTAACACTTACCCTTACCCTAATCCTAACCCTAAACCTATCCCTAATCCTAACCCTAACCCTAACACTAACCCTTACCCTTACCCTAACCCTAACAATAAACCTAACCCTAACCCTAACCCTAACCCTAACCATAACCCTTAACCCTAACCCTAACCCTAACCCTAAACCTAACCCTTACCCTTACCACACCCTAACCCTAAACCTAACCCTAGCCCTTACCCTTACCCTCACCCTAAACCTAATCTAAACCCTAACACTAAACCTAACCCTAAACTTACCCATAACCCTTATGCTTACCCTAACCCTAAACCTAACCCTAAACCTAAACCTAACCCTTACCCTTACCCTAAACCTAACCCTGAACCTAAACCTAACCCTTAACCAAACACTAATCCTAACCCTAACCCTGACCCTAACCTTAACCCTAACCCTTACCCTACCCTAACCCTAACCCTAAATTAACCCTAACGCTAACCTTAACCCCTACCCAAACCCTAACCGTAACCCTAACCCTTACCCTACCCTAACCCTAACCCTAAACTTAACCCTAACCCTAACCTTAACCCTAACCCATACCCTTACCCTAACAATGACGCTAAACCTAACCTGAACCCTAACCCTATCACTAACCGTAACTCTTATACTTACCCTAACCCTAAACCTAAACCTAACCCTAACCCCTAAATCTAACCCTAAACCTAACCCTAACCCTAACACTTACCCTTACCCTAACCCTAACCTTAATGCTAACCCTAACACCAACCCTAACCCTTACCCTAACCCTAAACCTAAACTTTACCCTAACTCTAACGCTAACCCTAACCCTTACCCTTTCCGTAACCATAACCCTAACCCTAACCCTTACCCTTACCCTAACCCTAAACCTAAACCTAACCCTAAACCTAACCTTAATGCTAACCTAACCCTAACCCTAACCCTAACCCTTACCCTAACCCTAACCCTAACCCTAACCTTACCCTAACCCTAACTCTGACCCTAACCCATACCCTTTCACTAACCCTAACACTAACCCTAACCTTTACCCTTACCCTAACTCTAACCATAAACCTAACCCTAATCCTAACCCTAACCCTAAACCTAACCCTAACCCTAATCCTTACCCTTACTCTAACCCTAACCCTAACTCTAAACCTAAACCTCACCCTAACCCTAACCCTTACCCTAACAATTACCCTACCCTAACCCTAACCCAATCCTAACACATACCCTTACCCTAACCCCTAACCTAACTCTAACCCTAACCTGAACCCTTACCCTAAAACTAACCCGAACCATAACGGTAACCCTAAACCAAAACCTATTCCTAACCCTAACCAAAACACTTACCCTAACCCTAATCTTAACCCTAACCCTAATCTTAACACTAACCTTAACCCTAACCCTTCCCTTACCCTAACGCTAACCCTAAACCTAACCCTAACCATAACCCTAACCCTAAACTTAACCCTAGCCCTAACCTAACACTTGACCTTACCCTAACCGTAACCCAAAACCTATCACTAACCCTAACCCTAACCCTAACCCTAAACTTTACCCTTACTCTAACCCATACCATAACCCTAACCCTAATCCTAACCCTAACACTTACCCTAACCCTAACCTTAACCCTTACACTTACCCTAACCCTAACCCTAACCCTAACCCTAACCCTAACACTAACCCTTACCCTAACCCTAAGCCTTATCCTAACCCTAACCCAAACCCTAACCCTAACCATTAACCTAACCCTAACATTGACCCTAACCCCTAACCCTAACCCTAACCCTAAGCCTAAAGCTAACCCTGACCCTTACCCTTACTCTAACCCTAACCCTAACCCTAACCCTTACCCTAACCCTAACCCTAACCCTTCCTCTAACTCTAACACTAACCGCAAACCTAACCCTAACCCTAAACCTAACCCTAACCCTTACCATTACCCTAACTCTAACCCTAAACCTAACCCTAACCCTAACCCTACCCATTAACCTAACACTAACATTAACCCTAACCCCTAAACCTAACCCTAACCCTAAGCCTAAACCTAACCCTAACCCTTACCCTTACTCTAACCCTAACCCTAACTCTAACCCTAACCCTAACCCTAACCCTTACCCTAAGCCTAACCCTAACCCTTCCGCTAACTCTAACACTAACCTCAACACTAACCCTAACCCTAACCTTAACCCGAACCCTAAACATAACCCTAACCCTAACCCTAACCCTTACCCTAACCCTAACCCTAAACCTAACCCTAATTCTTACCCTTACCCTAACCCTAAGCCTTATCCTAACCCTAACCCTGACCCCTAACCCTAACCCTAATCCTAACTCTAACCCTAACCCTAAAACTAACCCTTACCCTAACCCTAACCCTAACCCTTCCACTAACTCTACACTAACCTCAACCCTAACCCTAACCCTAATCCTAAACCTAACCCTAACCCTTACCATTTTCCTAACTCTAACCCTAACCCTAACCCTAACCCTGACCCTAACCATAACGCTTACGCTAACCCTAACCCTAACCCTTAACCTTACCCTAACCATAATCCTAAACCTAACCCTGACCCTAACCCTTACCCTAACACTTACCCTAACCCTAAACCTAACCCTAACTCTAACAATTACCCTTACCCTAACCCTAACCCTAAACCTAACCCTAACCCTTACCCTCACCATAACCCTAAACCTAACCCTAACCCTAATCCTAACACTTAACGGTAGCCATAACCCTAACCCTAACCCTTACCCTAACCATAACCCTAACCCTAACCCTTACCCTAACTCTAACCCTAACACCAACCCTAACCCCTAACCCTAAACCTTAACATACCCCTAACCCTCACACTAACCCTAACCCTTACCCTAACCCTAAACCTAACACTTGCCCTTACCCTAACCCCTACCTTAACCCTAACCCTAACCCCAACCCTAACCCTTACTCTAAACCTAACCCTAACTGTAACCCTACCCAAACCTATCCCTAACCCTAACCCTAACACTTACCCTAACCCTAACCCTAACCCTAACCCTAAACGTAACCCTAACCCAAACCATAACCCTAAACCTTACCCTTACCCTAACCCTAACCCTAAAACTAACCCTAACCGTAACCCTAACCCTAACCATAACCCTAACTCTTAACCCTAACCCTAACCCTAACCCTAACCCTAAACCTAACACTTACCCTTACACTAACCCTAACCCTAAACCTAACCCTAGCCCTTACCCTTACCCTCGCCCTAAACCTAATCTTAACCCTAACCGTAACCCTAACCCTAACCCTAACCCTTAACCCTAACCATAACCCTAACCCTAAACCTAACCCTTACCCTTACCCTCACCCTAAACCTAAACCTAACCCTAGCCCTTACCCTTACCCTCACCCTAAACCTAATCTTAACCCTAACCCTAACCCTAACCCTAAACTTACCCCTAACCCTTATGCTTACCCTAAGCCTAAACCTAACCCTAAACCTAAACCTAACCCTTACCCTTACCCTAACCCTAACCCTAAACCTAACCCTAACCCTTAACCGAACACTAACCCTAACCCTAACCCTGACCCTAACCTTAACCCTAACCCTTACCCTACCCAAACCCTAACCCTAAATTAACCCCAACGCTAACCCTAACCCTTACCCAAACCCTAACCGTAACCCTAACCCTTACCCTACCCTAACCCTAACCCTAAACTTAAGCCTAACCCTAACCTTAACCCTAACCCATACCCTTACCCTAACAATGACGCTAAACCTAACCTGAACCCTAACCCTATCACTAACCCTAACTCTTATACTTACCCGAACCCTAACCCTAAACCTAACCCTAACCCCTAAATCTAACCATAACCCTAACCCTAACACTTACCCTTACCCTAACCCTAACCTTAATGCTAACCCTAACACTAACCATAAGCCTTACCCTAACCCTAACCCTAAACCTTACCCTAACTCTAACGCTAACCCTAACCCTTACCCTTACCCTAACCCTAAACCTAAACCTAACCCTAACCCTAACCCTAACCCTAAATTTAACCCTAACCCTAACCCTAAACCTTACCCTTACCCTAACCCTAACCCTAACCTTAATGCTAACCCTAACACTAACCCTAAACCTAACCCTAACCTTAATGCTAACCGTAACCCTAACCCTAACCCTTACCCTAACCCTAATCCTTACCCTAATTCTAACTCTGACCCTAACCCTTACCCTTTCACTAACCTTAACACTAACCCTAACCCTTACCCTTACCCTAACTCTAACCCTAAACCTAACCCTAATCCTAACCCTAACCTTAAATTTAACCATAACCCTAACCCTAAACCTTACTCTTACCATAAACCTAACCCTAACCCTAATCCTTACCCTTACTCTAGCCCTAACCCTAACTCTAACCCTTAACCTCACCCTAACCCTAACACTTACCCTAACAATGACCCTACCCTAACCCTAACCCTAATCCTCACACTTACCCTTACCCTAACCCTAACCCTAACCCTTAACCTTACCCTAACCCTAAACCCAACACTAACCTTAACCCTAACACTTACCCTAGCCCTAACCCTAATCCTAACCCTTACCCTAAGCCTAACCCTAACCCTAACCCTTACCCTAACTCTAACCCTAACCCTAACCCTTAACCCTCAACCTTAACCTAACCCTAAGCCTCACATTAACCCTGAACCTTACCCTTACCCTAACCCAAACCTAACACATACCCTTACCCTAACCCCTTCCCTAACTCTAACCCTAACCCTAACCCTTACCCTAAATCTAAACCTAACCCTAACCGTAACACTAAACCTAAACCTATTCCTAACCCTAACCCTAACCCTTACCCTAACCCTAATTTTAACCCTAACCCTAACCCTAACCCTAACCCTAAACTTTACCCTTACTCTAACCCATACCATAATCCTAACCCTAATCCTAACCCTAACATTTACCGTAACCCTAACCCTAACCCTTACCCTAACCCTAACCCTAACCCTAACCCTAACCCTAACACTAACCCTTACCCTAACCCTAAGCCTTATTCTAACGCTAACCCTAACCCTAACCCTAACCATTAGCCTAACCCTAACATTAACCCTAACGCCTAACCCTAAACCTAACCCTAAGCCTAAACCTAACCCTAACCCTTACCCTTACTCTAACCCTAACCCTAACTCTAACCGTAACCATAACCCTAAACCTTACTCTAACCCTAACCCTAACCCTTCTTCTAACTCTAATGCTTACGTCAACCCTAACCCTAACCCTAACCCTAAACCTAACCCTAACCCTTACCATTACCCTAACTCTAACCCTAAACCTAACCCTGACCCTAACCCTCAAGCTTACCCTAACTCTAACCCTTAACCTTACCCTAACCCTAAACCTAAACCTAATCCTGAGCCTAACCCTTACCCTAACACTTACCCTAACCCTAACCTAACCCTAACCCTAACACTCTTACCCTAACCCTAACCCTAAACCTAACCCTTAACCCTAAACCTTAACCTACCCCTAACCCTCACACTAACCCTAACCCTTAGCCTTACCCTAACCCGAAACCTAACACTTACCTTTACCCTAACCCCTACCCTAACCCTAACCCTAACCCTTACCCTAAACCTAACCCTAACCCGAACTGTAACCCTAAACCCAAACCTATCCCTAACCCTAACCCTAACCCTTACCCTAAACCTAACCCTAACCCTAACCCTAACCTTAACCCTAACCCAAACCCTAAACCTAACCCTTACCCTTACCCTAACCCTAACCCTAAAACTAACCCTAACCCTAACCCCAACCCTAACCCTAACCATAACCCTAACCCTATCCTAACACTTGAACTTACCCTAAACCTAACCCTAAACCTATCACTAACCCTAACCCTAAACCTAACCCTAACCCTAACCCTAACCCTAAACCTAACACTTAACCTTACCCTAAACCTAACCCTAAACCTATCACTAACACTAACCCTAACACTAACACTAACCCTTACCCTTACCCTAACCCTAACCATAAACCTAACGTTAACCCTAACCCTAACCCTAACCCTAACTCTTAACCCTAACCGTAACCCTTACACTTAACCTAACCCTAACTCTAACCTAACCCTAACCCTAACCTTAACCCAAAGCCTTACCCTTACCCTAACCCAAACCATAAACCTATCACTAACCCTAACCCTAACCCTAACCCTAACCCTTACACTTACCCTAACCCTAACCATAAACCTAACCCTAACCCTAAACCTAACCCTAACACTTACCCTTACCCTAACCCTAAACCTAAACCTATCACTAACCCTAACCCTAACCCTAACACTAACCCTTACCCTTACACTAAACCTAACAATAAACCTAACCCTAACCCTAACCCTTAACCCTAACCCTAACCCTAACCATTACCCTTACCCTCAACCTAACCCTAAACCTAACCGTAGCGCTTACCCTTACCCTCACCCTAAACGTAATCTTAACCCTAACCCTAACCCTAACCCTAATCCTGAGCCTAACCCTTACCCTAACACTAACCCTAACCCTAACCCTAAACCTAACCCTACCCTTATCCTTACCCTAACCCTAATCCTAACCCTAACCCTTACCCTAACCCTAACCTTAAACCCAACACTAATCCTAAACCTAACCCTAACCCTAACCCTTACCCTAACCCTAACCTTAACCCCAACACTAATCCTAACACTAACCGTAACCCTAACCCTTACCCTAACCCTAACCTTAACCCCAACCCTAACCCTAACCCTAACCCTAACCTTAACCCTAACCCTAACCCAACCATAACATTTACACTAACCCTAACCCTAATCCTATCCCTAACCCTTACCCTTAAAGTAACCCTAACCCTAACCCTAAACCTAACCCTAACCGTAACCTTAACCCTAAACCTTACCCTTACCCTAACCCTAACCCTAACCCTAAACCTAAACCTAACCCTAACACTAACCCTAACCCTTACACTTACCCTTACCCTTACCCTAACCCTAACCCTAAACCTAACCCTCACCATAACCCTAACCCTAACCTCTAACCCTAATCCTAAACCTAACCCTAATCCTTACCTTTATCCTAAACGTAACCCTAACACTAACACTTATGCTTACCCTAACCCCTACCCTAACTATAACCCTAACCCTAACCCTTACCCTAACCCTAACACTAACCCTAACCCTTATCCTTACATTAACCCTAACCCTAACCCTAACCCTTACGCTTACCCTAACGCTAACCCTAACCCTAACCCTAACACATACCCTTAACCTAACCCTAACCCTAAACATAACCCTAACCCTAACCCTAACCCTAAACATAATACTAACCCTAACCCTAACCCTAACCCTTACCCTAACCCTAACCCTTACACTAAACCTAACCCTAACCCTAACCCATAACCCTAACATTTAACCTAACCCTAACCCTTACCCTAAACCTAAACCTTACCTTTATCCAACACTAAACCTAACTCTAAATCTAACCGTAACCAAAACCCTTAACCTAACCCTAAACCTAACACTAACCCTAACCCTTAACCTTAACCTTAACCTAACCCTAAACCTCACTCTAACCTTAACCCTCTCCCTAACCCCAACCCTTACCCTAAGCTAACCCTAACACTTACCCTAAACGTAACCATAAGCCTAACCCTATCCTTAACCCTAGCCCTAACCATAACACTAAACCTTACCCTTTCCCTTACCCTAACCCTAACCCTAATTCTAACCCTAACCCTAAACCTAATCTTAACCCTAAACCTAACCGTTGCCCTTACCCCAACCCTAACCCTAAACCTAACCCTAACCCTAACCCTAAATCTAACTCTAACCCTAACCCTAACCTTAACCCTAACCCTAACCCTAACCCTAACCCTTAACCTAACCATAACCCTAAACCTAACCCTAACCCTAACCCTAACCCTAACCCTAACAACTAAACCTAACCCTAACACTAACAGTAACACTTACCCTTACCCTAACCCTAACCCTTCTCCTAACCATAACCCTAACCCTATCCCTTAACCTAACCCTAACACTAACCCTAACCCCTAACCCTAACTCTAACCCTTTCCCTTACCCCAACCCGACCCTAAATCTAACCCTAACCCTAACCCTAACACTAACTCTTACCCTAAACCTAACTCTAACCCTTACTCTAACCCTAAAACTAACCTCAATCTTAACCCTAAACCTAACCCTAACCCTTACCATTACCCTAACCCTAACCCTCACCCTTACCCTAAACCTTACCCTAACCGTAACCCTACCCCTTACCCTAACCCTAACATTAACCCTAACCTCAACCTTAAACCAAAGCCTAACCCTAACCCTAACCGTTACCCTTACACTTACCCTAACCCTAACCCTAACCCTAACACTTACCCTTACCCTAACCCTAACCCTAACCTTAACCCCAACCCTAAACCTAACCCTAACCCTAACCCTAACCGTTACCCTAACCCTAACCCTTACCCTTACTCTAAACCTTACCCTAACTCTAACGCTAACCCTAACCCTAACCCTTACCCTGACCCTAACCCTAACCCTTCCTCTAACTCTAACCCTAATCTCAACCCTAAACCTTACCCTAACCTAACCCTAACCCTAACCCTTACCCTTACCCTAACCCTAACCCTAACACTAACCCTGACCCTAACCCTAACGCTTACCCTAACCCTAACCCTAACCCTTAACCTTACCCTAACCCTAACCATAACTTAAGCCAACCCTAAACCTAACCCTGACCCTAACCCTTACCTTAACACTTAACCTAACCCTAACCCTAACCCTAACCCTAACCCTAACACTTACCCTTACCCTAACCGTAACCCCAAACCTAATCCTAACCCTTACCCTAACCCTACCCCTAAACCTAACCCTAACCCAAACCCTAACACTTATGCTAGCCCTAACCCTAACCCTAACCCTTACACTAACCGTAACCCTAACCCTAACCCTTACCCTAACTCTAACCCTAACCCCAACCCTAACCCCTAACCCTAAACCTTACCCTAACCCTAACCCTCACACTAACCCTAACCCTTACCCTTACCCTAACCCTAAACCTAACACTTATCCTTACCCTAACCCCTACCCTAACCCTAACCCTAACCCTAACCATAATCCTAAACCCAAACCTATCCCTAACCCTAACCCTAACCCTTACCCTAACCCTAACCCTAATCTGAACCCTAACCTTAACCCTAACCCAAACCCTAACCCTAACCCTTACCCTTACCCTAGCCCTAAAACTAAAACTAACCCTAACCGTAACCCTAACCCTAACTTTAACCCTAACCCTAACCTAACACTTGACCTTACCCTAAACCTAACCCTGAACCTATCACTAACCCTAACCCTAACCCTAACCCTAACCGTTACACTTACCCTAACCCTAACGATAAACCTAACCCTAACCCTAACCATAACCATAACACTTACCCTTACCCTAACCCTAACCCTAAACCTATCACTAACACTAACCCTAACCCTAACACTAACCATTACCCTTACCCTAACCCTAACCATAAACCTAATGCTAACCCTAACTCTTATCCTTACCCTAACCCTAACCCTAAACCTAACCCTAAACTTAACCCCTAAATCTAACCGTTATCCTAAACCTAACCCTAAAATTTCCCTTACCCTAACCCTAACCTTAATGCTAACCCTAACCCTAACCCTAACCCTTACCATTACCCTAACCCTAATCCTTACCCTAACTCTAACACTAATCATTACCCTTTCCCTAACCCTAACCCTAACCCTAACCCTTACCCTTAACATAACCCTAACACTAAACCTAACCCTAACCCTAAACATAACCCTAAATTTAACCCTAACCTTAACCCTAACCCTAACCTTACCCTTACCCAAACCCTAACCCTAAACCTGACCCTTACCCTAAACTTAACCCTAACCCTTACACTAACCCTACCCCTAAATCTAACCTTTACCCTTACCTTAACCCTAACCGTAACCCTAACAATAACCCTTACCCTTAACCTAACCCTAAACCTAAACCTCACCCTAACCCTAAATCTAAACCTAAACCTAACCCTAACCCTAAACCTTACCCTTACCCTAATGCTAACCCTAAACCTTCCCCTTACCCTAAACTTAACCCTAACTCTTACCCTAAACCTAACCATACCCTAACCCTAAACCTAACCTTAACCTTAACCCTAACCCTAAACCTTACCCTTCCTCTAACGCTAACCCTAACCCTAACCCTAAACATAACCCTAACACGTACCCTTACCCTAAACCTAACCCTAATCCCAACCCTTACCCTTACCCTAACCCTAACCCTATACCTAACACTCACCCTCACCCTAACCCTAACCCTAACCTCTAACCCTAACCCTAACCTCAACCCTAATCCTAACCCTAAAACTAAACCTAACCCTAACCCTTACCCTTACCCTAACCCTAACCCTAACCCTAACCCTAGCGCTTACCCTAACCTTAACCCTAACCCTTACCCTAACCCTACCCCTAAACTTTACCCTAACCCTAACCATCACACTTACCCTAGCCCTAACCCTAACCCTAACCATTACCCTAACCGTAACCCTAACCCTAACCCTTAACCTAACTCTAACCCTAACCCCAACCCTAACCCCTAACCCTAAACCTTAACCAAACCCTAACCCTCACACTAACCCTAACCCTTACCCTTACCATAACCCTAAACCTAACACTTACCCTTACCCTAACCCCTACCCTTACCCTAAACCTAAACCTAACCCTAACCATAAACTTAACCCTTACCCTTACCTTAAACCTAACCCTAAACCTAACCCTAACCCTTACCTTTACCCTAACCCTAACCCTAACCCTATCCCTTACGCTTACCCTAACCCTAACCCTAACCCTAACCCTAACCATAACCTTACCCTTACCCTAACCCTAACCCTAAACCTAACCCTAACCCTAACCCTAACCATAACCCTAAACCATACCCTTACTCTAACCCTAACCCTAACAGTAAAACTTCCCCTAACCCTAAACCTAACCCTAAACCTTAACCTTACCGTAACCATAACCATAACCCTATCCCTTAACCTTAGCCTAACCCTAACCCTAACCCTAACCCTTACACTTACCCTAACCCTAACCCTAAACTTAACCCTAAACCTAACCTTAACCCTAACCCTTACCCTTACCCTAACCCTAACCCTAACCCTAACCATAACCCTTACCCTTACCCTAATCATAACCCTAATCCTAAACCTTTCCGTAACCCTAACCCTAAACCTTACCTTACCGTAACCCTAACGCTAACCCTAACCCTAAAACTTCCCGTAACCCTAAACCTAATCCTAATCCTTACCCTAAACCTAACCCTAACCCTAACCCTGACCCTTACCTTAACCCTAACCCTAACCCTAACCATTCCCCTTCCCCTAACGGTAACCCTAACCGTAACCCTAACCCTAAACCTAACCCTAACACATACCCTTACTTTAAGCCTAACCCTAACCCCAACCATATCCCTAACCCTAAACTTTACCCTTGACCTAAACCTAACCCTAACCCTTACCCTAAACGTAACCCTAACCCCAACCTTAACCCTTACCCTTACCCTATCCCTAACCCTAAACCTAACCCTATCCTTAACCCTAACCCTAAACCTAACACTTACCCTAACCTTAACCCTAATCCTAACCCTAACCCTTACACTTACCCTAATCCTAACCCTAACCCTAAACCTAACCCTAACCCTAACCTTAACCCTAACCCTTACCCTTACCCTAACCCTAACCCTAACACTTAACCTAACCCTAACACTAACCCTAACCCTAACCCTTACCCATATCCTAACCCTAACCCTAACCCTAACACTTACCCTTACCTAAATATTATCCTAAACCTAAGCCTAACCCTAAACCATAACCTAACCGTGACCCTAACCCTACCCTTACCCTTACCCTAACTCTAAACCTAACCCTATCCCTAACCCTAACCCTACCCCTTACCCTTACCCTAACCCTAACCCTAACCCAAACCCTAAATCTAAAACTTACCCTTACACTAAACCTAAACCTAACCCTAACCCTAACCCTAACCCTTACCCTTACCATAAACCTAAACCTAACCCTTACGCTTACCCTAACGCTATTCCTAACCCTTACCCTAACCCTAACCCTAACCCTAACACATACCCTTACCCTAACACTAACCCTTACCATAACCCTAAACCTAAACTTAAACCTAACCCTAATCCTAACCCTAACCCTTACCCTAACCCTAACCTTAACCCTAACACTAATCCTAACCCTAACCCTAACCCTAACCCTTAGCCTTACCCTAACGCTAACCCTAACCTTAACCCTAACCCTAACCCAACCATAACCCTTAACCTAACCCTAACCCTAACACTAACCCTAACCCTTAACCTTAACCTTAACCTAACCCTAAACCTAACTCTAACCTTAACCCTATCCCTAACCCCAACCCTTACCCTAAGCTAACCCTAACGCTTACCCTAAACCTAACCATAACCCTAACACTATCCTTAACCCTATCCCTAACCATAACACTAACCCTTACCCTTACCCTTACCCTAACCCTAACTCTAAACCTAACCCTAACCCTAACCCTAACCCTAACCTTAACCCTAAACCTAACCGTTGCCCTTACCCCAACCCTAACCCTAAACCTAACCCGAACCCTAACCCTAAACCTAACCATAACACTTACCCTTACCCTAACACTAACCCTAAACTTAACCCCAACACTAAACCTAACCCTAACCCTAACCCTTACCCTAACCCTAACCCTTACCCTTACTCTAAACCTTACCCTAGCTATAACCCTAACCCTAACCCGAAACTTTACCCTGACCCTAACCCTAACCCTTCCTCTAACTCTAACCCTAACCTCAACCCTAACCCTAACCCTAACCCTAACCTAATCCTAACCCTAACCCTTACCCTTACCCTAACCTTAACCCTAAAACTAACCCTGACCCTAACCCTAACGCTTACCCTAACCCTAACCCTAACCTTAACATTTACCCTTACCCTAACCCTAACCCTAACCTTAACCCCAACCCTAAACCTAACCCTAACCGTAACCCTAACCCTTACCCTAACCCTAACCCTTACCCTTACTCTAAACCTTACCCTAAATCTAACCCTAACCCTAACCCTAACCCTTACCCTGACCCTAACCCTAACCCTTCCTCTAACTCTAACCCTAATCTCAACCGTAAACCTAACCCTAACCCAACCCTAACCCTAACCCTTACCCTAACCCTAACCCTAACACTAACCCTGACCCTAACCCTAACGCTTACCCTAACCCTAACCCTAACCCTTAACCTTACCCTAACCCTAACCCTAAACTTAAGCCAACCCTAAACCTAACCCTGACCCTAACCCTTACCCTAACACTTAACCTAACCCTAACCCTAACCCTAACACTTACCCTTACCCTACCGTAACCCTAAACCTAACCCTAACCCTTACCCTAAACCTACCCCTAAACCTAACCCTAACCCTAACCCTAACATTTACACTACCCCTAACCCTAACCCTAACCCTTACAATAACCGTAACACTAACCCTAACCCTTACCCTAACTCTAACCCTAACCCCAACCCTAACCCCTAACCCTAAACCTTAACCTAAACCTAACCCTCAAACTAACCCTAACCCTTACCCTTACCCTAACCCTAAACTTAACACTTACCCTTACCCTAACCCCTACCCTAACCCTAACCCTAACCACTAACACTTACCCTAACCTCAACCCTAATCCTAACCCTAAAACTAAACCTAACCATAACCCTTACCCTTACCCTAACCCTAACCCAAACCCTAACACTTACCCTTACCCTAACCTCTACCCTAAACCTAAACCTAAACCTAACCCTTACCCTAACCCTAACCCTAACCCTAACCGTAACCCTAAACCCAAACCTATCCCTAACCCTAACCCTAACCCTTACCCTAACCCTAACCCTAATCCAAACTCTAACCTTAACCCTAACCCAAACCCTAACCCTAACCCTTACCCTTACCCTAACCCTAAACCTAAAACTAACCCTAACCCTAACCCTAACCCTAACTTTAACCCTAATCCTAACCTAACACTTGACCTTACCCTAAACCTAACTCTAAACCTATCACTAACCCTAACCCTAACCCTAACCATTACCCTTACCCTAACCCTAACCATAAACCTAACCCTAACCCTAACCATAACCATAACACTTACCCTTACCCTAACCCTAACCCTAAAACTATCACTAACACTAACCCTAACCCTAACACTAACCCTTACCCTTAGCCTAACCCTAACCATAAACCTAATGCTAACCCTAACTCTTATCCTTACCCTAACCCTAACCCTAAACCTAACCCTAAACTTAACCCCTAAATCTAACCGTTATCCTAACCCTAACCCTAAAACTTACCCTTACCCTAACCCTAACCTTAATGCTAACCCTAACCCTAACCCTAACCCTTACCATTACCCTAACCCTAATCCTTACCCTAATTCTAACCCTAATCCTTACCCTTTCCCTAACCCTAACCCTAACCCTAATCCTAACCCTTACCCTTAACCTAACCCTAACACTAAACCAGCCCTAACCCTAAACATAAACCTAAATTTAACCCTAACCGTAACCCTAACCCTAAGCTTACCCTTACACAAACCCTAACCCAAAACCTGACCCTTACCCTAAACCTAACCCTAACCCTTACACTAAACCAACCCCTAACCCTAACCTTTACCCTTACTTAACCCTAACCCTAACACTAACAATAACCCTTACCCTTACCCTAACCCTAACCGTAAACCTAACCCTAACCCTAAATCTAACCCTAACCCTAACCCTAACCCTAAACTTTACCCTTACCCTAACCCTAACGCTAACCCTAAACCTTCCCCTTACCCTAAACTTAACACTAACTCTTATCCTAAACCTTACCCTAACCATAACCCTAAACCTAACCTTAACCCTAACTGTAACCCTAACCCATACCCTTCCCCTAACGCTAACCCTAACCCTAACCCTAAACCTAACCCTAAAACATACTCTTACCCTAAACCTAACCCTAACCCCAACTCTTACCCTTACCCTAACCCTAACCCTAAATCTAACCTCACCCTCACCCTAACCCTAACCCTAAACACTAACCCTTACCCTAACCTCAACCCTAATCCTAACCCTAACCCTAACCCTAACCCTAACCCTAACCCTTACCCTAATCCTAATCCTACCCCTACCCCTAACCCTAACCCTAACCCTAACCCTAACCCTTACCCTAACCCTAATCCTACCCCTAACCCTAACCCTAACCCTAACCCTAACCCTTACCCTAACCCTAATCCTACCCCTAACCCTAACCCTAATCCTTACCCTTTCCCTAACCCTAACCCTAACCCTAACCCTTATCCAACACTAACCCTAACCCTAAACCGGACCCTAACCTTAACCCTAACCCTTAACCTTACCCTAACCCTAAACCTAACCCTAACCCTAACCCCTAAATCTAATTGTATCCCTACCCCGAACCCTAACACTTACCCTGCCCCTAACCCTAACCTTAATGGTAACCCTAAACCTAACCCTAACTCTTACCTAACCCTAACCCTAACCCTAACCCTAACACTTACCCTTACCCTAAGCCCTACCCTAACCCTAAGCCTAACCCTAAACCATAACCTAACCCTAACCCCAACCCTAACCCTTACCCTTACCCTAACCCTAACCCTAACCCTATCCCTAACCCTAACCCTTACCCTTAACCTTACTTTAACACTAACCCTAACCCTAACCCTTACGCTTACCCTAACCTTAACCCTAACCCTAACCCTAACCCTTACCCTAACCCTAACCCTAACCCGAACCCTTACGCTTACCCTAACCCTAACCCTAACCCTTACATTTACCCTCACCCTAACCTAAACTTAACCTTAACCCTAAACGTAACCCTAACCCTAATCCTTACCTTACATTAACCCTAACCCTAACCCTAACACTTACACTTACCCTCAGCCTAACCTAACCTTAACCCTAACCCTAATCCTAACCCCAACCCTAACCCTTATCCTTACCCAAACCCTAACCCTAACCCTATCGCTTACCCTAAACCTAACACTAAATCTAACCCTTACCCTTACCTTAACCCTAACCCTAAACCTGACCCTAACCCTTACCCTTGTCCTAACCCCAAAGTTAACCTTAACCCTAACCCTAACCTTAACCCTAAACCTTACCCTAACCCTAACATTGACCATAACTCTTATCCCTACCCTAACCCTAACCTTAATCCTAAACCAAACCCTAACCCTAAACCTAACCCTTACCCTAAACATAACCCTAAAACTAACCCTAACCCTTACCCTTACAATAACCCTAACCCTAACCCTAACCCTAACCCTAACCCTATCCCTAACCCTAACCCTTACCCTTAACCTTACTTTAACACTAACCCTAACCCTAACCCTTACGCTTACCCTAACCTTAACCCTAACCCTAACCCTAACCCTTACCCTAACCCTAACCCTAACCCGAACCCTTACGCTTACCCTAACCCTAACCCTAACCCTTACATTTACCCTCACCCTAACCTAAACTTAACCTTAACCCTAAACGTAACCCTAACCCTAATCCTTACCTTACATTAACCCTAACCCTAACCCTAACACTTACACTTACCCTCAGCCTAACCTAACCTTAACCCTAACCCTAATCCTAACCCCAACCCTAACCCTTATCCTTACCCAAACCCTAACCCTAACCCTATCGCTTACCCTAAACCTAACACTAAATCTAACCCTTACCCTTACCTTAACCCTAACCCTAAACCTGACCCTAACCCTTACCCTTGTCCTAACCCCAAAGTTAACCTTAACCCTAACCCTAACCTTAACCCTAAACCTTACCCTAACCCTAACATTGACCATAACTCTTATCCCTACCCTAACCCTAACCTTAATCCTAAACCAAACCCTAACCCTAAACCTAACCCTTACCCTAAACATAACCCTAAAACTAACCCTAACCCTTACCCTTACAATAACCCTAACCCTAACCCTAACCCTAAACCTAACCCTATCCCTAACCTTAACCCTAACCCTTACCCTTACCCTAAACTTAACCCTAAATCTAACCCTTACCCGTACCCTTAACCTAACCCTAACCCTAAACCTTACCCTTACCCTAACCCTAACACTAACCGTTACCCTAACCTTAACCCTAACTCTAACCCTAACCTTACCCTTACCCTTACCCTAACCCTAAACTTAACCCTAACCTTAACCCTAACCCTTACCCTTACCTAAAACCTAATCCTAACCCTAAATCTTATCCTTTCCCTAACCCTAACTCTAACCCTTACCCTAACCCTAAC
Organism: Megascapheus bottae; assembly: GCA_024803745.1. Lineage (NCBI taxonomy): Eukaryota > Metazoa > Chordata > Mammalia > Rodentia > Geomyidae > Megascapheus > Megascapheus bottae. The sequence goes on from JANJXV010000665.1 coordinate 87,859, forward strand.
CCTAACTCTAACCCTAACTCTTACCCTAACCCTAACCCTAACACTCACCCTAACCCTATTCCTAACAATAAACCTTACCCTTACCCTAAACCTAACCCTAACCCTTACCTTAAACCTAACACTAACCCTAACCTTAACGCTAACCCTCACCCTTACCCTAACACTAACCCTAACCCTTAACTGAAACCTAACACTAACCCTATAACCTAACCCTTACCCTAACCCTAACACTAACCCTAACCCCTAACTCTAAACCTAAACCTAACCCTAAACCTTAACCTTATTGTAACCCTAACCCTAACCCTAACACTTACTCTTACCCTAACCCCTACCCAAACCCTAACACTAACCCTAAACCATAGCCTAACCCTAACCCTTACCCTTACCCTAACCCTAAACCTAACCATAACCCTAACCCTAACCCTAACCCTTACCCTAACCCTAACCCTAGCCCTAACCCTAACCCTAACCCTAAGCATAACCCTAACCCTAACCCTAACCCTAAACCTAACACTCACCCTAACCCTAACCCTAACCCTAACCTCTAACCCTAACCCTAATCCTTACCCCTATCCTAAACCTAAACCTAAAACTAACACTTACCCTTACCCTAAACCCTACCCTAACCCTAACCCTAACCCCAACTCTTACCCTAACCCTAACCCTAAACCAAACCCTTACCCTTACCCTAACTCTCACCCTCACCCTAACCCTAAACCTAACCCTAACCCTAACCTTACCCCTAACACTTACCCTAAACCTAACACTAAACCTAACCCTAACGCTTATCCTTACCCTAACCCTAACCCTAACCCTAACACTTACCCGAACCCTAACTCTAACCATAACCCTTAAGTTAACCCTATCCCTAACCCTAACCCTTACCCTAACCCTAACCTTAACCCTAACCCTAACCCCTAACCCAAACCCTTAACCTAACTCTAACCCTAACCCTAAGCCTAACCCTTACCCTTAACCTAACCCTAACCCTAACTCTAACCCTTACACTTAACCAACCCTAAATCTAACCCTAAACCCTAACCCTAACCCTAGCCCTAACACTAACCCTTGCCCTTACACTAACCCTAACCCTAAACCTAACACGAACCCTAAACCTAACCCTAACCCTAACCCTTACACTAACCCTAACCCTAACCCTAACCCTTACCCTTACCCTAACCGTAACCCTAACCCTAACCTTAACACTAACTCTAACCCTAACCCTTGCCCTTACCCTAACCCTAACCCTAAACCTAACCCTCACCCTAACCTCAACCTTAACTCTAACCCTAACCCTAACCCTAACCCTTACCCTTACTCTAACACTAAGCCTAACCCTAACCATAACCCTAACCCTTACCCTAACCCTAAACCTAATCCTAACTTTAACCCTAAACCTTACCCTTACCCCAAACCGAACCGTAACCCTAACCCTAACCCTAACCTTAACCCTAACCCTAACCCTAACCCTTGGCCTTACCCTAACCCTAACCCTAAACCTATCACTTACCCTAACCCTAAACATAACTCTATCCCTAAACCTAACACATAACCTTAGCCTAACCCTAACCCTAACCCTAACCCTAAACCTATCCCTAATCCTTATCCTAACCCTAACCATAACCCTAACCATAACTCTAACCCTAACCCTTAAATGTACCATAACCCTAAACCTAACCTTAACCCCAACCCTAAACCTATTCCTAACCCAAACCCTAACCCTTACCCTAACCCTAACCCTAACCCTAACCCATACCCTTACCCTAACCCTAACGCTAAACCTATCCTGAACCCTAACCCTATCCCTAACCCTAACTCTTATACTTACCATAACCCTAAACATAACCCTAACCCTAACCCCTAAATCTAACTGTATCCCTACCCCGAACCCTAACACTTACCCTTCTCCTAACCCTAACCTTAATGGTAACCATAAACATAACCCTAACTCTTACCCTAACCCTAACCCTAACCCTAACCCTAACACTTACCCTTACCCTAAGCCCTACCCTAACCCTAAGCCTAACCCTAAACCATAACCTAACCCTAACCCAAACCCTAACCCGTACCCTTACCCTAACCCTAAACCTAAAACTAACCCTAACCCTAACCCTAACCCTTAACCTTAACCTAACCCTAACCCTAACCCTAACCCTAACATAACTCTAACCCTAACCCTAACCCTAACCCTAACCCTAACCCTAACCTAACCCTAACCCTAACCCTAACCCTAACCCCAACCCTTACCTTAACCCTAACCCTAACCTAATCTTTACCCTAACTCTAACCCTAACCCTAACCCGAACCCTTACCCTGACCCTAACCCTAACCCTTCCTCTCACTCTAACCCTAACCTCAACCCTAACCCTAACCCTAACCTAATCCTAACCCTAACCCTAACCCTAATCCTTACCCTAAACCTAACCCTAATCCTAACCCTAACCCTAACCCTTACCCTTCCCCTAACCCTAACCCTAAACCTAACCCTAACCCTCAACCTAACCCTAACCCTAACGCTTACCCTAACCCTAATCCTAACTCTAACCTTGACCCTAACCATAACCCTAACCCTAACCCTTACCCTTACCCTAACCCTATCCCTAAACATAACCCTAACCCTAACCCTAACCTTAACCCTAAACCTAACCCTAACCCTAACTCTGACCCTTACCCTAAGCTTACCGTGAAACTAACCCTAATTCTAACCCTAACGCTAACCCTTACCCTTACCCTTAATTTAACCCTAAAACTAAACCTAACCCTAACCCTAACCCTAATCATTACCCTTAACCTAACCCTAAACCTAAACCTAAGCCCAACCCTAACCCTAACACCTAAATCTAACCCAAACCCTAATCCTAAACCTAACACTTACCCTTACTCTAAACCTAACCCTTACCCTAACCCTAACCCTAACCCTAACCCTTAACCTAACCCTAACATTACCCCTACCCCTATCGCTAACCCTTACCCTAACCCTACCCCTAACCCTTACCCTTACCCTTACTCTAACCCTAACCCTACCTCTAACCCTAAACCTAAACCTAACCCTTACCCTAACCCTCACCCTAAACTTTCCTCTAACTCTAACCCTAACTTCAACCATAAACCTAACCCTAACCCTAACCCGAACCCTTACCCTTACCCTTACCCTAACCCTAACACTAACCCTTACACTAACCCTAACCCTATCCCTGATCCTAACCTCAACCTTAACCCTAACCCTAACCCTAATCCTAACCTTAATCTTAACCCTAACCCTAAACCTAAACCTAACCCTTACCCTTACCCTAACACTAAGCCTAACCCTGACCCTAACCCTAACCCTAACCCTTACCCTAACCCTAACCCTAACCCTAATCCTAACCCTAAACCTAACCCTAACCCTAACCTTAACCCTAACCCTAACCCTAACCCTAACCTGAACAATAACCCTTATCCTTACCCTAACCCTAACCCTAAACCTAACCCTAACCCTAACCCTAACCCTTACCCTAACCCTAACCCTAACCATAAACTTAACCCTAAACCTTACCCTAACCCTAACCCTTACCTAAACCTAACCCTAACCCTTACCCTTACCCTAACCCTAACCCTAACCTTAACCCCAACCCTAAACCTAATCCTAACCCTAACCCTTACCCTTACCCTAACCCTAACCCTAACTCTAACCCTTACCCTAAACCTTACCCTAAACCTAATCCTAACCCTTGCATTTACCCTAACCCTAACCCTAAGCCTAACCCTTATCCTTACCGTAACCCTAACCCTAACCCTAAACCTAAACCTAAACCTAATCCTAACCCTTACATTTACCCTAACCCTAACCCTAAACCTAACCCTAACCCTTACCGTTACCCTAACCCTAACCCTAACCCTAAACCTAACCCTTACCCCAACCTTAACCCTAACCCTTAACCTTACCCTAAACCTAACCCTAACCCTAACCCTAACCCGAAATCTAAACTTTACCCTTACCCTAACCCTAACACTAACCCTTACCCTAACCCTAATCCTAACCCTAACTCTAACCCTAACCCTTACCCTTACCCTTACAATAACCCTAACACTAACCCTACACCTAACCCTAAACCTTACACTTACCCTAACCCTAACCCTAATCCCAACCCTAAAACTTACCCTAACCCTAACCCTAACCCTTAACCTTACCCTAACACTAACTCTAAACTTAACCCCAACCCTAATCATAACCCTAACCCTAACCCTTACCCTAACACTTATCCTAACCCTAACCCTAACTCTAACCCTAAAACTTACCCTACCCTAGCCCTAACCCTAAACCTAACCCTTACCCTAACCCTAACACTAACCCTAACCCTTAGCCTAACCCTAACACTAACCCTAACCCTATCCCCTAAGCCTAACCCTTAGCCTAACCCTAACCCAAACCCTAACCCTAACCCTTACCCTTAACCAACACTAAACCTAACTCTAACCCAAACCCTAACCCTAAGCCTTAACCTAACCCTAAGCCTAACCCAAATCTTACCCTTAACCTAACCCTAAACCTAACTATAAACTTAACCCTAACCCTAACCCCAACCCTTACCTTAACCTAAACCTAACCCTTACCCTATCCCTAACCCTAACCCTAACCCTAACCTTAACCCTAACCCTAACCGTTACACTTACCCTAAACCTAACCCCGACCCTAAATCTAAGCTTAAACCTAACCCTAACCCTTGCCCTTACCCTAACCCAACCATAAACCTAACCCTAAACCTAACAATAACCCTAACCCTAACCCTTACCCTTACCCTAACCCTATCCCTAAACATAACCCTAACCCTAACCCTAACCCTAACCCTAATCCTAACCTCAACCTTAACCCTAACCCTAAACCTAACCCTAACCATTACCCTTACCCTAACACTCAGCTTAACCCTGACCCTTACCCTAACCCTAACCCTTACCCTAACACTAATCCTAACCCTAAACCTAACCCTAACCCTAACCTTAACCCTAACCCTATCCCTAACCCTAACCTGAACAATAACCCTTATCCTTACCCTAACCCTAACCCTAAACCTAACCCTAACCCTAAACCTAACCCTTACCCTTAGACTAACCCTAACCCTAAATCTAACCCTAAACCTTACCCTTACCCTAACCCTAACCCTAACCTTAACCCTGACCCTTAACCTTACCCTAACCCTAACCCTAAATCTAACACTTACACTAACCCTAAGCCTAACCCTAACCCTTACCCTTATTCTTACCCTAACCCTAACCCTAACCTTAAGCATAACCCTAACCCTAACCCTAACCCTTATCCTTACCCTAACCCTAACCCAAAACCTAACCCTAACCCTAACCTTACCCCTAACACTTACCCTAAACTTAACACTAACCCTAACCCTAACGCTTATCCTTACCCTAAACCTAACCCTAACCCTAACCCTAACACTTATCCGCACCCTAACGCTAACCATAACCCTTACGTTAACCCTATCCCTAACCCTAACCCTTACCCTAACCCTAACTTTAACCCTAACCCTAACCCCTAACCCAAACCCTTAACCTAACTCTAACCCTAACCCTAAGCCTAACCCTTACCCTTAACCAACCCTAACACTAACTCTAACCCTAACCCTAACCCTGACGCTTAACCTAACCCTAACCCTAACCCTTACCCTTAAACAAACCTAAATCTAACTCTAAACCTAAACCTATCCCTAACCCTAAACCTAACCCTAACCCCTAACCCTAACCCTTAACCTAATGGTAAACCTAACCCTAACCCAACACTTACCCTTTCCCTAACCCTAACCCTTATCCTAACACTAACCCTAACCCTAACCCTAACACATAACCTGAGCCTAACCCTAACCCTAACCCTAACCCTAACCCTTGCCCTTACCCTAAACCTAACCCTAAACCTAACACGAAGCCTAAACCTAAACCTAACACTAACCCTTACCCTAACCCTAGCCCTAACCCTTACCCTTACCCTAACCGTAACCCTAATCCTAACCTTAACCCTAACTCTAACCCTAACCCTTGCCCTTACCCTAACCCTAACCCTAAACCTAACACGAACCCTAACCCTAACCCTAACCCTTACCCTAACCCTAACCCTAACCCTTACCCTTACCCTAACACTAACCCTAACCCTAACCCTAAACTTAACACTAACCTTAAATTTTGCCCTTACCCTAACCCTAACCCTAACTCTAACCCTAACCCTAACCCTTACCCTAACCCTAACCCTAACGCTAACCCTTACCCTAACCCTAACCCTAACCCTAACCTCAAACTTAACCCTCACCTTAACCCTAACCCTAACCCTTACCCTTACTCTAACACTAAGCCTAACCCTAACCCTAACCTTAACCCTTACCCTAACCCTAACCCTAATCCTAACCCTAAACCTAACCCTAACCTCAAACTTAATCATAACCGTAACCCTAACCCTACCCCTTACCCTTACCCTTACCCTAACCCTAAGCCTAACCCTAACCCTAACCCTAACCCTAACCCTACCCTAACCATAACCCTAATCCTAACTCTAAACCAAACACTAAGCCTAACTTTAATCCTAACCCTAACCCTAACCTAACCATTACCCTTACCCTAACCCTAACCCTATCCTTAACCCCAACCCTAAACCTAAACCTAACCCTAACCTTAACCCTTACCCTAACCCTACCCCTAACCTTAACCCTAATCCTTACCCTAAACCTAAACCTAAACTTAACCCTAACCTTTACCCTTACCCTCACATTAACCTTAAACCTAACCCTAACCCCAACCTTAACTCTAACATTTATCCTTACCCTAACCCTAACACTAAACCTAACCCTAACCCTAAACCTAACCCTTACCCTTACACTAACCCTAAACCTAACCCTAAACCTTACCGTTACCCTAACCCTAACCCTAATCTTGACCCTAACTTTAACCCTAACTCTTAACCTTACCCTACCCTAAACCTAACCCTAAGCCTAATCCTAACCCTGAACCTAAACCTAATCCTAACCCTAACCCTAAACCTAAGCATAACCCTAACCCTAACCCTAATCCTTAAACGTACGCTACCTTAACCCCAACCCTAAACCTAACCCTAAACCTAACACTAACCCTTACCCTTACCCTATCCCTAAACCTAACCCTAACCCTAACACTAAACATTACACTAAATCTAACCCTAATCCTAACCCTAACCCTTACCCTTACCCTAAACCTAACCCAAACCCTAAACCTAACACTAACCCTTACCCTTACCCTATCCCTAAACCTAACCCTAACCCTAACACTAAACATTACACTAAATCTAACCCTAATCCTAACCCTAACCCTTACCCTTACCCTAAACCTAACCCAAACCCTAAACCTAACACTAACACTTACCCTAACCCTAACTGTTACCCTTACTCTAAACCTAACCCAAACCCTTAAACTAACCCTAATCCTAACCCTTACCCTAACCCTAACCCTAAGCCTAATGCCTAACCCTAACCCTAAACCTAACTCTATCCCTAACCCTAAACCTAACCCTTACCCTAACCCTAAACCTAACCCTAACCCTAACCTTAACACTAACCCTAACCCTAACCCTAACCCTTACCCTAACCCTAAACCTAACCCTAACCCTAACCTTAACACTAACCCTAACCCTAACCCTAACCCTAACCTTAACCCTAACCCTAACCCTAACTCTTACCCTTTCCCTAACCCTAACCCTAAACCTAACCCTCACCCTAAACCTAACCCTCACCCTAACCCTAACCCTAAACTCAACCTTAATCCTAACCCTAACCCTAACCCTACCCCTTACCCTTACCCTTACCCTAACACTAAGCATAACCCTAACCCTACCCCTAATCCTACCCTACACCTTACCCTTACCCTTACCCTAACACTAAGCCTAACCCTAACCCTAACCCTACCCCTTACCCTTACCCTTACCCTAACACTAAGCATAACCCTAACCCTAACCCTAACCTAACCCTTACCCTTAGCCTAACCCTAACCCTATCCTTAACCCCAACCCTAAACCTAACCCTAACCCTAACCCTAACCCTTACCCTAACCCTAACCCAACCCCTAACCCTTACCCTAATCCTTGCCCTAAACCTAACCCTAATCTTAACCCTAACCCTTACACTTACCCTCACATTAACCTTAAACCTAACCCTAACCCTAACCCTAACCTTAAATCTAACATTTATCCTTACCCTAACCTTAACCCTAAACCTAACCCTAACCCTAACCCTAAACCTAACCCTTACCCTTACCCTAAACCTAAACCTAACCCTAAACTTTACCGTTACCCTAACCCTAACCCTAACCCTAATCTTGACCCTAACTTTAACCCTAACTCTTACCCTAACCGTAACCCTAACCCTAACCCTAAGCCTAATCCTAAACCTGAACCTAACCCTAATCCTAACCCTAAGCATAACCCTAAGCATAAACCTAACCCTAACCCTAATCCTTAAACGTACGCTAACCCTAAAACAAACCTTAACCCCAACCCTAAACCTAACCCTAACCCTAACACTAATCCATACCCTTACCCTATCCCTAAACATAACCCTAACCCTAACACTAACCATTACACTAACCCTAACCCTAATCCTAACCCTAACCCTTACCCTTACCCTAAACCTAACCCAAACCCAAAACCTAACCGTAACACTAACACTAAACCTAACCGTTACCCTTACCCTAAACCTAACCCAAACCCTTAAACTAACCCTAATCCTAACCCTTACCCTAACCCTAACCCTAAGCCTAATGCCTAACCCTAACTCTAAACCTAACTCTAACCCTAAACCTAACCCTAACCCTAACCCTTACCCTAACCCTAAACCTAACCCTAACCCTAACCTTAACACTAACCCTAACCCTAACCTTAACCCTAACCCTAACCCTGACCCTTACCCTTTCCCTAACCCTAACCCTAAACCTAACCCTCACCCTAACTCTAACCCTAAGTCTAACCTCTAACCCTAATCCTAACCCAAACCCTAATCCTTACCCTTATCCTAAACTTAACCCTAACACTAACACTTAGCCTTACCCTAAACCCTACCCTAACCCTAACCCTAACCCTTACCCTAACCCTAACCTTAACCCTAACCCTAATCTTAACCATAACCCTAACCCTAACCCTTACCCTAACCCTAACCCTAACTCAAACCCTTACCCTCACCCTAACCCTAAACCTAACCCAAACCCTTAAACTGTCCCTAACCCTAACACTTACCCTAACCCTAACCCTAAGCCTAACCCCTAACCCTAACCCTAAACCTAACGGTAACCCTAACCCTAACCCTAACCCTTACACTAAACATAAACCTAACCCTAACCCTAACCTTAACACTAACCCTAATCCTAACCCTAACCCTAACCTTAACCCTAACCCTAACCCTAACCCTAACCTTAACCCTAACCCTAACCCTAACCCTTGCCCTTACCCTAAACTTAACCCTAAACCTAACACGAACCCTAACCCTAACGCTAACCCTAACAGTAACCCTTACCCTTTCCCTAACCCTAACCCTAAACCTAACCCTCACCCTAACCCTAAACCTAAGTCTAACCTCTAAACCTAATCCTAACACAAACTCTAATCCTCACCCTTATCCTAAACTTAACCGTAACACTAACACTTACCCTTACCCTAAACCCTACCCTAACCCTAACCCTAACCCTTACTATAACCCTAACCCTAACCCTAACCCTAATCTTAACCCTAACCCCAACTCTAACCCTTACCCTAACCCTAACCCTAACCCTAACACTTACCCTAAACCTAACCCTAAACCTAACCCAAAACCTTAAACTAACCCTAACCCTAAACCTTACCCTAACCCTAACCCTAAGCCTAACCCCTAAACCTAACCCTAAACCTAACTCTAAACCTAACCCTAACCCTAACCCTTACCTAAACCTAAACCTAACCCTAACCCTAACCTTAACACAAACCCTAATCCTAACCCTAACCCTAACCTTAACCCTAACCCTAACCCTAACCCTTGCCCTTACCCTAAACCTAACCGTAAACTTAACACGAACCCTAACCCTAACGCTAACCCTAATCCTAACCCTTACCCTTTCCCTAACCCTAACCCTAAACCTAACCCTCACCCTAACCCTAACCCTAACTCTAACCTCTAACCCTAATCCTAACCCAAACCCTAATCCCTACCCTTATCCTAAACTTAACCCTAACACTAACACTTACCCTTACCCTAAACCCTACCCTAACCCTAACCCTAACCTTTACCCTAACCCTAACCCTAACTCTAACGCAAACTTAACCCTAACCCTAACCCTAACCCTAACCCTAATCTTGACCCTAACTTTAACCCTAACTCTTACCCTTACGCTAACCCTAACCCTAACCCTAAGCCTAATGCTAACCCTGAACCTAACCCTAATCCTAACCCTAACCCTAACCCTAAGCATAACCCTAACTTTAACCCTAACTCTTACCCTTACGCTAACCCTAACCCTAACCCTAAGCCTAATGCTAACCCTGAACCTAACCCTAATCCTAACCCTAACCCTAATCCTAAGCATAACCCTAACTCTAATCCTAACCCTAATCCTTAAACGTATGCTAACCCTAAATCTAACCTTAACCCCAACCCTAAACCTAACCGTAACCCTAACACTAACCCTTACCCTTACCCTATCCCAAAACCTAACCCTAACGCTAACACTAACCATTACATTAAACCTAACCCTAATCCTACCCTAACCCTTACCCTAACCCTAACCCTAACCCTAACCCTAACCCTAACCTTAACCCTAACCGTAACCCTAACCCTTGCCCTTACCCTAAACCTAACCCTAAACCTAACACGAACCCTAACCCTAACGCTAACCCTAACCCTAACCCTTACACTTTCCCTAACCCTAACCCTAAACCTAACCCTCACCCTAACCCTAACCCTAACTCTAACCTGTAACCCTAATCCTAACCCAAACCCTAATCCTTACCCTTATCCTAAACTTAACCCTAACACTAACACTAACCCTTAACCTAAACCCTACCCTAACCCTAACCCTAACCCTTACCCTAACCCTAACCCTTACCCTATCCCTAAAACTAACCCTAACCTCAAACTTAACCCTAACCCTAACCCTAACCCTAAACCTAACCTAACCCATAACATTAATCTTAACCCCTAACCCTAACCCTTACCCTAACCCTAACCCTAACCCTAACACTAACCTTAACCCTAACCCTTACCATAACCCTAACCATAAGCCTTCCTTTAACTCTAACCCTAACGTCAACCCTAACCCTACCCCTAACCCTAACCCTTACCCTTACCCTAACCCTAACCCTATCCCTAACCCTAACACTTACCCTAACCCTAAACCTTATCCTAACCCTAACCATAACACTAACCCAAACAAGTAACCTAACCCATAACATTAATCTTAACCCCTAACCGTAACTCTTACCCTAACCCTAACCCTAACCCTAACCCTTACCCTAACCCTAAACCTAAACATAACCCTAACCTTAACACTAACCCTAACCCTAACCCTAACCCTAACCTTAACCCTAACCCTAAACCTAACCCTTGCCCTTACCCTAAACCTAACCCTAAACCTAACACGAACCCTAACCCTAACGCTAACCCTAACCCTAACCCTTACCCTTTCCCAAACCCTAACCCTAAACCTAACCCTCACCCTAACCCTAACCCTATCTCTAACCTCTAACCCTAATCCTAAACCAAACATTAATCCTTACCCTTATCCTAAACTTAACCCTAACACTAACACTTACCCTTACCCTAAACCCTACCCTACCCCTAACCCTAACCCTTACCCTAACCCTAACCCTAACCTTAACCCTAACCTTAACCCTAACCCTAACCCTAATCTTGACCCTAAATCTTAACCTTACCCTAACCCTAACCTTAACCCTAAGCCTAACCCTAACCCTGAACCTAACCCTAATCCTAACCCTAACCCTAACCCTAAGCATAACCCTAACCCTAACCCTAAACCTAACCCTAACACTTACCTTAACCCTAACCCTTACCCTTAACTAACCCTAAACCTAAACCTTAAACTAACCTTAACCCTAACCCTTACCCTAACCCTAACCCTAAGCCTAACCCCTAACCCTAACCCTAAACCTAACTCTAACCCTAACCCTAACCCTAACCCGTACCCTAACCCTAAACCTAACCCTAAACCTAACCTTAACACTAACCCTAACCCTAACCCTAACCCTAACCTTAACCCTAACCCTAACCCTAACCCTTGCCCTTACTCTAAACCTAACCCTAAACCTAACACGACCCCTAACCCTAACGCTAACCCTAAGCCTAACCCTTACCCTTTCCCTAACCCTAACCCTAAACCTAACCCTCACCCTAACCCTAACCCTAACTCTAACCTCTAACCCTAATCCTAAACCAAACCCTAATCCTTACCCTTATCCTAAACTTAACCCTAAAACTAACACTTACCCTTACCCTAAACCCTACCCTAACCCTAACCCTAACCCTTACCCTAACCCTAACCCTTACCCTATCCCTAAACCTAACCCTAAACTCAAACTTAACCCTAACCCTAACCCTAACCTAACCCACAACATTAATCTTAACCCCTAACCCTAACCCTTACCATAACCCTAACCCTAACCCGAACCCCAACCCTTACCCTTACTCTAACACATAACCTGAGCCTAACCCTACCCTAACAGTAACCCTAACCCCAAACCTAAACGTAATCCTAACCCTATCCCTAACCCTAATCATAAACCTAACCCTAAAACTAACCCTAATCCTTAACCGTACCCTAACCCTAAACCTAACCCTAACCCTTACCATAACCATAACCCTAATCCTAACCCTAAAGCTAACCCTAACCCTAACCTTAACCCTAACCCTAACCCTAACTCTTACCCTTACCTAACCCTAACCCTAACACTAACCCTGACCCTAACTTTAACCCTAACCCGTACCCTTACCCTAATACTAACCGTAATGGTAACCCTAACCCTAACACTTACCCTAACCCTAACCCTAACCCTAACCGTAACCCTAACACATAACCTGAGCCTAACCCTAACAATAACCGTAACCCTAACCCCAAACCTAAACCTAATCCTAACCCTAACCCTAAGCCTAAGCATAAACCTAACCCTAACCCTAACCCTAATCCTTAAACGTACCCTAACCCTAAACCTAACCTTAACCCCAACCCTAAATCAAACCCTAACCCTAACCCTAGCCCTTACCCTTACCCTATCCCTAAACCTAACCCTAACACTAACCATTACACTAACCCTAACCCTAATCCTAACCCTAAACCTTAACCTTACCCTAACCCTAACCCTAAACCTAAACCAAACTCTTACCCTAACCCTAACCCTTACCCTTACCCTAACCCTAACCCTAAACCTTAAACTAACCCTAACCCTAACCCTAACCCTTACCCTAACCCTAAGCCTAACCCCTAACCCTAACCCTAACCCTAAGCCTATCCCCTTACCCTAAAATTAAACGTAACTCTAATCCTAACCCTAAACCTAACTCTATCCCTAACCCTTACCCTAACTCTAACTCTAACCTTACCCTAACTCTAACCCTAACCCTAACCTTAACCCTAAACCTAACCCTAATCCTAACCGTAACCTTAACCCTAACCCTAAACCTAACCCTTGTCCTTATCCTAACCCTAACCCTAAACCTAACACTAACGCTAACCCTAACCCTAACCCTTACCCTTATCCTAACCCTAACCCTAAACCTAACACTCACCCTAACCCTAACCCTAACCCTAACCTCTAACCCTAACCCTAAACCTAACCCTAATCCTTACACTTATCCTAAACCTAATCCTAACACTAACACTTATCCTTACCCTAAACCATACCCTAACCCTAACACTTACCCTAACCCTAACCCTAAACCAAACCCTTACCCTTACCCTAACTCTCACCCTCAACCTAACACTAAACCTAACCCAAACCCTAACCTTACCCCTAACACTTACCCTAAACCTAACACTAACCCTAACCCTAACGCTTATCCTTACCCTAACCCTAACCCTAACCCTAACCCTAACACTTACCCGAACCCTAACCCTAACCATAACCCTAACCATAACCCTTACCCTAACCCTAACCCTAAGCCTTGCCCTTACCCTAACCCTAACCCTAACTTTAACCCTAACCCTAATCTTTACCCTAACCCTAGCCCTAACCCTAACCCTTACCCTAACCCTAACCCTAACCCTAACCTCAAACTTAACCCTAACCCTAACCCTAACCCTCAACCTTACTCTAACACTAAGACTAACCCTTACCCTAACCCTAACCCTAACCCTAACCCTTACCTTAACCCTAACCCTAATCCTAACCTTAAACCTAAACCTAACCGTAACCCTAACCTCAACCTTAACCCTAACCCTAACCCTAACCTTACCCCTTACCCTTAAACTTACCCTAACACTAAGTGTAACCCTAACCCTAATCCTAACCCTAAACCTTACCCTATCCATAACCCTAATCCTAACCCTAAAGCTAACCCTAACCCTAACCTTAACCCTAACCCTAACCCTAACTCTTACCCTTACCCTAACCCTAACCCTAACACAAACCCTGACCCTAAATTTAACCCTAACCCGTACCCTTACCTAATACTAACCATAACCGTAACCCTAATCCTAACACTTACCCTAACCCTAACCCTAACCGTAACCCTTACCTTAACCCTAACCTTAACCCTATACCTAACCCTTACCCTAACCCTAACCCTAACCCTAACCTCAAACTTAACCCTAACCCTAACCCTAACCCTCACACTTACTCTAACTCTAAGACTAACCCTTACCCTAACCCTAACCCTAACCCTAACCCTAACCCTTACCTTAACCCTAACCCTAATACTAACCTTAAACCTAAACCTAACCGTAACCCTAACCTCAACCTTAACCCTAACCCTAACCCTAACCTTACCCCTTACCCTCACCCTTACCCTAACACTAAGCATAACCCTAACCCTAAACCTATCCCTAACCCTTACCCTAACCGTAACCCTAATCCTAACCCTAAAGCTAACCCTAACCCTAATCTTAACCCTAACCCTAACCCTAACTCTTACCCTTACCCTAACACTAACCCTAACACTAACCCTGACCCTAAATTTAACCCTAACCCGTACCCTTACCCTAATACTAACCGTAACCGTAACCCTAATCCTAACACTTACCCTAACCCTAACCCTAACCGTAACCCTAACCCTAACACATAACCTGAGCCTAACCCTAACCCTAACCGTAACCCTAACCCCAAACCTAAACATAATCCTAACCCTAACCCTAAGCCTAAGCATAAACCTAACCCTAACCCTAACCCTAACCCTAATCCTTAAACGTACCCTAACCCTAAACCTAACCTTAACGCCAACCCTAAACCTAACGCTAACCCTAACCCTAACCCATACCCTTACCCTATCCCTAAACCTAACCCTAACCCTAACACTAACCATTACACTAACCCTAAACCTAATCATAACCCTAACCCTTAACCTTACCCTAACCCTAACCCTAACCCTAAACCTAAACCAAACTCTTACCCTAACCCTAACCCTTACCCTTACCCTAACCATAACCCTAAACCTTAAACTAACCCTAACCCTAACCCTAACCCTTACCCTAACCCTAAGCCTAACCCCTAACCCTAAACCTAAACCTAACTCTAAGACTAAACCTAACCCTAACCCTAAGCCTTACCCTAACCCTAACCCTAACCCTAACCCTATCCTTAAACCTAACCCTAACCCTAACCCAAACCTTAACCCTGACCCTAACCCTAACCCTTGCCCTTATCCTAACCCTAACCGTAAACCTAACACGAACCCTAACCCTAACGCTAACCCTAACCCTCACCCTAACCCTAACCCTAACTCTAACCTCTAAGTCTACCCCTAAACCAAACCCTACTCATTACCCATATCCTAAACTTAACGCTAACACTAACACTTACCCTTACCCTAAACCCTACCCTAACTGTAACCCTAACCCTTACCGTTACCCTAACCCTAACACTAACCCTAACCTTAACACTAACCCTAACCCTTGCCCTTACCCTAAACTTAACCCTAACTCTAACCCTAACCCTAACACTTACCCTAACCCTAACCCTAACCCTAACCCTTACCCTAATCCTAACCCTAACCCGAACCTCAAACCTAAACCTAACCCTAAGCCTAACCTCAACCTTAACCCTAACCCTAACCCTAACCCTACCCCTTTCCCTTACCCTTACCCTAACAATAATCCTAACCCTAACCCTAACCCTTATTCTACCATAACCCTAATCCTAAACCTAACCCTAACCCTAACCCTAACCTTAACCCGAACCCTAACCCTAACCTAACCCTTACCCTAACCCTAACAATATCCTTAACCCCAACCGCAAACCTAACCCTAACCCTAACCCTTACCCTAACCCTAACCCTAACCCTAAACCTTACCCTAACCTTAACCCTAATCTTAACCCTAACCCTTACCCTTACCCTAACCCTAACCATTACCCTAACCCTAACCATAATCATAACCCTAACCCTTACCCTAAACCTACCCAAACTCTTACCCTAATCCTAACCCTTACCCTTACCCTAACCCTAAACCTAGCCCTTAAACTAAACCTAACCCTAAACCTAACCATACCCTAACCCTAACCCTAAGCCTAACCCCTAACCATAAAACTAAACATAACTCTAACCCTAAGCCTAACCTTAACTCTAACCCTAACCCTTACCCTAACTCTAACTCTAAACTTACCCTAACCCTAACCCTAACCCTAACCCTAACCTTAACCCTAAACCTAACCCTAATCCTAACCCTAACCTTAACCCTAACCCTAAACCTAACCCTTACCCTTATCCTAACCCTAACCCTAAACCTAACACTCACCCTAACCCTAACCCTAACCCTAACCTCTAACCCTAACCCTAAACCTAACCCTAATCCTTACCCTTATCCCAAACCTAAACCTAACACTAACACATACCCTTACCCTAAACCCTACCCTAACCCTAACCCTAACCCTAACCCTTACCCTAACCCTAACCCTAAACCAAACCCTTACCCTTACCCTAACTCTCACCCTCACCCTAACCCTAAACCTAACCCTAACCCTAACCTTACCCCTAACACTTACCCTAAACCTAACACTAACCCTAACCCTAACGCTTATCCTTACCCTAACCCTAACCCTAACCCTAACCCTAACACTTACCCGAACCCTAACCCTAACCATAACCCTTACGTTAACCCTATCCCTAAACCTTACCCTAATCCTAACCTTAACCCTAACCCTAACCCCTAACCCAAACCCTTAACCTAACTCTAACCCTAACCCTAAGCCTAACCCTTACCCTTAACCAACCCTAACACTAAATCTAACCCTAACCCTAACCCTGACCCTTAACCTAACCCTAACCCTAACCCTAACCCTTACCCTAAACCAACCCTAAATCTAACTCTAAACCTAAACCTATCCCTAACCCTAACCCTAACCCTAACCCCTAACCCTAACCCTTAACCTAATGCTAAACCTAACCCTAACTCTAACACTTACCCTTACCCTAACCCTAACCCTTATCCTAAAACTAACCCTAACCCTAACCCTAAACCTAACACATAACCTGAGCCTAACCCTAAGCCTTACCCTTAACCTAATCCTAACCCTAACCTTGACCCCAACCATAAACCTAATCCTAACTCTAACCCTAACCCTTACCCTAACCCTAACCCTAAACCTAACCCTATCACCTACCCCTACCCTAAACCTAACCCTAACCCTTATACTAACCCTAAACCTAATCCTAACCCTAACCCTAACCCTTAACCTTACCCTAACACTAACCCTAACCCCTAACCCTAACCCTTACCCTAACCCTAACCCTAACCCTAACCCTTACCCTAACCCTAAACCTAACCCTTACTCTAACCCTAACCCTAACCTCAATCTTAACCCTAAACCTAACCCTAAACCTTACCCTTCCCCTAACCCTAACACTAACCCTAACCTTAATCCTAACCTTAACCCCAAACCTAAACCTAATCCTAACCCTAACCCTAACCCTTACCCTAACACTAACCCTAACCCTAACCCTAACCCTAACACTTACACTTACCCTAACCCTAACCCTTATCCTAACCCTAACACTAACCCTAACCCTAACCCTTAACCTAACCCTAACACTAATCCTAACCCGTAACCCTAACCCTTTCCTTAACCCTAACCTTAACCCTAATCCTTACCCTTACTCTAACCCTAACACTAAGTCTATCCCTAACCCTAACACTAGCCCTAAGCCTTACCCTTTCCCTAACACTAACCTTAACCCTAACCCTAACCCTAACCCTAACCTTAATTCTAAACCTTATCCTTACCCTAACCCTAAACCTAAACCTAACCCTAAACCTAAAACTAACCTTTACACTTACCCTAACGGTAAATCTAAACCTAACACTTACCCTTACCATAATCCTAACCCTAACACTAACCCTAACGCTTACACTTACCCTAACCCTAACCCTAACCCTAACACTTACCCTAACCATAACCCTAACCTTAACCCTAAGCCTAACCTTAACCATAACCATAACCCTAACGAAAACCCTTAAACTAACCCAATCCCTAAACCTAACCCGAACTGTAACCCTATCCACAACCCTAAATCTTATCCTTACCCTAACCCTAAACCTAAACATAACACTAACCCTAACCCCTAACCCTACCCCTAACCGTATCCCTAACCCTAACCCTAACCGTTACCCTTACCCTAACCCTAACCCTAACCGTAACCCTAACCCTAACCCCAACACTAAACCTAATACTAACCCTAACCCTTACCCTAACCCTAACCTTAACCTCAACACTAAACCTAAACCTAATCATAACCCTAAACCTTACCCTTACCTTTACCCTAACCCTAACCCTAAACCTAACCTTAACCTTAACCCTAACCCTTACCCTTACCCTAACGCTAAACCTAACCCTAACCCTTACCTTATCCCTAACCCTAACCTTAACCCGAACCCTAAACCGAACCCTAACCCTTACCCTAACCCTAACTCGTACTCTAACCCTAACCCTAACCCTGCCCTAAAACTTACCCTTAACCTATCTTTAACCCTAACCCTACCTTAACCCTATCCACACCCAAACCCTATCCCTAAACCTAACATTTACCCTAACCCTAATCCTTACCCTAACCCTAACCCTAACCCTAACCCTGACCTAACCCTAACCCTAACCCTTACCCTTACCTTAACACTAAACCTAAACCTAACCGTTACCCTTACCCTTACCCTTACCCTATTGCTAACCCTAACCCTAACCCTAACCCTTACCCTAACCATAACCCTAACCCTAACCGTAACCCTAAACCTAACAATAAACCTAACCCTAACCCTAACCCTAAAACTTACCCTAACCCTAACATTAACCCCAACACTAAACCTAACCCTAACCCTAACCCTAACACTTACCCTTACCCTATCCCTAACCCTAAACCTAACCCAAACCCTAACCCTAACCCAAACCTTTACACTAACCCTAACCCTAATCCTAAACCTAAACCTAAACCTAAACCTTACCCTAACCCTAACCCTAACCCTAACCCTAACCCTAAACCTAAACCTAACCCTAACCTTAGCACTAACCCTTACCCTTACCCTAACCCTAACCCTAACCCTAACCCTAAACCTAAACCTAAACATAACCCTAACCCTAACACTTACCCTTAACCTAATCTAACCCTAAACATAAACCTAACCCTTAACCTTACACTCACCCTAACCTTAACCTTAAACCTAATCCTAACCCTAAACCTAACCCTAAACTTTATCCTCACTCTAACCCTAACCCTAACACTACCCTAACACTAACCTTAACCCTAACCTTTACCCTTAACCTAACACTAACCCTAACCCTAACCCTAACACTTATCCTATCCCTAACACTAACCCTAACCCTAAACATTACCATTAAGCTAACCCTAACCCTAACCATAACCAAATCCTAACCCTACCCCTAACCCTAACCCTTACCCCAACCCTAACCCTAGCCTAACCCAAAACATAACCCTAAATCTAACCCTAACCCTTACTCTTTTCCTAACCCTAAACCTAACCCGAACCTTAACCTTTACCCTTACCATAACCCTAACCCTAAACCTAACCCTAACCCTAACCTTACCCCTAAACTAACCTTAACCCTAACCCTTACACTTACCCTTACCCTAACCCTAACCCTAAAACTAACCATAACCCTCACCAAAATCCTAACCCTTATCCTTTCCCTAAACCTAAACCTAACCCTAACAATAACCCTTACCCTTACCCTAAACTTAACCCTAATCCTAACCCTAACCCTAACCCTAACCTTAACCCTAAACCTAACAGTAACCCTACCCCTTACCCTTACCCTTACCCTAAGCCTAACCCTAAAACTAACCCTAACCCTACCCTAATCCTAACCTTACTCTTACTCTAACCCCAACCCTAAACCGAAACCTAACCCTAACCCTAACCCTTACCCTTCCCTAATCCTAACCCTAACTTTAACCCCAACCCCAAACCTAACCCTAACACTAACCCTAACCCTTACACTAACCCTAATCCTAACTCAAACACTAACACTTACCCTTACCCTAACTTTAACCCTTATCCTAAACCTAACCCTAACCCGAACACTAACTCTAACCCTTAACCTAACCTCTAACCCTAACCCTTACCCTAACCCTAACCCTAACCCTAATCCTTACCCTTACTCTAACCCTAACCCTAACTTTAAACCCAACCCCAAACCTAACCCTAACCCGAACCCTAACCCTAACTCTAACCCTAACCCTAACCCTAATCCTTACCCTTACCCTAACCCTAACCTTAACCCTAACCCTAACGCTAACCCTAACCTTAATTCTAAACCTTATCCTTACCCTAACCCTAAACCTAAACCTAACCCTAACCCTAAAACTAACCTTTACACTTACCCTAACGGTAAATCTAAACCTAACACTTACCCTTACCATAAACCTAACCCTAAAACTAACCCTAACGCTTACACTTACCCTAACCCTAACCCTAACCCTAACACTTACCCTAACCATAACCCTAACCTTAACCCTAAGCCTAACCTTAACCATAACCATAACCCTAACGAAAACCCTTAAACTAACCCAATCCCTAAACCTAACCCGAACTGTAACCCTATCCACAACCCTAAATCTTATACTTACCCTAACCCTAAACCTAAACCTAACACTAACCCTAACCCCTAACCCTACCCCTAACCGTATCCCTAACCCTAACCCTAACCGTTACCCTTACCCTAACCCTAACCCTAACCGTAACCCTAACCCTAACCCTAACCCCAACACTAAACCTAACCCTAACCCTAACCCTTACCCTAACCCTAACCTTAACCTCAACACTAAACCTAAACCTAATCATAACCCTAAACCTTACCCTTACCTTTACCCTAACCCTAACCCTAAACCTAACCTTAACCTTAACCCTAACCCTTACCCTTACCCTAAAGCTAAACCTAACCCTAACCCTTACCCTATCCCTAACCCTAACCTTAACCCCAACCCTAAACCGAACCCTAACCCTTACCCTAACCCTAACTCGTACTCTAACCCTAACCCTAACCCTGCCCTAAAACTTACCCTTAACCTATCTTTAACCCTAACCCTACCTTAACCCTATCCAAACCCAAACCCTATCCCTAACCCTAACACTTACTCTAACCCTAACCCTAACCCTTACCCTAACCCTAACCCTAACCCTTACCTAACCCTAACCCTAACCCTTACCCTTACCTTAACACTAAACCTAAACCTAACCGTTACCCTTACCCTTACCCTTACCCTATTGCTAACCCTAACCCTAACCCTAACCCTTACCCTAACCCTAACCCTAACCCGAACCCTAACCTAACCCTAACCCTAACCCTAACCCTTACCCTTACCGTAACACTAAACCTAACCCTAACCCTTACCCTTACCCTATTGCTAACCTTAACCCTAACCCTAACCATAACCCTAACCCTAACCCTAACCCTAAAACTTACCCTAACCCTAACATTAACCCCAACACTAAACCTAACCCTAACCCTAACCCTAACACTTACCCTTATCCTATCCCTAACCCTAAACCTAACCCGAACCCTAACCCTAACCCAAACCTTTACCCTAACCCTAACCCTAATCCTAAACCTAAACCTAAACCTTACCCTAACCCTAACCCTAACCCTAACCCTAAACCTAACCCTAACCTTAACACTAACCCTTACCCTTACCCTAACCCTAACCCTAACCCTAACCCTAAACCTAACCCTAAACCTAAACATAACCCTAACCCTAACACTTACCCTTAACCTAATCTAACCCTAAACATAAACCTAACCCTTACCCTTACACTCACCCTAACCTTAACCTTAAACCTAATCCTAACCCTAAACCTAACCCTAAACTTTACCCTCACTCCAACCCTAACCCTAACACTACCCTAACACTAACCTTAACCCTAACTTTTACCCTTAACCTAACACTAACCCTAACCCTAACCCTAACACTTATCCTATCCCTAACACTAACCCTAACCCTAAACCTTACCATTAAGCTAACCCTAACCCTAAACTTAACCAAATCCTAACCCTACCCCTAACCCTAACCCTTACCCCAACCCTAGCCCTAAACCTATCCCAAAACATAACCCTAAATCTAACCCTAACCCTTACTCTTTTCCTAACCCTAAACCTAACCCGAACCTTAACCTTTACCCTTACCCTAACCCTAACCCTAAACCTAACCCTAACCCTAACCTTACCCCTAACCTAACCTTAACCCTAACCCTTACACTTACCCTTACCCTAACCCTAACCCTAAAACTAACCATAACCCTCACCCTAATCCTAACCCTTATCCTTTCCCTAAACCTAAACCTAACCCTAACAATAACCCTTACCCTTACCCTAACCTTAACCCTAGTCCTAACCCTAACCCTAACCCTAACCCTAACCTTAACCCTAAACCTAACAGTAACCCTACCCCTTACCCTTACCCTTACCCTAAGCCTAACCCTAAAACTAACCCTAAACCTACCCTAATCCTAACCTTTACCCTTACTCTAATCCCAACCCTAAACCTAAACCTAACCCTAACCCTAACCCTAACACCTAAACCTAACCCTAACCCTAACCCTTACCCTTACCCTTACCGTAACCCTAACCCTAACCCTAACACTTACCCTAACCCTAACCCTAACCCTTACCCTTAACCTAATCCTAACCCTAACCTTGACCCCAACTCTATACCTAATCCTAACTCTAACCCTAACCCTTACCCTAACCCTAACCCTAAACCTAACCCTATCACCTACCCTTACCCTAACCCTAACGCTAAAACTTAACCTAACCCTAACCCTAATCCTAACCCTAAACCTAACCCTTAACCTTACCCTAACACTAACCCTAACACCTAACCCTAACCCTTACCCTAACCCTAACCCTCACCCTAACCCTAACCCTTACCCTAACCCTAAACCTAACCCTTACTCTAACCCTAACCCTAACCTCAAACTTAACACTAAACCTAAGCCTAACCCTTACCCTTCCCCTAACTCTAACACTAACCCTAACCTTAATCCTAACCTTAAACCCAAACCTAAAGCTAATCCTAACCCTAACCCTAACCCTTACCCTAACACTAACCCTAACTCTAACACTAACCCTAACACTTACACTTATCCTAACCCTAACCCTTATCCTAACCCTAACACTAACCCTAACCCTAACCCTTAACCTAACCCTAACACTAACCCTAACCTGTAACCCTAACCCTTTCCCTAACCCTAACCCTAAACCTAACCCTTACCCTTACTCTAACCCTAACACTAAGTGTATCCCTAACCCTAACACTAACCCTTAGACTTACCCTTACCCTATCCCTAACCTTAACCCTAACCCTAACCCTAACCCTAAGCCTAACCCTAACCTGAAATCTAAACCTTATCCTTACCCTAACCCTAACCCTAACCCTAACCCTAACAGTAACCCTTACCCTTATCCTTACCTAACCCTAACCCTAACCCTAAACCTAAACCAACCATAACCTCAACCTTAACCCTAACCCTAACCCTAAACCTAACCCTAAACTCAACCTTATCCCTAACCCTAATCCTAATCCTTAACCTTACCCTAACCATAACCCTAACCTTAACCCCAACCCTAAACCTACCCTAACCCTAACCCTCACCCTAACCATAATCCTAACCCTAACCCTAACACTTACCTTTACCCTAACCCTAACCCTTATCCTCACCTTAACCCTAACCTTAACCTAACCTTTAACCTAACCCTAACACTAACCCTAACCCCTAACCCTAACTCTTACCCTAACCCTAACTCCAACCCTAACCCTAACACTTACCCTTACTCTAACCCTAACCCTAACTCTAATCCTAATCCTACACCTAACCCTAACCCTTAACCCAACCCTAACCCTAACCCTTCCTCTAAACATAACCCTAACCTCAACCATAACCCTAACAAACCCTAACCCTAACCCTTACCCTAACACTAACCCTAAACCTAACCTGAACCCTAAACCTAAACCTAACCCTAACCCTTATCCTTTCCCTAACCTACCCCTAACACTAACCCTTAACTTTACCATAACCCTAAACTTAAACCTTACCCTAACCTAACCCTAACTTTACCCCTAACCCTAACCCTAATCCTAAACCTTAAACTTACCCTCACCCTAACCCTAACCCAAAACCTAAACTTAACACTAACCCTAACCCTACCAACTAACCCTAACCCTAACCCTAACCCTTACGCTTACCCTAACCCTACCCCTAACCCTAACACTTACCATAAGCTAACCTTAATCCTAACACTAACCCTAACCCTAAACCTTACCCTAACCCTAAACCTAACCCTAATCCTTACCCTAACCCTAAACCTAACCCTAACACTTACTCTTTCCCTAACCCTAACCCTTACCCTTACCCTAACCCTAACCCTAAAACTAACCCTAACCTTAACCCTAACCTTAACCCTAACCCTAACCCTAACCCTAAATCTCACCCTAACCCTTAGCCTTACCTCACCCTAAACCTAACCCTAAAACTAACCCTAACCCTAACCCTAACCCTAACCTTTACCCTTACCCTAACCCTAACCCTAAACCTAAACCTAACCCTAACCCTAACCCAAACACCTAAACCTAACCCTAACCCTAACCCTTACCCTTACTGTAACCCTAACCCTATCCTTAACACTTACCCTAACCCTAAGCCTAACCCTTACCCTTTACCTAATCCTAACCCTAATCGTAACCCCAACCCTAAACCTAACACTAACCCTAACCCTAAACCTTACCCTAACTCTATCCCTAACCCTAACCCTTATCCTTACCCTAACACTAACCCTAACTCTAACCCTAACCCTAACCCTTCCCCTCCCCCTACCCTAACCCTAACCCTAACACTTACTCTAACCCTAACCCTTACCCTAACACTTACCCTTCCCTAATCCTAACCCTAACTTTAACCCCAACCCCAAACCTAACTCTAACCCTAACACTTACCCTTACCCTAACTTTAACCCTTATCCTAATCCTAACCCTAACCCGAACACTAACTAAAACCCTTAACATAACCCCTAACCCTAACCCTTACCCTTACCCTAACCCTAACCCTAACCCTAATCCTTACCCCTACTCTAACCCTAACCCTAACTTTAACCCAACCCCAAACCTAACCCTAACCCGAAACCTAACCCTAACTATAACCCTTACCCTAACCCTAACCCTTACCCTTACCCTAACCCTAACCTTAACCCTAACCCTAACCATAACCATAACCTTAATTCTAAACCTTATCCTTACCCTAACCCTAAACCTAAACCTAACACTTACCCTTACCCTAACCCTAACCCTAAACCTAAATCTAACCCTAACCCTTACCCTTACCCTTACCCTTACCCTATTGCTAACCCTAACCCTAACCCTAACCCTTACCCTAACCCTAACCCTAACCCTAACCCTTACCTAACCCTAACCCTAACCCTAACCCTTACCCTTACCGTAACACTAAACCTAACCCTAACCCTTACCCTTACCCTTACCCATACCCTATTGCTAACCCTAACCCTAACCCTAACCCTTACCCTAACCATAACCCTAACCCTAACCGTAACCCTAAACCTAACAATAAACTTAACCCTAACCCTAACCCTAAAACTTACCCTAACCCTAACATTAACCCCAACACTAAACCTAACCCTAACCCTAACCCTAACACTTACTCTTACCCTATCCCTAACCCTAAACCTAACCCGAACCCTAACCCTAACTCAAACCTTTACCCTAACCCTAACCCTAATCCTAAACCTAAACCTAAACCTTACCCTAACCCTAACCCTAACCCTAAACCTAAACCTAACCCTAACCTTAACACTAACCATTACCCTTACCCTAACCCTAACCCTAACCCTAACCCTAAACCTAAACCTAAACATAACCGTAACCCTAACACTTACCCTTAACCTAATCTAACCCTAAACATAAACCTAACCATTACCCTTACACTCACCCTAACCTTAACCTTAAACCTTATCCTAACCCTAAACCTAACCCTAAACTTTACCCTTACTCTAACCCTAACCCTAACACTAACCTAACCCTAACCTTAACCCTAACCTTTACCCTTACCCTAACACTAACCCTAACCCTAACCCTAACACTTAGTCTATCCCTAACCCTAACCCTAACCCTAAACCTTACCATTAAGCTAACCCTAACCCTAACCTTAACCAAATCCTAACCCTTCCCCTAACCCTAAACGTTACCCTAACCCTAACCCTAAACCTAACCCAAAACATAACCCTAAACCTAACCCTAACCCTTACCCTTTTCCTAACCCTAAACCTAACCCGAACTTTAACCTTTACCCTTACCCTAACCCTAACCCTAAACCTAACCCTAACCCTAACATTACCCCTAACCTAACCTTAACCGTAAACCTTACACTTACCCTTACCCTAACCCTAACCCTAAAACTAACCATAACCCTCACCCTAATCCTAACCCTTATCCTTTCCCTAAACCTAAACCTAACCCTAACAATAACCCTTACCCTTACCCTAACCTTAACCCTAATCCTAACCCTAACCCTAACCCTAACCCTAACCTTAACCCTAAACCTAACCCTAACCCTAACCCTTACCCTTACCCTTACCCTAACCCTAACCCTAAAACTAACCCTAACCCTACCCTAATCCTAAACTTTACCCTTACTCTAACCCCAACCCTAAACCAAAACCTAACCCTAACCCTAACCCTAACACCTAAACCTAACCCTAACCCTAACCCTTACTCTTACCCTTACCATAACCCTAACCCTAACCCTAACAATTACCCTAACCCTAACCCTAACCCTTACCCTTAACCTAATCCTAACCCTAACCTTGACCCCAACCCTAAACCTAATCCTAACTCTAACCCTAACCCTTACCCTAACCCTAACCCTAAACCTAACCCTATGACCTCCCCTTACCCTAACCCTAACCCTAACCATTATCCTAACCCTAACACTAACCCTAGCCCTAACCCTTAACCTAACCCTAACATTAACCCTAACCTGTAACCCTAAACCTTTCCCTAACCCTAACAGGAAACCTAACCCTTACCCTTACTCTAACCCTAACACTAAGTCTATCCCTAACCCTAACACTAACCCTAACACTTACCCTTACCCTATCCCTAACCTTAACCCTAACCCTAACCCTAAACCTAAGCCTAATCCTAACCTGAAATCTAAACCTTATCCTTACCCTAACCCTAACCCTAACCCTAACCCTAAACCTAACCTTTACCCTTACCATAAACCTAAACCTAATCCTAACCCTTACCCTTACCATAACCCCAACCCTAACCCTAACCCTAAACTTAACCCGAACCCTTACCTTGCCCTAAACCTAACCATAACCCTAATAATTACCCTAACCCTAAACCTAACCCTAACCCTTACCCTTACCCTAACTCTACCCCTAACCCTAACACTTACCATAACCCTAACCCTTACCCTTACCCTAACCCTAACCCTAACCCTAACCTCAACCTTAACCCTAAACCTAACCCTAACCCTAACCCTAACCCTAACTCTAACCCTTACTCTAACCCTAACCCTAACCCTAACCTCAACCTTACCCTAACCCTAACCCTTACCCTAACCATAATTCTAACCCTAACCCTAACACTTACCTCAACCTTAACCCTAAACCTATCCCTAAACCTAACCCTAACCTCAACCTTAACCCTAACCCTAACCCTAATCCTAAACCATAACCTTACCCTAACCATAACCCTAACCTTAACCCCAACCCTAAACCTACCCTAACCCTAACCCTTACCCTAACCATAATCCTAACCCTAACCCTAACACTTACCTTTACCCTAAACCTAACCCTTATCCTCAACTTAACTCTAATCTTAAACCTAACCTTTAACCTAACCCTAACACAAACCCTAACCCCTAACCCTAACCCTTACCCTAACCCTAACTCCAACCCTAACCCTAACCCTTACCCTTACTCTAACCCTAACCCGAACTCTAATCCTAATCCTACACCTAACCCTAACCCTTAACCTAGGCCTAACCCTAACCCTTCCTCTAAGCATAACCCTAACCTCAACCATAACCCTAACCCTCACCCTAACGCTAAACCTAACCCTAACCTTATCTCTAAACCTAACCCTAAACCTAACCCTTACCCTTACCCTTACCCTAACCCTAACCCTAAAACTAACCCTAACCATACCCTAATCCTAAACTTTACCCTTACTCTAACCCCAACGCTAAACCTAAACCTAACCCTAACCCTAACCCTAACACCTAAACCTAACCCTAACCCTAACCCTTACCCTTACCCTTACCGTAACCCTAACCCTAACCCTAACACTTACCCTAACCCTAACCCTAACCCTTACCCTTAACCTAATCCTAACCCTAACCTTGACCCCAACCCTAAACCTAATGCTAACTCTAACCCTAACCCTTACCCTAACCCTAACCCTAAACCTAAACCTATCACCTACACTTACCCTAACCCTAACCCTAACCCTTAACCTAAACCTAACTCTAATCCTAACCCTAACCCTAACCCTTAACCTTACCCTAACACTAACCCTAACCCCTAACCCTAACCCTTACCCTAACCCTAACCCTAACCCTTACCCTAACCCTAAACCTAACCCTTACTCTAACCCTAACCCTAACCTCAATCTTAACCCTAAACCTAACCTAACCCTTAACCTTCCCCTAACCCTAACACTAACCCTAACCTTAATCCTAACCTTAACCCCAAACCTAAACTTAATCCTAACCCTAACCCTAACCCTTACCCTAACACTAACCCTAACCCTAACCCTAACCCCAACACTTACACTTACCCTAACCCTAACCCTTATCCTAACCCTAACACTAACCCTAACCCTAACCCTTAACCTAACCCTAACACTAACCCTAACCTGTAACCCTAACCCTTTCCCTAACCCTAACCCTAACCCTAACCCTTACCCTTACTCTAACCCTAACACTAAGTCTATCCCTAACCCTAACACTAACTCTAAGACTTACCCTTACCCTATCCCTAACCTTAACCCTAACCCTAACCCTAACCCTAAGCCTAACCCTAACCTGAAATCTAAACCTTATCCTTACCCTAACCCTAACCCTAACCCTAACACTAAACCTAACCTTTACCCTTACCATAACCCTAAACCTAATCCTAACCCTTACCCTTACCATAACCCCAACCCTAACCCTAACCCTAAACTTAACCCTAACCCTTACCTTGCCCTAAACCTAACCATAACCCTAACAATTACCCCAACCCTAACCCTAACCCTAAGCCTTACCCTTACCCTAACTCTACCCCTAACCCTAACACTTACCATAACCCTAACCTTAATGCTAACACTAACCCTAACCCTAAACCTAACCCTAACCCTTACCCTTACCCTAACCCTAACCCTAACCCTAACCTCAACCTTAAGCCTAAAACTAACCCTAACCTCAACCTTAACCCTAACCCTAACCCTAACTCGAACCCTTACTCTCACCCTAACCCTAACCCTAACCTCAACCTTACCCTAACCCTAACCCTTACCCTAACCATAATCATAACCCTAACCCTAACACTTACCTCAACCTTAACCCTAAACCTAACACTAACCTCAACCTTAACCCTAACACTAACAGTAACCTTACCCCTAACCTAACCTTAACCCTAACCCTTACACTTACCCTTACCCTAATCCTAACCCTAAAACTAACCAAAACCCTCACCGTAATCCTAACCCTTATCCTTTCCCTAACCTAAACCAAACGCTAACAATAACCCTTACCCTTACCCTAACTTTAACCCTAATCCTAACCCTAACCCTAACCCTAACCCTAACCTTAACCCTAAACCTAACCCTAACCCTAACTCTTACCCTTACCCTTACCCTAAGCCTAACCCTAAAACTAACCCTAACCCTACCCTAATCCTAACCTTTACTCTTACTCTAAACCCAACCCTAAACCTAAACCTAACCCTAACCCGAACCCTTACCATTCCATAATCCTAACCCTAACTTTAACCCCAACCCCAAACCTAACCCTAACACTAACCCTAACCCTTACACTAATCCTAATCCTAACTCTAAACCTAACACTTACCCTTACCCTAACTTTAACCCTTATCCTAACCCTAACCCTAACCCGAACACTAACTCTAACCCTTAACCTACCCCTAACCCTAACCCTTACCCTAACCCTAACCCTAACCCTAATCCTTAACCTTACTCTAACCCTAACCCTAACTTTAACCCCAACCCCAAACCTAACCCTAACCTGAACCCTAACCCTAACTCTAACCCTAACCCTAACCCTAATCCTTACCCTTACCCTAACCCTAACCTTAACCCTAACCATAACCCTAACCTTAATTCTAAACCTTATCCTTACCCTAACCCTAAACCTAAACCTAACCCTAAACATAAAACTAACCTTTACACTTACCCTAACGGTAAATCTAAACCTAACACTTACACTTACCATAATCCTAACCCTAACACTAACCCTAACGCTTACACTTACCCTAACCCTAACCCTAACCCTAACACTTACCCTAACCCTAACCCTAACCCTAACACTTACCCTAACCATAACCCTAACCTTAACCCTAAGCCTGACCTTAACCATAACCATAACCCTAACGAAAACCCTTAAACTAACCCAATCCCTAAACCTAACCCGAAATGTAACCCTATCCACAACCCTAAATCTTATCCTTACCCTAACCCTAAACCTAAACCTAACACTAACCCTAACCCCTAACCCTACCCCTAACCGTATCCCTAACCCTAACCCTAACCGTTACCCTTACCCTAACCCTAACCCTAACCGTAACCCTAACCCTAACCCTAACCCCAACACTAAACCTAACCCTAACCCTAACCCTTACCCTAACCCTAACCTTAACCTCAACACTAAACCTAAACCTAATCAAAACCCTAAACCTTACCCTTACCTTTACCCTAACCCTAACCCTAAACCTAACCTTAACCTTAACCCTAACCCTTACCCTTACCCTAACGCTAAACCTAACCCTAACCCTTACCCTATCCCTAACCCTAACCTTAACCCCAACCCTAAACCGAACCCTAACCTTTACCCTAACCCTAACTCGTACTCTAACCCTAACCCTAACCCTGCCCTAAAACTTACCCTTAACCTATCTTTAACCCTAACCCTACCTTAACCCTATCCAAACCCAAACCCTATCCCTAAACCTAACATTTACCCTAACCCTAATCCTTACCCTAACCCTAACCCTAACCCTTACCTAACCCTAACCCTAACCCTTACCCTTACCTTAACACTAAACCTAAACCTAACCGTTACCCTTACCCTTACCCTTACCCTATTGCTAACCCTAACCCTAACCCTAACCCTTACCGTAACCCTAAACCTAACCCTAACCCTTACCTAACCGTAACCCTAACCCTAACCCTTACCCTTACCGTAACACTAAACCTAACCCTAACCCTTACCCTTACCCTTACCCTTACCCTATTGCTAACCCTAACCCTAACCCTAACTCTTACCCTAACCATAACCCTAACCCTAACCATAACTCTAAACCTAACAATAAACCTAACCCTAACCCTAACCCTAAAACTTACCCTAACCCTAACATTAACCCCAACCCTAAACCTAACCCGAACCCTAACCCTAACCCAAACCTTTACACTAACCCTAACCCTAATCCTAAACCTAAACCTAAACCTTACCCTAACCCTAACCCTAACCATAAACCTAAACCTAACCCTAACCTTAGCACTAACCCTTACCCTTACCCTAACCCTAACCGTAACCCTAACCCTAACCCTAAACCTAAAGCTAAACATAACCCTAACCCTAACACTTACCCTTAACCTAATCTAAACCTAAACATAAACCTAACCCTTACCCTTACACTCACCCTAACCTTAACCTTAAACCTAATCCTAACCCTAAACCTAACCCTAAACTTTACCCTCACTCTAACCCTAACCCTAACACTACCCTAACACTAACCTTAACCCTAACCTTTACCCTTACCCTAACACTAACCCTAACCCTAACCCTAACACTTATCCTATCCCTAACACTAACCGTAACCCTAAACCTTACCATTAAGCTAACCCTAACCCTAACCATAACCAAATCCTAACCCTACCCCTAACCCTAACCCTTACCCCAACCCTAACCCTAACCTAACCCAAAACATAACCCTAAATCTAACCCTAACCCTTACTCTTTTCCTAACCCTAAACCTAACCCGAACCTTAACCTTTACCCTTACCCTAACCGTAACCCTAAACCTAACCCTAACCCTAACCTTACGCCTAACCTAACCTTAACCCTAACCCTTACACTTACCCTTACCCTAACCCTAACCCTAAAACTAACCATAACCCTCACCCTAATCCTAACCCTTATCCTTTCCCTAAACCTAAACCTAACCCTAACAATAACCCTTACCCTTACCCTAACCTTAACCCTAATCCTAACCCTAACCCTAACCCTAACCCTAACCTTAACCCTAAACCTAACAGTAACCCTACCCCTTACCCTTACCCTTACCCCAAGCCTAACCCTAAAACTAACCCTAACCCTACCCTAATCCTAACCTTACTCTTACTCTAACCCCAACCCTAAACCTAAACCTAACCCTAACCCTAACCCTTACCCTTCCCTAATCCTAACCCTAACTTTAACCCCAACCCCAAACCTAACCCTAACACTAACCCTAACCCTTACACTAACCCTAATAATAACTCTAACACTAACACTTACCCTTACCCTAACTTTAACCCTTATCCTAACCCTAACCCTAACCGGAACACTAACTCTAACCCTTAACCTAACCCCTAACCCTAACCCTTACCCTAACCCTAACCCTAACCCTAATCCTTACCCTTACTCTAACCCTAACCCTAACTTTAAACCCAACCCCAAACCTAACCCTAACCCGAACCCTAACCCTAATTCTAACCCTAACCCTAACCCTAATCCTTACCCTTACCCTAACCCTAACCTTAACCCTAACCCTAACCCTAACCCTAACCTTAATTCTAAACCTTATCCTTACCCTAACCCTAAACCTAAACCTAACCCTAACCCTAAAACTAACCTTTACACTTACCCTAACGGTAAATCTAAACCTAACACTTACCCTTACCATAAACCTAACCCTAACACTAACCCTAACGCTTACACTTACCCTAACCCTAACCCTAACACTTACCCTAACCATAACCCTAACCTTAACCCTAAGCCTAACCTTAACCATAACCATAACCCTAACGAAAACCCTTAAACTAACCCAATCCCTAAACCTAACCCGAACTGTAACCCTATCCACAACCCTAAATCTTATCCTTACCCTAACCCTAAACCTAAACCTAACACTAACCCTAAACCCTAACCCTACCCCTAACCGTATCCCTAACCCTAACCCTAACTGTTACCCTTACCCTAACCCTAACCCTAACCGTAACCCTAACCCTAACCCTAACCCCAACACTAAACCTAACCCTAACCCTAACCCTTACCCTAACCCTAACCTTAACCTCAACACTAAACCTAAACCTAATCATAACCCTAAACCTTACCCTTACCTTTACCCTAACCCTAACCCTAAACCTAACCTTAACCTTAACCCTAACCCTTACCCTTACCCTAACGCTAAACCTAACCCTAACCCTTACCCTATCCCTAACCCTACCTTAACCCTATCCAAACCCAAACCCTATCCCTAACCCTAACACTTACCCTAACCCTAACCCTAACCCTAACCCTTACCCTAACCCTAACCCTAACCCTAACCCTTACCTAACCCTAACCCTAACCCTTACCCTTACCTTAACACTAAACCTAAACCTAACCGTTACCCTTACCCTTACCCTTACCTATTGCTAACCCTAACCCTAACCCTAACCCTTACCCTAACCCTAACCCTAACCCTAACCCTAAACTAACCCTAACCCGAACCCTTACCCTTACCGTAACACTAAACCTAACCCTAACCCTTACCCTTACCCTATTGCTAACCCTAACCCTAACCCTAACCGTAACCCTAAACCTAACAATAAACCTAACCCTAACCCTAACCCTAAAACTTACCCTAACCCTAACATTAACCCCAACACTAAACCTAACCCTAATCCTAACCCTAACACTTACCCTTACCCTATCCCTAACCCTAAACCTAACCTGAACTCTAACCCTAACCCAAACCTTTACCCTAACCCTAACCCTAATCCTAAACCTAAACCTAAACCTTACCCTAACCCTAACCCTAACCCTAAACCTAAACCTAACCCTAACCTTAACACTAACACTTACCCTTACCCTAACCCTAACCCTAACCCTAACCCTAACCCTAACCCTAAACCTAAACCTAAACATAACCCTATCCCTAACACTTACCCTTAACCTAATCTAACCCTAAACATAAACCTAACCCTTACCCTTACACTCACCCTAACCTTAACCTTAAACCTAATCCTAACCCTAAACCTAACCCTAAACTTTACCCTCACTCTAACCCTAACCCTAACACTACCCTAACACTAACCTTAACCCTAACCTTTACCCTTACCCTAACACTAACCCTAACCCTAACCCTAACACTTATCCTATCCCTAACACTAACCCTAACCCTAAACCTTACCATTAAGCTAACCCTAACCCTAACCTTAACCAAATCCTAACCCTACCCCTAACCCTAACCCTTACCCCAACCCTAACCCTAAACCTAACCCAAAACATAACCCTAAATCTAACCCTAACCCTTACTCTTTTCCTAACCCTAAACCTAACCCGAACCTTAACCTTTACCCTTACCCTAACCCTAACCCTAAACCTAACCCTAACCCTAACCTTACCCCTAACCTAAACTTAACCCTAACCCTTACACTTACCCTTACCCTAACCCTAACCCTAAAACTAACCATAACCCTCACCCTAATCCTAACCCTTATCCTTTCCCTAAACCTAAACCTAACCCTAACAATAACCCTTACCCTTACCCTAACCTTAACCCTAATCCTAACCCTAACCCTAACCCTAACCCTAACCTTAACCCTAAACCTAACAGTAACCCTACCCCTTACCCTTACCCTTACCCTAAGCCTAACCCTAAAACTAACCCTAAACCTACCCTAATCCTAACCTTTACCCTTACTCTAACCCCAACCCAAAACCTAAACCTAACCCTAACCCTAACCCTAACACCTAAACCTAACCCTAACCCTAACCCTTACCCTTACCCTTACCGTAACCCTAACCCTAACCCTAACACTTACTTTAACCCTAACCCTAACCCTTACCCTTAACCTAATCCTAACCCTAACCTTGACCCCAACCCTATACCTAATCCTAACTCTAACCCTAACCCTTACCCTAACCCTAACCCTAAACCTAACCCTATCACCTACCCTTACCCTAACCCTAACGCTAACCCTTAACCTAACCCTAACCCTAATCCTAACCCTAAACCTAACCCTTAACCTTACCCTAACACTAACCCTAACCCCTAACCCTAACCCTTACCCTAACGCTAACCCTAACCCTAACCCTTACCCTAACCCTAAACCTAACCCTTACTCTAACCCTAACCCTAACCCTAACCCTAACCCTAACCCTTACCCTAAACCTAACCCTAAACCTAACCCTAACCTGAACCGTAACCCTTACCCTAACCCTAACCCTAAGCCTAAAACTAACCCTAACCCTAACCCTAACACTAACCTGAACCCTAAACCTTACCCTAACAGTTACCCTAACCCTAACCTTAACACTAACACTTACCCTTACCCTAACCGTAAACCTAACCCTAACCCTATCCCTTATCCTAACCATAACCCTAACTGTAACCCTAAACATAACCCTAACCCTAACCCTAAATCTTACCCTTACCCTAACCCTAACCCTAAACGTAACCCTAACACTTAAACTAACCCTACCACTAAACCTTACCCTAAACCTTACCCTAACCCTAACCCTAACCCTAACCCTAACACTTACCCTAACCCTAACCCTAACCCTAACACTTACCCTAAACCTAACCCTAATCCTAAAGCTAACCCTTATCCTAACCCTAACCCTAACCCCAACACTTACCCTTTTCCTAACCCTAACCCTAACCCTAACCCTTACCCCTATGCTAACTATAAATCTTACCCCAACACTTACCCTTACCCTAACCCTACCCTAACCCTAAATCTAACCCTAACCCTA
Source organism: Megascapheus bottae (assembly GCA_024803745.1). Lineage (NCBI taxonomy): Eukaryota > Metazoa > Chordata > Mammalia > Rodentia > Geomyidae > Megascapheus > Megascapheus bottae. The sequence continues at coordinate 124,726 of JANJXV010000665.1, forward strand.
AACCTAACCCTAACCCTAAACCTACCACTTACCCTTACCCTAACCCTAACCTTACACCTAACCCTAACCCTTACCCTTACCGTAACCCTAACTCTAACCCTAACCCTAAACCTAAACCTAACCCTAAACCTAACCTTAACCCCAACCCTTACTTTCCCTAACCCTAAACCTAACCCTAAACCTAAACCTAACCCTAAACCTAACCTTAACCCAAACCCTTACTTTCTCTAACCCTAACCCTAAACCTAAACCTAACCCTAAACCTAAACCTAAACGTAACACTTACCTTACCCTAAACCTAATCCTAAACCTAACCCTAACCCTAACCATAACCTTAACCCTAAACCTTTCCCTTACCCTATCCCTTACCCTTACCGTAACCCTAACCCTAACCTTAACCCTAACCCTAACCCTAACCCTAACCCTAAACCTAACCTTAACCCTAACCCTTACTTTCCCTAACCCTAACCCTAACCCTAACCCTTACCCTAACCCTAACCCTAAACCTAACCCTAACCTGAACCCTAACCCTTACTCTAACAATTACCCTAACCCTAACCCTAACCTGAACCCTAACCCTTAACCGAACCCTAACCGTAACCCTAAACCTTACCCTTACTCTAAACCTAAACCTAACCCTTACCCTAAATCTAACCCTAACCCTAACCCTTACCCTTACCTTAAACCTAACCCTAAACCTAAACCTTACCCTTACCCTAATCCTAACCCTAACCATAACCATAACCCTAACCCTTACCCTTACCCTAACCCTAAACCTAACCCTCTCCCTAAACCTAACCCTTCCCTTAACCTAAACCTAACCCTAACCCTAAACCTAACCCTTATCCTAAACCTAACCTTAAATCCTACACTAAAGCTAACCCTAACCCTAACCCTTACCCTTACCTTAACCCTAAACCTAACCCTAACAATTAGCCTAACCCTAACCCTAACCCTAACACTAAACCTAACCCTAACCATAACCTTAACCCTAAACCTTACCCTTACCCTAACATTAACCCCAACACTAAACCTCACCCTAACCCTAACCCTAAACCTAATCCTTACCCTAACCCTAACCCTTACCCTAGTCCTAAACCTAACCCTAACCCTAACCCTAACATTAACCCTAACACTAAACCTAACCCTAACCATAACCTTAACCCTAAACCTTAACCTTACCCTAACCCTAACCCTAACACTAAACCTAGCCCTAACCCTAACCCTAACCCTTACCCTTACCCTAACCCTAACCTTACACCTAACCCTAACCCTTACCCTTACCGTAACCCTAACCCTAACCTTAACCCTAACCCTAACCCTAAACCTAACCTTAACCCTAACCCTTACTTTCCCTAACCCTAAACCTAACCCTAAACCTAAACCTAACCCTAAAACTAACCTTAACCCTAACCCTTACTTTCCCTAACCCTAACCCTAACCCTAACCCTAACCCTAACCTTAACCTAACCCTAACCCTAAACCTAACCTTAACCCTAACCCTTACTTTCCCTAACCCTAACCCTAACCCTAACCCTAAACCTAACCCTAAACCTAACCTTAACCCTAACCCTTACTTTCCCTAACCCTAACCCTAACCCTGAACCTAAACATAACCCTAAACCTAAACATAACACTTACCCTTACCCTAAACCTAATCCTAAACCTAACCCTAACCCTAACCATAACTTTAACCCTAAACTTTCCCTTACGCTAACACTTAGCCTTACCCTAACCTTAACCCTAACCCTAAACCTAAACGTAACCTTAACCCTAACCCTTACTTTCCCTAACCCTAACACTTACCCTAACCCTAACCCTTACCCTAACCATAACCCTAAACCTAAACCTAACCTGAACCCTAACCCTTACCCTTACCCTAACCCTAACCCTAACCATAAGCCTAAAACTCACCCTAACCCTAACCCTAACCCTAACCTGAACCCTAACCCTGACCCTAACACTTACCGTAAACCTAACCCTAACCTGAAACCTAACCCTTACCCGAACCCTAACCGTAACCCTAAACCTTACCCTTACTCTAACTCTAACCCTAACCCTTACCCTAAATCTAACCCTAACCCTAACCCTTACCCTTACCTTAAACCTAACCATAAACCTAAATCTTACCCTTACCCTTACCCTAATCCTAACCCTAACCCTAACCTTAACACTAAACATAACCCTAAACCCAACCCTAACCGTAACCGTTACCCTAACCCTAACCTTAAAGCCCAACACTAAACCTAACTCTAACCCTAACCCTAACCCTTACCCTTACCCTAACCCTAACCCTAAACCTAACCCTAGCCCTAACCCTATCTCTAACCCTTACCTTAACCCTAACCCTAATCCTAACCCTAACCCTTACAATTAACTAACCCTAACCCAAACCCTAAAATTAACCCTAAACCTAACCCTAACACCAACCCTAACATTTACCCTTCACCTAACCCTAACCCTAACCCTAAACCTTACCCTAACCCTAAACCTAACCACTAACCCTTACCCTAACCCTAACCCTAACCCTAACCCTAAACATTAACCTTAACTAACCCTAACGTTAACTCTAACCCTAACCCTAACCCTAACACTAAACCTAACCCTAACCATAACCTTAACCCTAAACCTCACCCTTACCCTAACCCTAACCCTAACACTAAACCTAACCCTAACCCTAACCCTAACCCTAACCCTTACCCTTACCCTAACCCTAACCTTACACCTAACCCTAACCCTTACCCTTACCGTAACCCTAAACCTAACCTTAACCCTAACCCTAACCCTAAACCTAACCTTAACCCTAACCCTTACTTTCCCTAACCCTACCCTAACCCTAAACCTAAACCTAACCCTAAACCTAAACATTACACTTACCCTTACCCTAAACCTAATCCTAAACCTAACTCTAACCCTAAACTTACACCTAACCCTAACCCTTACCCTTACCCTAACCCTAACCCTAACCCTAACCCTAAACCTAACCCTAACCCTAACCCTAACCCTTACCCTTACCCTGACCCTAAACTTACACCTAACCCTAACCCTTACCCTTACCGTAACCCTAACCCTAACATTAACCCTAACCCTAACCCTAAGCCTAAACCTAACCTTAACCCTAACCCTTACTTTCCCTAACCCTAACCCTAACCCTAACCCTAAACCTAACCCTAACCTGAAACCCAACCCTTAGCCTTACCCTAACCCTAACCCTAACCATAAGCCTAAAACTAACCCTAACCCTAACCCTAACCCTAACCTGAACCCTAACCCTTACCCTAACACTTACCCTAACAATAACCCTAACCTGAACCCTAACCGTAACCTTAAACCTTACCCTTACTCTAAACCTAACCGTAACCCTTACCCTAACTCTAACCCTAACCCTAACCCTTACCCTTACCTTAAACCTAACCCTAAACCTAAACCTTACCTTTACCCTTACCCTAATCGTAACCCTAACCCTAATCTTAACACTAAACATAACCCTAAACCTAACCCTAACCCTAACCGTTACCCTAACCCTAACCTTAACCCCAACACTAAACCTAACCCTAACCCTAACCCTAACCCTTACCCTTACCCTAACCCTAACCCTAACCCTAACCCTATCTCTAACCCTTACCTTAACCCTAACCCTAATCCTAACCCTAACCCTTACAATTAACTAACCCTAAACCTAACCCTAAAATTAACCCTAAACCTAACCCTAAACATAACCTAAAATTTACCCTTAACCTAACCCTAACCCTAACCCTAAACCTTACCCTAACCCTAACCCTAACCCCTAACTCTTATCCTAACCCTAACCCTAACCCTAACCCTAACCCTTACCCTTAACTAACCCTAACGTTAACTCTAACCCTAACCCTAACCCTAATCCTAACCCTAACACTAAACCTAACCCTAACCATAACCTTAACCCTAAACCTTACCCTTACCCTAACCCTAAACCTAACCCTAAACCTAACCCTAACCCTAACCCTAACCCTTATACTTAACCTAACCCTAAACCTTACCCTTACTCTAACCCTAAACCTAACCCTAACCCTAAACCTAAACCTAACCCTAAACCTAACCCTAACCCTTACCCTTACCCTAACCCTAACCTTACACCTAACCCTAATCCTTACCCTTACCGTAACCCTAACCCTAACCTTAACCCTAACCCTAACCCTAACCCTAGACCTAACCTTAACCCTAACCCTTACTTTCCCTAAACCTAACCCTAACCCTAACCCTAACCCTTACCCTAACCTAAACCTAACCCTTACCCTAACCCTTACCCTAACCCTAACCCTAACCCTAAGCCAAAAACTAACTCTAACCCTAACCCTAACCCTAACCAGAACCCTAACCCTTACCCTAACATTTACCCTAACCCTAACCGTAACACTAACACTTACCTTTACCCTAACCGTAACCCTAACCCTAACCCTAACCCTAACCCTTATCCTAACCGTAACCCTAACTCTAACCCTAAATCTAACCCTAACCCTAAACCTAAATCTTACCCTTTCCCTAACCCTAACCCTAACCCTAAACCTAACACTAACACTAACCCTAGCTCTTACCCTAAACCTAACCATAACCGTAAAGCTAACCGTTATCCTAACCCTAACCCTAACCCCAACCCTTAACATAACCCTAACCCTAAAAATAACCCTAACCCTTACCCTTACCCTTACCCTTACCCTAATGCTAACCCTAACCCTTACCCTTTTCCTAACCCTAACCCTAACCCTAACCCCTAACCCAAACCCTAACCCCTAATCCTAACCCTAACCCTAACCCTTACCCTTATCCTAACTCTAAACCTTACCCCAACACTTACCCTTACTCTAAACCCTACCCTAACCATAACCTAACCCTAACCCTTACACTAACCATAACCCTAACCCTAAACCTTACCCTGACCCTAATCCTAAACATAACCCTAACCCTAACCCTAACCCTTACACTTACCCTTAACCTAACCCTAACCGTAACCCGAAACCTAAACCTAACCCTAAACCTAACCCTTACCCTAACCCTAACCCTAATCCTAACCCTAACCCTTACCCTTACCCTAACCCTACACTAACCCTAAACCTAACGCTAACCCTAACCCTTACTCTTACCCTAACCCTAACCCTAACCCTAACCCTTAACCTTACCCTAACCCTAACCCTAACCCTAACCCTTATCCTAACCCTAACCCTAACCCTAAACCTAACCCTAACCCTAACCGTATCCCTAACCCTTTCCCTTTCCCTTACCCTAACCATAACCCTTAAACTAACCCTAACCGTAACCCCTAAACTTAACCCTAACCATAAACCTAATCCTAACCCTAACCCTAACCCTAACGCTAACCCTTAACCTAACCCTAACACGAAACCTAACCCGAACCCTTACCCTAACCCTAACCCTAACCTAACCCTAACCCTAACCCTTAACCTAACCCTTACACTAACTCTAACCTCTTACCCTAACCCTTACAATAAACCTAACCCTAAAACTAACCCTAACCCTATCCTCTAACCCTAACCCTTACCGTAACACCTAACACTAACCCTAACCCTAACGCTTACCCTTACCGTAACCCTACCCCTAAATCTAAACCTAACCCTTACCCTAACCATAACCCAAAACCTAACCCTAACCCTAAACCTAACCCTTAACCTAACCCTAACCCTTACCCTTACCCTAACCCTACACTAACCCTAAACCTAACGCTAACCCTAAGCCTAAACCTAACCCTAATCCTAACCCTTACCCTTACCCTAACCCTAACCCTAACCCTAACCCTATCTCTAACCCTTACCTTAACCCTAACCCTAATCCTAACCCTAACCCTTACAATTAACTAACCCTAAACCTAACCCTAAAATTAACCCTAAACCTAACCCTAAACATAACCTAAAATTTACCCTTAACCTAACCCTAACCCTAACCCTAAACCTTACCCTAACCCTAACCCTAACCCCTAACTCTTATCCTAACCCTAACCCTAACCCTAACCCTAACCCTTACCCTTAACTAACCCTAACGTTAACTCTAACCCTAACCCTAACCCTAACACTAAACCTAACCCTAACCATAACCTTAACCCTAAACCTTACCCTTACCCTAACCCTAAACCTAACCCTAACCCTAACCCTAACCCTAACCCTTATACTTAACCTAACCCTAACCTTACCTAACCCTAACCCTTACCCTTACCGTAACCCTAACCCTAACCTTAACCCTAACCCTAACCCTAAACCTAACCTTAACCCTAACCCTTACTTTCCCTAACCCTAACGCTAACCCTAAACCTAAACATAAAATTTACCCTTCCCCTAAACCAAACCATAACCCTAACCCTAACCTTAACCATAACCTTAACCCTAAACCTTACCCTTACTCTAACCCTAAACCTAACCCTAACCCTAAACCTAAACCTAACCCTAAACCTAAACCTAACCCTTACCCTTACCCTAACCCTAACCTTACACCTAACCCTAATCCTTACCCTTACCGTAACCCTAACCCTAACCTTAACCCTAACCCTAACCCTAACCCTAAACCTAACCTTAACCCTAACCCTTACTTTCCCTAAACCTAACCCTAACCCTAACCCTAACCCTTACCCTAACCTAAACCTAACCCTTACCCTAACCCTTACCCTAACCCTAACCCTAACCCTAAGCCAAAAACTAACTCTAACCCTAACCCTAACCCTAACCAGAACCCTAACCCTTACCCTAACATTTACCCTAACCCTAACCGTAACACTAACACTTACCTTTACCCTAACCGTAACCCTAACCCTAACCCTAACCCTAACCCTTATCCTAACCGTAACCCTAACTCTAACCCTAAATCTAACCCTAACCCTAAACCTAAATCTTACCCTTTCCCTAACCCTAACCCTAACCCTAAACCTAACACTAACACTAACCCTAGCTCTTACCCTAAACCTAACCATAACCGTAAAGCTAACCGTTATCCTAACCCTAACCCTAACCCCAACCCTTAACATAACCCTAACCCTAAAAATAACCCTAACCCTTACCCTTACCCTTACCCTTACACTAATGCTAACCCTAACCCTTACCCTTTTCCTAACCCTAACCCTAACCCTAACCCCTAACCCAAACCCTAACCCCTAATCCTAACCCTAACCCTAACCCTTACCCTTATCCTAACTCTAAACCTTACCCCAACACTTACCCTTACTCTAAACCCTACCCTAACCATAACCTAACCCTAACCCTTACACTAACCATAACCCTAACCCTAAACCTTACCCTGACCCTAATCCTAAACATAACCCTAACCCTAACCCTAACCCTTACACTTACCCTTAACCTAACCCTAACCGTAACCCGAAACCTAAACCTAACCCTAAACCTAACCCTTACCCTAACCCTAACCCTAATCCTAACCCTAACCCTTACCCTTACCCTAACCCTACACTAACCCTAAACCTAACGCTAACCCTAACCCTTACTCTTACCCTAACCCTAACCCTAACCCTAACCCTTAACCTTACCCTAACCCTAACCCTTATCCTAACCCTAACCCTAACCCTAAACCTAACCCTAACCCAAACCGTATCCCTAACCCTTTCCCTTTCCCTTACCCTAACCCTAACCCTTAAACTAACCCTAACCGTAACCCCTAAACTTAACCCTAACCATAAACCTAATCCTAACCCTAACCCTAACCCTAACGCTAACCCTTAACCTAACCCTAACACGAAACCTAACCCGAACCCTTACCCTAACCCTAACCCTAACCTAACCCTAAACCTAACCCTTAACCTAACCCTTACACTAACTCTAACCTCTTACCCTACCCCTTACAATAAACCTAACCCTAAAACTAACCCTAACCCTATCCTCTAACCCTAACCCTTACCCTAACACCTAACACTAACCCTAACCCTAACGCTTACCCTTACCGTAACCCTACCCCTAACTCTAAACCTAACCCTTACCCTAACCATAACCCAAAACCTAACCCTAACCCTAAACCTAACCCTTAACCTAACCCTAACCCTTACCCTTACCCTAACCCTACACTAACCCTAAACCTAACGCTAACCCTAAGCCTAAACCTAACCCTAATCCTAACCCTCACCCTTACCCTTACCCTAACCCTAACCCTAAACCTAACCCTAACCCTTACCTTATCCTAACCCTAACCCTAACCCTTACCCTAACCCTAACCCTAACCGTAACCTAAACCTTACCCTTACGCAAACACTAACACTAAACCTAAACCTAACCCTAACTCTAACCCTAACCCTTACCCTTACCCTAACCCTAACCCTAACCCTATCCCTAACCCTATCCCTTACCCTTACCCTAACCCTAACCCTAAACCTAACCCTAAACCTAAACATAACACTTACCCTTACTCTAAACCTAATCCTAAACCTAACCCTAACCCTAACCTTACACCTAACCCTAACCCTTACCCTTACCCTAACCCTAACCCTAACCCTAACCCTAAACCTAACCCTAACACTAACCCTAACCCTAACCCTTACACTTACCCTAACCCTAACCTTACACCTAACCCTAACCCTTACCCTTACCGTAACCCTAACCCTAACAATAACCCTAACCCTAACCCTAACCCTAATCCTAAACCTAACCTTAACCCTAACCCTTACTTTCCCTAACCCTAACCCTAAATCTAACCCTAACCCTTACCCTAACCCTAACCCTAAACCTAACCCTAACCTGAAACCTAACCCTTAGCCTTACCCTAACCCTAACCCTAACCATAAGCCTAAAACTAGCCCTAACCCTAACCCTAAACCTAACCTGAACCCTAACCCTTACCCTAACACTTAACCTAACAATAACCCTAACCTGAACCCTAACCCTTACCCAAACCCAAACCGTAACCTTAATCCTTACCCTTACTCTAAACCTAACCGTAACCCTTACCCTAAATCTAACCCTAACCCTAACCCTTACCCTTACCTTAAACCTAACCCTAAACCTAAACCTTACCCTTACCCTTACCCTAATCCTAACCCTAACCCTAACCTTAACACTAAACATAACCCTAATCCTAACCCTAACCCTAACCGTTACCCTAACCCTAACCTTAACCCCAACACTAAACCTAACGCTAACCCTAACCCTAACCCTTACCCTTACCCTAACCCTAACCCTAAATCTAACCCTAACCCTAACCCTATCTCTAACCCTTACCTTAATCCTAACCCTAATCCTAACCCTAACCCTTACAATTAACTAACCCTAACCCAAACCCTAAAATTAACCCTAAACCTAACCCTAACCATAACCTAATATTTACCCTTAACCTAACCCTAACCCTAACCCTAAACCTTACCCTAACCCTAACCCTAACCCCTAACTCTTATCCTAACCCTAACCCTAACCCTAACCCTTACCCTTAACTAACCCTAACGTTAACTCTAACCCTAACCCTAACCCTAACCCTAACACTAAACCTAACCCTAACCATAACCTTAACCCTAAACCTTACCCTTACCCTAACCCTAACCCTAAACCTAACCCTAACCCTAACCCTAACCCTTACACTTACCCTAACCCTAACCTTACCTAACCCTAACCCTTACCCTTACCGTAACCCTAACCCTAACCTTAACCCTAACACTAACCCTAAACCTAACCTTAACCCTAACCCTTACTTTCCCTAACCCTAACCCTAACCCTAAACCTAAACCTAACCCTAAACCTAAACATAACATTTACCCTTACCCTAAACCTAACCCTAAACCTAACACTAACCCTAACCATAACCTTAACCCTAAACCTTACCCTTACTCTAACCCTAACCCTAACCCAAACCCTAAACCTAACCCTAACCCTAAACCTAACCCTAACCCTTACCCTTACCCTAACCCTAACCTTACACCTAACCCAAACCCTTACCCTTACCGTAACCCTAAACCTAACCTTAACCCTAACCCTAACCCTAACCCTAAACATAACCTTAACCCTAACCCTTACTTTCCCTAAACCTAAACCTAACCCTAACCCTAACCCTAACCCTTACCCTAAACCTAACCCTAAACCTAACCCTAACTTGAACCCTAACCCTTACCCTAACCCTAACCCTAACCCTAACCCTAAACCTAAAACTAACCCTAACACTAACCCTAACCGGAACCCTAACCCTTACCCTAACATTTACCCTAACCCTAACCCTAACACTAACAATTACCTTTACCCTAACCATAACCCTAACCCTAACCCTAACCCTAACCCTTATCCTAACACTAACCCTAACTCTAACCCTACACCTAACCCTAACCCTAACCCTAAATCTTACCCTTTCCCTAACCCTAACCCTAACACTAAACCTAACACTAACCCTAACCCTAACACTTACCCTAACCCTACCACTAAAACTTACCCTAAACCTTTACCCTAACCCTAACCCCAACCCTTAACATAACCCTAACCCTAACCCTAACCCTTACCCTTACCCTTACCCTAACGCTAACCCTAACCCTTACCCTTTTCCTAACCCTAACCCTAACCCTAACCCCTAACCCTAACCCTAACCCTAACCCCTAATCCTAACCCTAACCCTAACCCTTACCCTTATCCTAACTCTAAACCTTACCCCAACACTTACACTTACCCTAACCCCTACCCTAACCCTAAACCTAACCCTAACCCTTTCCCTAACCCTAACCCTAACCCTAACCCTTACCCTGACCCTAACCTTAAACATAACCCTAACCCTAACCCTAAACCTTACCCTTACCCTAACCCTTACCCTAACCCTAAACCTAACCCTAACCCTTACTCTTACCCTAACCCTAACCCTAACCCTAACCCTTAACCTTACCCTAACCCTAACCCTAACCCTTATCCTAACCCTAACCCTAACCCTAAACCTAACCCTAACCCTAACCCTATCCCTAACCCTATACCTTTCCCTTACCCTAAACCTAACCCTTAAACTAACCCTAACCGTAACCCCTGTACTTAACCCTAACCATAACCCTTACTTTTACCCTAACTCTAACCAAAACCCTAACCCTAATCCTAACCCTAACCCTAACGCTAACACTTAACCTAACCCTAACACGAAACCTAACCCTAATCCTTACCCTAACCCTAACCTAACCCTAAACCTAACCCTTAACCTAACCCTAACACTAACTCTAACCTCTTACCCTAACCCTTACAATAAACCTAACCCTAAACCTAACCCTAACCCTATCCTCTAACCCTAACCCTTACCCTAACACCTAACACTAACCCTAACCCTAACCCTAACGCTTACCCTTACCCTAACCCTAACCCTAACTCTAAACCTAACCCTTACCCTTCCCCTAACCATAACCCGAAACCTAACCCTAACCCTAAACCTAACCCTTACTCTAACCCTAACCCTAATCCTAACCCTAACCCTTACCCTTACCCTAACCCTACCCTAACCCGAAACCTAACGCTAACCCTAACCCTAAACCTAACCCTAACCCTAACCCTCACCCTTACCCTAACCCTAACCCTAATCCTAACCCTAACCCTTACTCTTACCCTAACCCTAACCCTAACCCTTAACCTTACCCTAACCCTAACCCTAACCCTAACCCTTATCCTAACCCTAACCCTAACCCTAAACCTAACCCTAACCGTATCCCTAACCCTTTCCCTTTTCCTTACCCTAACCCTAACCCTTAAACTAACCCTAACCGTAACCCCTAAACTTAACCCTAACCATAACCCTTACCTTTACCCTAACTCTAATCCAAACCCTAACCCTATCCTAACCCTAACCCTAACCCTAACGCTAACCCTTAAACTAACCCTAACACGAAACATAACCCTAACTCTTACCCTAACCCTAACCCTAACCTAACCCTAACCCTAACCCTTAACCTAACCCTAACACTAACTCTAACCTCTTACCCTAACCCTTACAATAAACCTAACCCTAAAACTAACCCTAACCCTATCCTCTAACCCTAACCCTTACCCTAACATCTAACACTAACCCTAACCCTAACCCTAATGCTTACCCTTACCCTAACCCTACCCCTAACTCTAAACCTAACCCTTACCCTAACCATAACCCGAAACCTAACCCTAACCCTAAACCTGACCCTTAACCTAACCCTAACCCTTACCCTTACCCTAACCCTACACTAACCCTAAACCTAACGCTAACCCTAACCCTAAACCTAACCCTAACCCTAACCCTCACCCTAACCCTTACCCTAACCCTAACCCTAAACCTAACCCTAACCCTTACCTTATCCTAACCCTAACCCTAACCCTTACCCTAACCCTAACCCTAACCCTAACCTAAACCTTACCCTTACGCAAACACTAACCCTAAACCTAAACCTAACCCTAACCCTAACCCTAACCCTATCCCTAACCCTATCCCTTACCCTTACGCTAACCCTAACCCTAACCCTAAACCTAAACCTAAACATAACACTTACCCTTACTCTAAACCTAATCCTAAACCTAACCCTAACCCTAACCTTACACCTAACCCTAAACCTTACCCTTACCCTAACCCTAACCCTAACCCTAACCCTAACCCTAAACCTAACGCTAACACTAACCCTAACCCTAACCCTAACCCTTACACTTACCCTAACCCTAACATTACACCTAACCCTAACCCTTACCCTTACCGGAACCCTAACCCTAACATTAACCCTAACCCTAACCCTAACCCTAACCCTAAACCTAACCTTAACCCTAACCCTTACTTTCCCTAACCCTAACCCTAAACCTAACCCTAACCCTTACCCTAACCCTAACCCTAAACCTAACCCTAACCTGAAACCTAACCCTTAGCCTTACCCTAACCCTAACCCTAACCATAAGCCTAAAACTAACCCTAACCCTAACCCTAACCCTAACCTGAACCCTAACCCTTACTCTAACACTTAACCTAACAATAACCCTAACCTGAACCCGAACCCTTACTCAAACCCTAACCGTAACCTTAAACCTTACCCTTACTCTAAACCTAACCGTAACCCTTACCCTAAATCTAACCCTAACCCTAACCCTTACCCTTACCTTAAACCTTACCCTAAACCTAAACCTTACCCTTACCCTTACCCTAATCCTAACCCTAACCCTAACTTTAACACTAAACATAACCCTAAACCTAACCCTAACCCTAACGGTTACCCTAACCCTAACCTTAACCCCAACACTAAACCTAACCCTAACCCTAACCCTAACCCTTACCCTTACCCTAACCCTAACCCTAAATCTAACCCTAACCCTAACCCTATCTCTAACCCTTACCTTAACCCTAACCCTAATCCTAACCCTAACCCTTACAATTAACTAACCCTAAACCAAACCCTAAAATTAACCCTAAACCTAACCCTAACCATAACCTAACATTTACCCTTAACCTAACCCTAACCCTAACCCTAAAACTTACCCAAACCCTAACCCTAACCCCTAACTCTTATCCTAACCCTAACCCTAACCCTAACCCTTACCCTTAACTAACCCTAACGTTAACTCTAACACTAACCCTAACCCTAACCCTAACACTAAACCTAACCCTAACCATAACCTTAACCCTAAACCTTACCCTTACCCTAACCCTAACCCTAAACCTAACCCTAACCCTAACCCTAACCCTTACACTTACCCTAACCCTAACCTTACCTAACCCTAACCCTTACCCTTACCGTAACCCTAACACTAACCTTAACCCTAACCCTAACCCTAAACCTAACCTTAACCCTAACCCTTACTTTCCCTAACCCTAACCCTAACCCTAAACCTAAACCTAACCCTAAACCTAAACATAACATTTACCCTTACCCTAAACCTAACCCTAAACCTAACCCTAACCCTAACCATAACCTGAACCCTAAACCTTACCCTTTCTCTAACCCTAACCCTAACCCAAACCCTAAACCTAACCCTAACCCTAAAACTAACCCTAACCCTTACCCTTACCCTAACCCTAACCTTACACCTAACCCTAACCCTTACCCTTACCGTAACCCTAACCCTAACCTTAACCCTAACCCTAACCCTAACCCTAAACCTAACCTTAACCCTAACCCTTACTTTCCCTAAACCTAACCCTAATCCTAACCCTAACCCTAACCCTAACCCTAACCCTAACCCTAAGCCTAAAACTAACCCTAACCCTAACCCTTACCCTTACCGTAACCCTAACCCTAACCTTAACCCTAACCCTAACCCTAAACCTAACCTTAACCCTAACCCTTACTTTCCCTAAACCTAACCCTAACCCTAACCCTAACCCTAAACCTAACCCTACCTCTAACCCTAACCCTAATCCTAACCCTAACCCTAACCCTTACCCTAACCCTAACCCTAACCCTAACCCTAACCCTAACCCTAACCCTAACCCTAACCTGAAACCTAACCCTTACCCTAACCCTAACCCTAACCCTAAGCCTAAAACTAACCCTAACCCTAACCCTAACCCTAACCGGAACCCTAAACCTTACCCTAACATTTACCCTAACCCTAACCCTAACACTAACACTTACCTTTACCCTAACCGTAACCCTAACCCTAACCCTAACCCTAACCCTTATCCTAACCCTAAACCTAACTCTAACCCTAAACCAAACCCTAACCCTAACCCTAAATCTTACCCTTTCCCTAACCCTAACCCTAACTCTAAACCTAACACTAACCCTAACCCTAACACTTACCCTAACCCTACCACTAAACCTTACCCTAAACCTTACCCTAACCCTAACCCTAACACTTACCCTAACCCTAACCCTAACTCTTACCCTAAACCTAACCATAACCCTAAAGCTAACCGTTATCCTAACCCTAACCCTAACCCCAACCCTTAACATAACCCTAACCCTAACCCTAACCCTTTCCCTTACCCTTACCCTTACCCTAACGCTAACCCTAACCCTTACCCTTTTCCTAACCCTAACCCTAATCCTAACACCTAACCCTAACCCTAACCCTAACCCCTAATCCTAACCCTAACCCTAACCCTTACCCTTATCCTAACTCTAAACCTTACCCCAACACTTACCCTTACCCTAACCCCTACCCTAACCCTAAACCTAACCCTAACCCTTTCCCTAACCCTAACCCTAACCCTAACCCTTATCCTGACCCTAACCCTAAACATAACCCTAACCCTAACCCTAACCCTTACACTTACCCTTAACCTAACCCCAACCGTAACCCTAAACCTTACCCTTACTCTAAACCTAACCGTAACCCTTACCCTAAATCTAACCCTAACCCTAACCCTTACCCTTACCTTAAACCTAAACCTAAACCTAAACCATACCCTTACCCTAATCCTAACCCTAACCCTAACCTTAACACTAAACATAACCCTAAACCTAACCCTAACCCTAACCCTTACCCTAACCCTAAACTTAAACCAAACCCTAACGCTAACCCTATCTCTAACCCTTACCTTAACCCTAACCCTAATCCTAACCCTAACCCTTACAATTAACTAACCCAAACCCTACCCCTAAAATTAACCCTAAACCTAACCCTAACCCTAACCCTAACATTTACCCTTAACCTAAACCTAACCCTAACCCTAAACCTTACCCTAACCCTAACCCTAACCCCTAACCCTTACCCTAACCCTAACCCTAACCCTTACCCTTAATTAACCCTAACGTTAATTCTAACCCTAACCATAACCCTAACGCTAACCCTTACCCTAATCCTAACCCCAGCCCTTACCCTTTCCCTAACCCTACTCTAATCCTAAACCTAAACCTAACCCTAATCCTAAACCTAACCCTAACGCTAACCCTAACCCTAACCCTTACCCTAACCCTACACCTAAACCTAACACTTACCCTTACCCTAACCCTAACCCTAACCCTTACCCTAACCCTAAAACTAACCCTAACCTAAACCTTACCCTTACGCAAACACTATCACTAAACTTAACCCTAAATCTAACTCTAACCCTAACCCTTACCCTTACTCTAACCCTAATCATAACCCTAACCCTAACCCTATCCCTAACCCTATCCCTTACACTTTCCCTAACTCTAACCCTAACTCTAACCCTAACCCTTACCCTTACTCTAACCCTAACCCTAACCCTAACCCTAACCCTAACCCTAACCCTTACCCTTACCCTAACCCTTACCCTAACCCTAACCCTAACCCTAACCCTTACTCTTACCCTAACCCTAACCCTAAACCTAACCCTTAACCTTACCCTATTCCTAACCCTAACCCTAACCCTTATCCTAACCCTAACCCTAACCCTAAACCTAACCCTAACCCTAACCCTATCCCTAACACTATCCCTTTCCCTTACCCTAACCCTAACCCTTAAACTAACCCTAACCGTAACCCGTAAACTTAACCCTAACCATAACCCTTGCCATTACCCTAACTCTAACCCGAACCCTAACCCTAATCCTAACCCTAACCCTAACCCTAACCCTAACTCTTACCCTAAACCTAACCATAACCCTAAAGCTAACCGTTATTCTAACCCTAACCCTAACCCCAACCCTTAACATAACCCTAACACTAACCCTAACCCTTACCCTTACCCTTACCCTTACTCTAACGCTAACCCTAACCCTTACCCTTTTCCTAACCCTAACCCTAACCCTAACTCCTAACCCTAATCCTAACCCTAACCCCTAATCCTAACCCTAACCCTAACCCTTACCCTTATCCTAACTCTAAACCTTACCCCAACACTTACACTTACCCTAACCCCTAACCTAACCCTAAACCTAACCCTAACCCTTTCCCTAATCCTAATCCTAACCCTAACCCTTACCCTGACCCTAACCCTAAACATAACCCTAACCCTAACGCTAACCCTTACCCTTACCCTAACCCTTACCCTAACACTAACCCTAACCCTAACCCTAACCCTAACCCTTACTCTTACCCTAACACTAACCCTAACCCTTAACCTTACCCTAACCCTAACCCTAACCCTAACCCTTATCCTAACCCTAACCCTAACCCTATACCTAACCCTAACCCTAACCCTATCCCTAACACTATCCCTTTCCCTTACCCTAACCCTAACCCTTAAACTAACCCTAACCGTAACCCCTGAACTTAACCCTAACCATAACCCTTACCTTTACCCTAACTCTAAACCAAACCCTAACCCTAATTCTAACCCTAACCCTAACCCTAATGCTAACCCTTAACCTAACCCTAACACGAAACCTAACCCTAACCCTTACCCTAACCCTAACCTAACCCAAACCCTAACCCTTAACCTAACCCTAACACTAACTCTAACCTCTTACCCTAACCCTTACAATAAACCTAACCCTAACCCTAACCCTAACCCTATCCTCTAACCCTAACCCTTACCCTAACACCTAACACTAACCCTAACCCTAACCCTAACGCTTACCCTTACACTAACCCTAACCCTAACCCTAACCCTCACCCTTACCCTTACCCTAACCCTAACCCTAAACCTAACCCTAACCCTTACCTTATCCTAACCCTAACCCTAACCCTTACCCTAACCCTAACCCTAACCCTAACCTAAACCTTACCCTTACACAAACACTAACCCTAAACCTAAACCTAACCCTAACTCTAACCCTAAACCTTACCCTTACCCTAACCCTAACCCTAACCCTAACCCTAACCCTATCCCTAACCCTATCCCTTACCCTTACCCTAACCCTAACCCTAAACCTACCTCTAACCGTAACACTTATCCCTAAACCTACCACTAACCCTTACCCTTACCCTAACCCTACCCTAACACTAAAACTAACCCTTCCCCTTTCCTAACCCTAACCCTAACCTTAAACCCAACCCTAAACCTAAACCTAACCCTAAGCCTAAACCTTACCCTAACGCTAACCCTAACCCTAACCCTAACACTTACCCTTACACTAACACTAACCTTAACCCTAACCCTAACCCTTACCCTTATTCTAACCCTAACCATAACCCTAACCCTAACCTTAACAATATCCCTAACCCTATCCCTTACCATTACCCTAACCTTAACCCTAACTCTAACCCTAACCCTTACCCTTATTCTAACCCTAACCCTAACCCTAAACCTAACCTTAACCCTAACCCTTACTTTCCCTAACCCTAACCCTAACCCTAAAGCTAAACCTAACCCTAAACCTAAACTTAACACTTACCCTTAACCTAAACCTAATCCTAAACCTAACCCTAACCCTAACCTTACACCTAACCCTAACCCTTACCCTTACCCTAACCCTAACCCTAACCCTAACGCTAAACCTAACCCTAACCCTAACCATAACCCTTACCCTTACCCTAACCCTAACCTTACACCTAACCATAACCCTTACCCTTACCGTAACCCTAACCCTAACATTAACCCTAACCCTAACCCTAACCCTAAACCTAACCCTAAACCTAACCTTAACCCTAACCCTTACTTTCCCTAACCCTAACCCTAACCCTAACCCTTACCCTAACCCTAACACTAAACCTAACCCTAACCTGAAACCTAACCCTTACCCTTACCCTAACCCTAACCCTAACCATAAGCCTAAAACTAACCCTAACCCTAACCCTAACCCTAACCTGAACCCTAACCCTTACCCTAACACTTACCCTAACAATAACCCTAACCTGAACCCTAACCCTTACCCAAAACCTAACCGTAACCTTAAACCTTACCCTTACTCTAAACCTAACCGTAACCCTTACCCTAAATCTAACCCTAACCCTAACCCTTACCCTTACCTTAAACCTAACCCTAAACCTAAACCTTACCCTTACCTTTACCCTAATCCTAACACTAACCCTAACCTTAACACTAAACATAACCCTAAACCTAACCCTAACCCTAACCGTTACCCTAACCCTAACCTTAACCCCAACACTAAACCTAACCCTAACCCTAACCCTTACCCTTACCCTAACCCTAACACTAAATCTAACCCTAACCCTAAGCCTATCTCTAAACCTTACCTTAACCCTAACCCTAATCCTAACCCTAACCCTTACAATTAAGTAACCCTAACCCTAACCCTAACCCTAACCCTTACCCTAAACCTAACCCTAACCCTAACCGTTACCCTAACCCTAACCTTAACCCCAACACTAAACCTAACCCTAAACCTAACCCTAACCCTAACCCTAACCTAACCCTAAACCTAAACCTAACCCTAACCCTAACCCTAACCATAACCTAACATTTACCCTTACCCTAACCCTAACCCTAACCCCTAACTCTTATCCTAACCCTAACCCTAACCCTAACCCTTACCCTTAACTAACCCTAAAGTTAACTCTAACCCTAACCCTAACCCTAACCCTAACACTAAACCTAACCCTAACCATAACCTCAACCCTAAACCTTACCCTTACCCTAACCCTAACCCTAAACCTAAACCTAACCCTAACCCTAACCCTTACACTTAGCCTAACCCTAACCTTACCTAACCCTAACCCTTACCCTTACCGTAACCCTAACACTAACCTTAACCCTAACCCTAACCCTAAACCTAACCTTAACCCTAACCCTTACTTTCCCTAACCCTAACCCTAACCCTAAACCTAAACCTAACCTAAACCAAACATAACATTTACCCTTACCCTAAATCTAACCCTAAACCTAACCCTAACCCTAACCATAACCTTAACCCTAAACCTTACCCTTACTCTAACCCTAACCATAACCCTAACCCTAAACCTAACCCTAACCCTAAACCTAACCCTAACCCTTACCCTTACCCTAACCCTAACCTTACACCTAACCCTAACCCTTACCCTTACCGTAACCCTAACCCTAACCTTAACCCTAACCCTAACCCTAAACCTAACCTTAACCCTAACCCTTACTTTCCCTAAACCTAACCCTAACCCTAACCCTAGCCCTTACCCTAAACCTAACCCTAAACCTAACCCTAACCTGAACCCTAACCCTTACCCTAACCCTAACCCTAACCCTAAGCCTAAAACTAACCCTAACCCTAACCCTAACCCTAACCCTAACCGGAACCCTAAACCTTACCCTAACATTTACCCTAACCCTAACCCTAACACTAACACTTACCTTTACCCTAACCGTAACCCTAACCCTAACCCTAACCCTAACCCTTATCCTAACCCTAAACCTAACTCTAACTCTAAACCTAACCCTAACCCTAAATCTTACCCTTTCCCTAACCCTAACCCTAACTCTAAACCTAACACTAACCCTAACCCTAACACTTATCCTAACCCTACCACTAAACCTTACCCTAAACCTTACCCTAACCCTAACCCTAACACTTATCCTAACCCTAACCCTAACTCTTACCCTAAACCTAACCATAACCTTAAAGCTAACCGTTATCCTAACCCTAACCCTAACCCCAACCCTTAACATAACCGTAACCCTAACCCTAACCCTTTCCCTTACCCTTACCCTTACCCTAACGCTAACCCTAACCCTTACCCTTTTCCTAACCCTAACCCTAATCCTAACCCCTAACCCTAACCCTAACCCTAACCCCTAATCCTAACCCTAACCCTAACCCTTAACCTTATCCTAACTCTAAACCTTACCCCAACACTTACCCTTACCCTAACCCCTACCCTAACCCTAAACCTAACCCTAACCCTTTCCCTAACCCTAACCCTAACCCTAACCCTTATCCTGACCCTAACCCTAAACATAACCCTAACCCTAACCCTTACACTTACCCTTAACCTAACCCTAACCGTAACCCTAAACCTTACCCTTACTCTAAACCTAACCGTAACCCTTACCCTAAATCTAACCCTAACCCTAACCCTTACCCTTACCTTAAACCTAAACCTAAACCTAAACCATACCCTTACCCTAATCCTAACCCTAACCCTAACCTTAACACTAAACATAACCCTAAACCTAACCCTAACTCTATCCGTTACCCTAACCCGAACCTTAACCCCAACACTAAACCTAACCCTAACCCTAACCCTAACCCTTACCCTAACCCTAAACTTAAACCATACCCTAACGCTAACCCTATCTCTAACCCTTACCTTAACCCTAACCCTAATCCTAACCCTAACCCTTACAATTAACTAACCCAAACCCTACCCCTAAAATTAACCCTAAACCTAACCCTAACCCTAACCCTAACATTTACCCTTAACCTAACCCTAACCCTAACCCTAAACCTTACCCTAACCCTAACCCTAACCCCTAACCCTTACCCTAACCCTAACCCTAACCCTTACCCTTAATTAACCCTAACGTTAACTCTAACCCTAACCATAACCCTAACGCTAACCCTTACCCTAATCCTAACCCCAGCAATTACCCTTTCCCTAACCCTACTCTAATCCTAAACCTAAACCTAACCCTAATCCTAAACCTAACCCTAACGCTAACCCTAACCCTAACCCTTACCCTAACCCTACACCTAAACCTAACACTTACCCTTACCCTTACCCTAACCCTAACCCTAACCCTTACCCTAACCCTAAACCTAACCCTAAACTAACCCTTACCCTTACGCAAACACTATCCCTAAACTTAACCCTAAATCTAACTCTAACCCTAACCCTTACCCTTACTCTAACCCTAATCATAACCCTAACCCTAACCCTATCCCTAACCCTATCCCTTACCCTTACCCTAACCCTAACCCTAACTCTAACCCTAACCCTTACCCTTACTCTAACCCTAACCCTAACCCTAACCCTAACCCTAACCCTTACCCTTACCCTAACCCTTACCCTAACCCTAACCCTAACCCTAACCCTTACTCTTACCCAAACCCTAACCCTAAACCTAACCCTTAACCTTACCCTATTCCTAACCCTAACCCTAACCCTTATCCTAACCCTAACCCTAACCCTAAACCTAACCCTAACCGTAACCCGTAAACTTAACCCTAACCATAACCCTTACCTTTACCCTAACTCTAACCCGAACCCTAACCCTAATCCTAACCCTAACCCTAACCCTAACGCTAACCCTTAACCTCACATTAACACGAAACCTAACCCTAACCCTTACCCTAACCCTAACCCTAACCTAACCCTAACCCTAACTCTTAACCTAACCCTAACACTAACTCTAAGCTCTTACCCTAACCCTTACAATAAACCACACTCTAAAACTAACCCTAACCCTAACCTCTAACCCTAACCCTTACCCTAATACCTAACACTAACACTAACCCTAACCCTAACCCTTACCCTTACCCTAACCCTACCCTAACCCTAAACCTAACGCTAACCCTAACCCTAAACCTAACCCTAACCCTCACCCTTATCCTAACCCTAACCCTAACCCTAAACCTAACCCTAACCCTTACCTTATCCTAACCCTAACCCTAACCCTTACCCTAACCCTAACCCTAACCCTAAACCTAACCTTAACCCTAACCCTTACTTTCCCTAAACCTAACCCTAACCGTAACCCTAACCCTTACCCTAAACCTAACCCTAAACCTAACCCTAACTTGAACCCTAACCCTTACCCTAACCCTAACCCTAACCCTAAGCCTAAAACTAACCCTAAGCCTAACCCTAACCGGAACCCTAACCCTTACCCTAACATTTACCCTAACCCTAACCCTAACACTAATAATTACCTTTACCCTAACCGTAACCCTAACCCTAACCCTAATCCTAACCCTTATCCTAACCCTAACCCTAACTCTAACCCTAAACCTAACCCTAACCCTAACCCTAAATCTTACCCTTTCCCTAACCCTAACCCTAACCCTAAACCTAACACTAACCCTAACCCTAACACTTACCCTAACCCTACCACTAAACCTTACCCTAAACCTTACCCTAACCCTAACCCTAACCCTAACCCTAACACTTCCCCTAACCCTAACC